>JAYEPQ010000007.1:6998931-7383931 GCA_036321105.1 Dracaena cambodiana | reverse complement strand
GCATTCAGAACTGGTTTGGTATAATTAGATAAATTGGGGGGCAAATAATTGTTTTATACAAAATACAAGACATCACATACAAAAAAGCAATGCTTTAACAATAAATTAAGTGGCACAATGATGGTTAGGTGTCATCCACTGATAGGTTGGGGAATTTTCATTCCTCTTTTTGAGAAACATTCATCTCTGTGCACACACACTTAAGAAACAGTAAATTCTAAAGTCAACCTTTCTGATTCTATTATGGACTACTGTATTTTGAATAAAAAATTACTAAGGTGAAATTTCCAAACTTCGTGAACCAAGATAAGTTTCCACTCCATGGCAAGGAATAATCAGTTCGATTGAAAAATTATATATATATATATATATATATATATATATATATATACACACACACACACACACAGAGAGAGAGAGAGTAATGGAAATGATTTGACAGTTCATGTAAGATATCTGAGTCTTAGTCCATTTCCACTATCTTCAATAAAAAACATTTCAAAATATTTTTTTATTATGATCTCAACCACCGGAGGTTCACTCACATCCAATTTCTTAGATTTTATTTTTGATTTGCCCTTCCATCAGGTATACACAAAATTAACGGTCCTCAATGGATACAACATCTTGCATCCACTTGATGGAAAAACAAATGAACTCCCAAATCTAAGAAACTTGATCCTAAATAAGCTAAGGAGATATAGATTATAATCTCAAAACAAAATTTGCATTGAACTTTTAAAAGGAAAAGAGGAACAGAGGGAGACTGGATTTTAGAGCATTAACAGTAGAAAAATATCACTCATTGCTATCCATCATAGTCCGGATGTGCACAAAAAGTCAGGGATATGCAAAAGTGCCCAAACCTTAAAAACGACCGAAGCACACTGAATCCTGCAGTTTGGTTTGGTTTATTCTTAATTCAGTTTGGGTTCAGTGATCGTAAACCCAACCCGACCTGAATGACCAAACTTAAAATAAATAAAAATAAAAAATTTGCTAATCCTAACTTGAATCATGTGTCCCTACCACTTTCCTCCCACAAATCCCTCTCGTAGCCACCTCTCTGTTATTGAACCGCAACCATTTTCATGTGATATCTAAACTTCAAATTCAATAAAGCTCGCATCAGTCCAACCTTCACTCGAGCTCCTACCTCAACTCTTGAAACCTCACTTTCAACCATTGCATTGACTCTCTTATCATTCTACTTCCTTTGTGGCCTCTGCTGCAACATGACTTAGACCAGTTCGTTGCCTTTTTCTGGATGCCAAGATTGACAAGCTTTTTCCTGCATCACAAGATTCAATCTTGACCCCATTTCAATTTGTTGGGTTCCTCTATGTCCTCCACTAGCTCAGGTTCGAACCATATTTCCAACCCGAAAACTAATCGGATGCACCTCACTGCTGCAGTTCGGTGCTAATAGTTAATGGTGATTCAGTTTCAGCTCTGGCAAATTTGGAGATGCTCGAACTCAACCTATTGAAGCTCACCCCTACAAAAGAATAACCACCATGCCTTGCAAGCAATTATCCTATCAAAATGGAGTCATCTAAAAAAACCTGAGATAGAACTCGAGAAAACTCCGCAAGAGAGTCGACTAAATTTGTATCGCTAGTCATCAGCCTAACATCAACAACTGTCTGTGGTGCCAAAACCTACTACAAATTACTAAACAATGTTCTAAACACAATTTCCATATGCATACAGTTTAGGAGTGTATAACACAAACGGATCATGTGGTGATTAAATGCATTACCATGAATTTATGTGAAAATAGGATCATATAATGCAAAAAACAGATAATGTGTTGATTATTGGATTACCAAGGAGTTATGCAGAAATGAATATTTGCCAATTTGTATAGATAGAAATAACAATACACATATACATACATATATAATGCTATGATGATCCCTATAAAATAAGGAATAATAATAATACAGTCATGTCCCAACTGTATAAGAACACTTTTAGACACACCATGAAATCATAAATTAGAAATATCCAAGAATAACAGTACCCTCTATACAACAGGGCACATAATACTGGCTAGTCAATGCATCAATTTGCCTAGAATGAATCACAGTGTATGCAGTATGCATGGTCTTTTGTGAATAAAGAAAAAGTTCATGACTATTTAAAAAAATAATAATAGAACTAAAAAAAAGAAATATATACCTAGATTCTTCGGTAGGGATGTAATTCCAGTAGCGCCGGTCGTCAATTCCAGTAATCATCAAAGCCTTTGAAGAGATTGACATGCAAACCCCACCAGTGTGTTTCTCTAACCAGAATTCCTACAGTCACCAGCCAAATACCAATCCATCAGCATGGAATGCAAAAAAAAAAAAAAGTCTCAAAAGTCAAAACTAAAATCCCAATTTTATTATTTGACAATGGAGCAAGCTTCTGCAATATAATCACAATTTCCTATTTGGAAAACAACAAGAGAGATGAAAATAGGAAAGGGAAGTGAAGTAGCGCACTTTCCATGTTGGCATCCAAGAATGCCCTGAAAGTGCCCTGCACTTTCTTTGCCACATCAGCTACTTTCCAAGGTTCTGACTTTCTCATTTGAAACAAGATAATAAACAGAGAACACTCTTCTGATTCGTTTTGGAATGCACTTTCCATCTCTTCAAAATATAACCATATGATTATTAGACGCTACCAACACCTTCTACCTCACCTTATACTTCTATAGCTAAAGACGCTTAGCTCTATATTTTTTTTGTGACAAGTCAGTTTTATTGTATTTTATAAACTTAGCACCAAGAAGCAGATTCTTGTGGGAATAATTCATTTACCTTCCCTACCACTTTCTTGTCATTTTCTCCAATTCCCTACCATCCCTCCTATTTCCAGTTGCCAAACAGGTCCATTTTGGCTTATTTTCTTTACCATTTGTTGGATATTGGTTTTAGTATCATTATTCTAGGATAGAGATGAAATAGTCAAATGCAACTGAAGATAAGGCTTTGCTTGGTTTGAAGGGAAATAAAAGGAAAGATAAATAAATGATAAGAAAATAAGAAAGAAACTTAATTCTATTGTTTTGTTTGGAAGAAAATTTGGAGAAAAAGAAAGTAAGAGTAAATAATATATAAAATTTTCTCTTTCTTTTTTTCTTTTTCTCTTTCTTTATATAAAATTTTCTAATCTAGAGAAAATGAAAGAAAATGACAGCTGGTATTCCTATCTCATAGAATCATGGTAGCAGAGCTGGTGGAGTTTGAAGCAAGCTTTTTCCTTAATTTTTTTATTTTTATTTTTTATTTTTTCTTAAATTTTCTTTTTTAGTTTCTTTCCAAACCAAACAACAAAAAAGAAAATTATTTCCTTTTCCTTTTCTCTTTTCTTTTCCATTTTTTTTTTTTCCTTTCTTTCATTTTCACTCAAACCAAACATAGCCTAATGGAGAATTAAAACCAACAATATAGGAAAACAATCTAAAAGAAGTAGTAATCTCAACCCCAGAAATTCTATCATCAAAAGCTCAAAGTATGCCTCCAATTTCCCCACCACAGAAATGAACTTCAACAAAATTCCAGAATAAGAAGCATTTAAAGAAATCGAACCCTAGGTCCTAAAAACAAACTAAGTAAAACAATAAAAGACCATCCACTGCCCCATCACTATATCAAAAAAAAAAAGAGAAAATAAAAGTAAAAGTCATTTACTTTCACTTAGAAGCCATAAACATCTTTCCTTTTATCAGAACATGAAGATATATCTTTAAACTTAAATAAATAAAGTCATAAAATCTGACATCCAACAACTAATATTAATAGAAAATTAGGGTATACATACTAAAGCTATTGCTAACCAAAATCCAAATCGAAGATACCGGTCCTAAAAAAATGAGACAATCTCTTTGCCATGAAGATCATTAACATCTCAACTCAAAAACCCAAATAAATGCCCATAATAGAATGGCTTCTCCTTTGCCCTTATAATAAAAATCATTTCGCATAATCCTATATCCAATCAGTCAAAAATAATTACATCGAATAACAAAACAAAATTCACCTAACTCTTCTACAAAGAATAAGACAATATCAAAGTTTAGCTAATTGAAATGTCCTGAAATAATAAATATCTTCTAGCAATTCAAACATATCAACCTACAATTCAATATCTTAGAAAATAAAATTGGGCAACACGACAATATTTGGGTAAAAAATTAAATAAAAAAATAAAAATAAAAATAGAAAACAAACAAAGAAACCCAACAAATTCAGGAACCATGCAACTTAGAAAAACACTGGCACACAAAATACCAACAAAATATATGCAGGAAAATAAAGTACAACAATTTATAACAGAATAATTGACATAGTTATTCTGCTTCTAATTAAAGAGATATATAGTTCTCTACTTGTTCAACGCAGATAATTTCCACATTTATTAATGAATAAATCAAAGGGAAAAAAAATCCTAAAAATTCAAAATATTAGATAAACACTCTCAAATGCAAAGATTCAACCTTTATCCTCAATTCAAAGAAAAGAAACCCAAACAAACAAAATCCACTTCATAAAATTCGCTAAAAAATGAGGCAAAAACTAAGCACAAAGGTCCCGCTTTTTCTCTAAACCAAACACAATCAATATCAAAAGACTGTACCTTTGTCCCTCCATCGAACAAATTACGCCGACACAACCTCGAGTAAACCACCTTCTTCCCTCTCGCCGCCACCTTCTTGCTCTCCTCCGCCCCCAACACCTTCTCCACAAACCTCCCGTACCCATCCGGCAGCTTCTCCTCCCAAATAAAGTCCGCCGCCGCCGCCGCCCGGAACGTCCGGTTGATCCTCGCCAGGCGGCAGATCTCTGCGGGGCCCATCCCCATCAGCATCGTCGCGATGCAGCTCTCCGGCACGTCACCCATAGCCGTCTCCTGGTGGGCGCCCTCCCCCTCCGGTCCCATCACGCTCGACGCCCCCGCACCCATCAGTTCACCAAAAAGGAAGAGAAAAAAAAGAGAAAAAAAAAACCAAAAAAAAAGTAGGAAAAAGGTGGGATTTTTAGGGTTTCAGCTGTAGAACGTGAGGGACTTGGAGGAGAGGATGAGGGCGATGCGGATGCTAGCTCGGCGGCATCGCTTGGAGGAGGAGGAGGAGGGGACGTTTAGAAGCAGAAGAGCAACATCCATTCGATTGAAATGGATCAATTTCGATCTAATTCAGGGTTAGAGTATGGGGGACTTGGGATTGAAATTTGGGATGAATTTTTCTCTGTTTATTTTTTGGGGGGACGGGGAACGCGTTTATATTAGGAAGAGCAATAGAGTGTTCCCAAAATGCCCCTGTTATGGTGGGTAAAATGGAGAAAGGAGAGAGGAGGGGAATTTCTAGATGGGCACAGCCTTGTTCCCAGGGAGGCCACTGGACACCCCTTCTCTTATAAGAAGAGAAGGTTTTTCTAACAATCATTCTCAAAATATCCTTCCATCTGCTCATCTCTTTCACGTACTTTCTTCTCTTCTCTTCATCCTCCTCCTTTATCTTTTCTTTTCTTCAAAAAAAATCTTCTCTAACCCAAATACTCAATTCCTCCTTTCTTTTTTTATTCTCTTCTCTAAATCCTATACTATCCAACCTCTCTTCTCCCTTTTGTCTATCGTCGCCGCCGGTCAGGCAACGCTACCGCTGATCATCTTCCGTCATTTCTTGTGGATTTTAGGAGTTCTTTTTTTTTATTAAATAAACTCTACTTTGAGAAGAGAAAGAGAATGTAAGAGGAAAGTATGGACATCTTGATCTAAAAAATTCAACGACAAAATTGTAATTTGATAGAAGTTTTAAATAGGCTCACTGGGAAAAATGTTGTGCCCATCTAGAAACTCCCAAGAGGAGAAGAGAGTGACTGTTGGGGATTTTGATTTTTTATTTGTGTGGAGGGAAATACCCTTCACCATTGTTGAAATGTACGGGTTAAACGCAGATGATGAGGAGAATTAAGTTAAAATAGAAAAGGGATTTTTACATATCGGTCCCTTACATATTTAAAAATTAGAATTTAGTCACTAAAATCTTCATATTTTGATTTTAGTTCCCAAATCCTTTAAGTTACTTCACTTTAGTCCCCTATCTAACTTCCATTTTTGGCCTAAATTTCACGTTATACTCCCTGAAAGAGAGGAAAATATCAATTATTTCCATGCCTTCCCTCTTCCTCTTTCTTCCTCTTCTTATTAGGTTCAGTTCTCTATTCTTCTCCTCTCTCTCTTTACTCCGACTTAATCTCTCTCTTCCTTCTTTTTTGTATTTCCCTAATCCTAATCAAATGATCTAAAACTAAAACTAACTTAGGGTATATAAGTTATTTTCTCTATCTCTTAAATATTAAAATTAAAATTTACCGTTTATTTGGACAGAATAGCTAACAGAAAGACTAAAGTGAAGTAACTTAAAAGATTTGAGGGATTAAAATCAAAATATAAAAAATTTAGGAACTAAAGTCTAATTTTTAAATATTTAAGGGACCGATATGTAAAAACCCAATAGAAAAACTAATTAGAATCAATCCGGATAAGCAAAATTGGATCTAAATACTCTTTAGTTTTGTTGTTCTATTATCTACTTGCTAATGGAACGCAGAGGGTTTTATCCACCGTTTTGATTCAAAAAATTTGGTCAATTTTCAATTTCGAGTTTTGAAATTTTAAACCGAACCAAATTATATATATATATATATATATATATATATATATATATATATATATATATATATATATATATATATATATATATGAGAAAAATAAAAATGAACTGACAGCTCATGCAAGTTATCTTAGCTATAGTTTATTTCCACTATCTCCAATAATCTTTTTTTAAAAACTTTCTTTTGGATTATGATCTAGACCCCTTAGGATTCACACATATCCAATTTTCTTGGGTTTTAGTTTTAATTTGGTTCTCCATCAAGTTAATACAAAATTAACGGTTTTTAATGTATCCAACGTTTTGTATGCATTTGATGAAATAGTAAATAAATTTCAAATTTTATAAAATTTAATCTGAAAGAAATTAAGTAGAAAAAGATAGTAATTGTAAAAAATTGAAGAAAAATCATTGGATCGTTATAATTCTGCCGCTAGCTCACGTTACTTTTCCTGAGCTGGCGGCTCACCTATAGTAATCCCTATATATATATATATATATATATATAGAGAGAGAGAGAGAGAGAGAGAGGAAACGGGAAATACACCGGCGGTGAAGGGAGTTCCTTCACCGCCGCTTAGGTGGCCCAATAAAATTATAACACGGGGCGTCATTCAAGGTAACAAATAAATGAATTCTCTTAAATGACACCACGTGTAATAATTTTATTGGGCCACCTAAGCGGCAGTGAAGGAAACTCCCTTCACCGCCGGTGTATTTCCCGTTTTCTCATATATATATATATATATATATATATATATATATATATATATATATATATATATATATATATATATATATATATATGAGAAAAATAAAAATGAGCTGATAGTGACATCTCACGCAAGTTACCTGAGCTGCAGTTCATTTCCACTATCTTTAATAATCTTTTTTAGAAATTTTCTTTTGGATTATGATCTCGACCTCCTAGAGTTCACTCATACCCAATTTCTTGGGTTTTAATTTTGATTTGTTTTTCCATCAAATTAACACAAAATTAATGATTTTCAATGAATAAAACATTTTGTATGCCTTTGAAGGAAGGATAAAGATTTTTTTATTTATTAAATTAAGTGACGCCATGTATAATAATTATATTGTACCACCTAAGCGACAGTAAAGAAACTCACTCCAACGTAGGTGGATTTCAGTTATATATATATATATATATAACTTTTTATGCTTATCCTGTCCTGGGAAGAACCAGGCCCAAGGCCCCACCAAATGGGCCCAGTTTAAAGTATTAAAACAAGACCTAAGGGTGCCCCCTCAAGGCTAGGGCTCCACATGAAAACACCCCATTATCCTCCCTGCTATCCTCCTATATAAGACACCCCTCCCGAAGAGAAAAGGTACCTTAACTCAGGGGAAATTCTACTTGAGCACACGACTTTGCTCAATGAACTCATCTCTTAAAGTTGTGAAAATTATAAATTTGTCATATCTTTTTATGACCTTATTTTTTTCTCCGAATAAATTCCTAAATAATATTAAATCCGTTCAGAAACTATTTCCAAAATATGTGAAAACCATTTGGAAACAATTCCCGATTCAAAAGACTAAGAAAGATAGGTTCACTGAGCAAGTGAGCAAAGTGATGTGCTCAAATGTAATTTCCCGAATTAAAATTGTGGAGGCAGTTTGCACGCGCTGGTTTGCATGCGCCGACAGTCTTCCAAATAATTCTTATCCTGTCCTGGGAAGAACCAGGCCCAAGGCCCCACCAAATGGGCCCAGTTTAAATGAAAAAAAGACCTAAGGGTACCCCCTTAAAGCTAGGGCTCCACATGAAAACACCCCGTTATCCTCCGTGCTATCTACCTATAGAAGACACCCCTCCCGAAGGGAAAAGGTGCCTTAACTCCGGAAAATTCTGATTGAGCACACTACTTTACTCAGAACTCATCTCCTAAATTTGTGAAAATTACAAGTTTGTCATATCTTTTTGTTATCATGTATTTTTCTCCCGGTCGGAGATTAATCCTCGAACGATGTTAAACTCGTTCAAAGACTAATCCTTGACTAATCACCGACCGAGAAAGATGGGCTCACTTAGCAAAATAGTGTGCTCAAATAGAATTTCCCCTTGCACCCCACCAGATCCTCAGATTCTCCATACTATTTCTAGGGTGTGATTGGGATTCTCCAAAGAATCGATTCAATTGTTATGATTGATCTATTGACATAAGGTTGTATAACAACCCAAGCAACAAGCAGCTTATATCTAAGTTTGAAAATTTCATCCAAAGTATCTGATATACATATATGCATTGCGATTACATTACTCATACGACACGTTTAATTTCAATTCCTCGTTGCTTAATTTGTATGCTTAGTAATAAAATCTCATCGGATTAGGTTTTTAATGTTTTTTTGTGGTTCCTTCTCTAAGTTAGTAATCATCTCTTGCACTCAATAAACCTACACCAACAAAAATGAATATATTAACATGCAAAGTCCAATGGGGTGGCTTTTGTCTTAGTTAGAGTCGGTATAATAATTTGCTAAAAATATTTGAAGGTCTAATCAATCAAAATAAGGCGAAAAAGAAAGTTTTCGTTGTCAGATGTACACGTTAAGTTTTTATAAATTCTGAGCTGAATATACGATTACTTGGTCAATTCAGAGCTGAATATACGACTACTTTTTCAGTTCATCAGAAATATTATTACTTATTATCTCGAACACTTCCAATCAAATAAGAATGGTAGTATGGACGTATACAATTTATCATATATCTGAAGTTTCTCGAAGCATTCAATATGAGTTAGCTAAGATATTATTCTTATAATGAGATAAGACTGATGCACTCCTTGGTGTAATCTAATGCATCTCATGATCAATACTATATACGATCGAAGTTGCCTACGGTTGATTATACTGACTTTGATCGGATATGGCCAAAGATTGAATACGGAAATCTACGACTGATTACTTTGGAGTTTGACCACATCCTACTGACCTATAAGCGGTCGGAGCTTATTTAGAGTTTGATCTTGTCAGTGGTTAGAGACCTTCTTTCTCTATCTGGTTGGAGTCAATCGAATTCCTCAAACCCCAACACCTTCGACATATTGTACATCCCTAGTGCAAGGATCGAATCCCCCCACCAAGATCATAAAGACAAAAAAAGCAATATAATCACAAGAATTAACGTGGTTATGCTGACCAAACTCGCTATACATACATGCAAATAATAAGAGAGATTTATTATGAGGAAAATATTACAAAAAGAGATTTAATTATCTCTTTACCTCTCTCATCTCTCATAATAATGAAATCCATCTCTCTCATCCCTCGCTTTCCTTTCTCATATAAGATACAAAAGATATATATATATATATATATATATATATATATATATATATATATATATATATATATATATATATATATATATATATATATATATATATATATATATATATATTATATATATATATATATATATATATAGTTCATATCCTAATTCTATTAAAATAGCACTATAATCATCTAATTAGTATTCCAATCTAACTATGATATTATCAGCTGATCCAAGTCCAACTGAATTTAAACTCTTTGCAATCTTCGATCACATCTGGATACTCAACGAATGCGAGACGCAAACCCAACAATATCAATCTTGGCTCGTATCCGATGAGCCATGCATCTTGGAGAAACTCCGTTTTTCTCACCATCCACTTCTTTGACATCCACCGCATTATCACCATACTCCACCTACCGGGAACAACTTGTGTAATTATCGTCATCTCATACTTGAGCATTTATGATCACTAAACCAGCTCTCCTTCGAGCACTCATGATCACTAAAGTATACCCCCTTGAACACTCACGATTACTATATTATGCTCTTCACTAAGTGCTCATAATGGCTACACCGTGCTCCACCTCGATCAAAACACCTGAATCATCGAGTATTCATAATCACTTATCATTTTGTGTACCAAACAAAAGTGATCTCTACACCACCAGCGTGATCCAAAAACTATGACCATCTCTAGAGACAAACGGTTATACATTATCATGTACTTCATCATATCATAAAGTAATCATATTCAGCACCATAAAGTACCACATTGTACCTTATCATCATGCAATCAATTAACCATCGACCATCAATCATCTCGGTCAATATCAACCCCTCGATCACCGTTGATCACTGTTGTTCTGCACAAAATCTACTCCAAACAGTGGATTTTGTCCAATCTGCATTCTCCACTACATTCAGAATGCTGAAATACATAGGATTCAACTCCTTAATCACCTTAATAGGACACCGATTTCTCGATCCATGTTCTGATCAACCACAACCATCGATCTATGCCTCAGAATTTATCTCAGCCACTCCTTTTGGTGTTTGCTGTTTTGAGCCAACAACAAATCAAACAATTATGTGAACACATGATTCAATAGTGTTGTGTGTTTGGGCCAACACCAGATCCCCAAATCCAAAGAATTCTTCTCCTAGATCCAAACATAGACCACAAGGCACCCATGACTGCATTGCGCAGTGGGTAGTTCGTATAACCCTTCCAAAATTGATTCTGAACCTCCAAAAGTCAAATACATCTTCAAACTACCTCTCAAGTATCTGAAGATCTATTTTACCACCTCCCAGTGTTTCTTACCATGATTCAAACCTGCTGACTACTCCAACTGCATGAGCTATGTCTGGCCGTGTATAAACCATAGCATACATCAAACTTCTGACTACAGAGGAGTAAGGAATAGTTGCAATGCTTTCTTTCTCTTCTTTTGTTAACGGACAAGTCTTCTTACTGAGCTATGCTCTGATACCACTTTTTGGGGATCGAATCCCCCTCGAGATTATACAGACGAAGAAAACAATACAATTATAAGAAGAACACAATAATTAATATGGTTCGGCTGACCAAGTTCGACATATGTCCACGGAGACAACAAAAGAAATTCATTATGAGGAAAATGTTACAATAAGAGATTTAATTATCTCTCTCATCTCTCATAATAATGAAAGTCATCTCTCTCATTCGTTGCTCTCCTCTCTCATAATTTTTTTTGTGATTTCTGATTACATTTGGATAATCAACGGATGCGAGACGCAAACCCAACACCTAGTACTATGATAATGGATTATATGTCAGTGATTTGGGAGCATAAAATGTTCATTTATACAACCTAGTATTAGAATTGTCAAATATCTAGCAATCTATATCATACTAAATATAGATGGAGGGTTATGAGCTTTAATGAAAATAAATAATCCAATCTTTACAAGATTTATTCCGACTTTGAAGTTGAGAAAGTATCTAATCTCCACTGGATGATTCTAAATGACTCTACTACTAAAATTAGTTGTCATTGATTTTGAATAACACCTACCCTTATGAAATTTCTCTTGGACAAACACTTGCTTAAGCTTTAGCTATTTATTTATTTGATAGATCTTCCTTGTTATTTTCAAGATTGGTAGGTGAGATGGTTAAGATATTGCTCTTCAGAACAAAATTGCCAATAATTAAATTTTCCCAAGGTGTAAGAATTTTTTTTTACATAACTAACCATATATGGCGAAAGGGTAAAATTAAGATAATGCTCTTCCAAATAAAAATGATGGAGAATTAATTTTTCGTAGGACATAATAAGAATTTTTAACAATAACTAATCATAGCAAAAAAAAGATATTATGTAACACCCCATTTTCCTATACAATACTTTTGTATTTATTTATTTTTAAAATCCTTATCATAAATATTAAAGTAATAATTTATATATTTTTATGTTTTTTTACTATCTATTTTATGATTTGAGTTCATCTAAAATACTAGTTAGTTTGATTATAACAAATCTACCTGAATCTAGATTAGATTAGGAAAATCTATCAAATATCTAAACTTATCCTAAACTAACCTAAATTTTGTAAATGATAAAAAAAATTCAAGAAACGGGAACTAAAACACGTCTTTTTCCTCTTCCGTCACCTGATAGAAGAGAACAAAAGAAAAACAGTGAGAAAAGAAATGAAGAGAAGAAAATAAAAGAAAACAAAAGGAGAGGAAAAAAACAGGAAAAGAAAAGAAGAAGAAGAAGAAGAAGAAAGAAAGAAAAAAATAGAAAAAAGAAGTAGAGAGTGAAAGAAGAAGGGGGTCCAAATTTGTTGGCAATAGTGATCGTTCAAATTTTGGAGTTTTCTACAAAAGGCAAGTATTTTATTCTTGTTTTATAAATTTTCTATATTATTTTTTCTTTATAGGAACTCAACATTGTTTTCAAAAATATTTATGTTGTAATAATGAAATTGCTCTTTTCTTATGATTTATCTTATTATTAATACAATTTAATTTGAAGGAGAAATTAATTAAAATATTTCAAAATTTTCACTTTAATTTTATTTATCAAATAGTCTCTAAGAAAAACTGATTTTAGTGACTGGTCTGTAAATTTCTTTTTTTTAGCACATCATTTGTTAATTAAGAATGTTTTAAGATTTTGGATTTTAAATAATAATAGAGCATAACACTATTGATTCATTTTCTATATTTAGCAACTTGAACAGAGAGGAAAAAAAAAATAAAAATAAAAATAAAATATGAGAAGAGCATAGTGAGATAGATTATATCATAAATTCATGATTCTAGATATGGATACCATATGAGATTAAATTTATAGGCATGTTAATTATTTCCAACTTATTTTGTGAATGTTAGCTATGTTTATATAAATCAAATGATGTGTTTATGTCTAATCAACTATTGTTTTCATATCCATTTTACTGCTACATAAAGATTTCATTAGAACGTGGATTATTAGTTTACTAGGTTAAGATAACTAAGATGAAAAGTGAAGTTTATTATACTATAGTATATTCTTATAAAGTGCATCTTACTTAGAACAAGAAATTCCTATTGAACTACATTCTATAATTTTATTTTATTTTTTTTTAAATTTTATTGTAACCATATATGTGAATATTTGGAAACAAAGAAATTAATGAATGAATTCTTAACATAGCGAAACAACTATAGAATGGAGATTTCTCACTTAAACAAATTGTTGGAAATATGTACTCTTAATTTAAAGATTATAAATATTTAGATTTATGCCAATTATATTTGTTAGCATCAAATGCTATTATTTTTAGTTCTCTGGTGCATTTTTTTTATGTTCACAGTGAGAAATTTTGAAGAAATTCCTACATGAAACTTGAACCCAATCCAAACAATTTTTTTTATGTCATTAAGAAGTACGGTTCTTGCGTGTAAGAAAAAGAGTTAGAAATTGTAATACTCTATTTTACTCCCTATAATATCCTTGTGTTTATCTATAAATTAGTTGTATATTTTTTTTTTTTAAGTATATTATCCAAATAGTTAATGAGGTAGAATTGAAAATATTATTATTCAACAAATCTTATTTTTATCTATCTTAAAATTTGTGTTCAACCTAAATACCAGAAAGTTAATAATAACAAATTTAAATGGTTTAGATTCAATTAGTTTCTAATTTTATCATATCTAACTTTACCTTAATCCAAATTGTATAAAAAAAATAAAAATAAAAACTGAACAACACTAAAAAAAATAAAAAAAAATAAAAACCAAGATTTTCCTCTCTGTACTGTACCATCACAGAAAAAGGGTGAATGAAATAAAATTAATAAAATAATAATTTAAATAAAGCACCATAAAGAAAAAGAAAATAAAACAATTTGGAATGTTAAGCATGTATAAGTTCTTCTTTAAAATATATATGAATATTTGTATGAGGAGCTGCTTACTAAATTTTCTTTAGACACATCTATATTTTTACAGTGAGTAATCTAACAAAAGTAATTTAGTTACACCATTAGAAGAACTAATATCAAAGTTTTCTGCTGTCCAACAACGATAGATTATGTACAAACTAATTCTACTTTATTTCATTTACCATTATGCTAAAAATTTACATCTTTGATGCACGTCACCTTTCTTAACATCTCTCAATAGAATTATGGGTAAAGTTTTAGAGTTCTCTAATAATTTTATCTTTCATTTATTAATATTAATTATTTATTAGGTCACTAAATTAAAATTATATTGTTAAACTTCAGGCATGATACATGATTTATCTACAACTTATACTAAAATAATAATATACGTCCATTACACTATAGAAATGGATCGTCAATAATAAAGTTTTGTAAGATACTTTATTTTTAGTTTTTTTTTTTATTGAACAGGTAATCGCCAATAAGATTGGATTTCTACTATGGATAACTAATAATAAGCTCACTATAAATCTTATTAGAAAGTGTACTTTGTTATGAATCCTGAAACATTATTTTTATTTTTCAAAAGTTATCCTCGGTCTTACTGTTAATGTTATTATCTTCAAAATACTGAATTCAAAATAGATTCATGTTAATGCAAATAAACCGATTTCTTTCCCGAATAAATTCTTAGTATGTAAAGTAGTGGGTGATACAATTATTTATGCAAAACAACAAGTTCTTTTGATTTATTATGTCCCCTTTGTTGTAATATTTCTTTAAAATAAGATTTTACCATACCACAATAAGCATTCCTTACATATTAATTAATTAGTTAACTAGTCAACGACTGTAATATACTAAATTTTATCTTTTATCATATATCCTAAAAAAAATAAAAATTATAAAATAAATTCATGGGGTTATGGGGGAACTCAAAGAAGTAACTGTACACATGTTTTAGGAGTTTTACATCTTTGAAGTTGTACAACCGAATTTAGGGACCCAACCATGGGGGTTCTGGGTGATTACCGGATCACCATCCGTATATAGGGCTGCGCGCCTGGAGCTTATGCTCATCAAAGTTCATGTTCATTAGTACCTAGCGGTATGTCCTAGGGCAGTACCAGGAATCATGGCCGTGGTCCCGGATATGCACGGGATACTCGTAAAACATATGGCACACTACTTCTGACAGTTCCAAATAAATACACAAAACATATTATGATATCATATTACACTTGCATGCTTAAAATTTTTTTTTGTATTAGTTGCAATGTCATCCATGACATGTGTACATGAACATACATATTGACTGTTATTATTCTCAATACAACTGCAATTTCTCACGTTCTACTCCATCATAATGATTTGTAATACATTCATGATTTTATAGTTCATATAACTCTTTACCATTATATTAAATTTCAACAATATTCAAGATATATTTCACTACTAGTGATTAAGTTAATATTCTCTTTAAGAAAAGTATAATTTAATACATGTTCCATATTCTTTACAATGTTTAAAATTTTAATACTATTATCATTATATAATTTTATTCAGTTTTATATTTTATTTAAATATACACATAACGTGTCTGTGTATTATTATTTCTCCTCTTGTAGTACTTGCAAGGTCGTTCTAACGACCCTGGTTTGGCACGCCCAGATATTGATTTGCAGATTAACGAGGAGAAAGATTCAACACAGCTGCAAACATATCTCAAAGAGTTAACCGAATTTTAATAAGTATGTTTGCCGTAATAGCGCCATGAGGGAGACTCTTTTAAGTATTTGTTGTCCTTAGGAATTATTATTCATTGTTATTCAAACTTAAATTTTGGATTATGTAAAAAGAATCCATTTTGATTTTCCTACAGACTTGTCTTGATCATTATTTTTTTAAAATGATTTATTGTTTTATTTCCTTGTTATTATCTGATTGTATATGCGTATGTATTTGTGGCAGTTGTACACATGTATTCATGTATTTTAGGCTTGGCGTATTTATTTATGATACGTCGCCGAACGCTACCCGTATTTTGGGATGCGGGGCATTACATATTAGATATCTAAAAGATTAAAAATTGGTCAGTGAGAAGGTTAAGATATTGCTTTTCTAAATGATACTAAGAATTAAATTTTTCCACGGCCGTAATTAGATTTTTTTTTTTTTTACCATTAACTAACCATATGTGGGGAAAGAAAATATTACATATTCAGAAGATTAAACAATTGATAGGTGAGAAGATTAAGGCATTGCTATTTAAAAAAAAAAAAAAAAAACCAAAAATTAAAATTTTCCATATCTTTTAAGTCTTTTCAAACTCAACTAAATTTTTTTCTTTATCTTTTTTCCTTATCCATAAGGGGTATTTACAGATTTGTCCCTTAACTCTTTATAAATTATAATTTAGTACCCATATTTAGTATTTAGTCCCCCCAATCCTCTAAATTACTACAATTTGTCTCCCTTCCTAACTTCCATTAGCCCAGTTTATTTTTTGACCTGATTTTTCCATTTTACCTATCCTTAATTCTTTCTTCCCTCTTCCTCCTCTCTTCTCCTTTCCTCTTGCTCCTCTCTTCTTCTTCTCTCTTCCTCCTCTCTTCTCCTTTTTTTCATTGGGTTCATTGGCTTCCCCTTTCTTCTTCTCTTTTATCTCTCTATTCTCTCCCCCTTTTCTTCATAGGGATATTTAAATCATTTCATTATTTTAAAAAAGTAAAAATTAAATTCTGTCATTTATTTGGACGGAAAAACTAACGGAGGGACTAAATTATAGTAATTTAGAGGATTTAGGGACTAAATCTAAATATGAAGATTTGGGGGACTAAATTATAATTTATAAAGATTTAAGGGACAAACTTGTAAATACCCCTATCCATAATTATATTACTAGCAAGTTGTAACCAATTGCTAGGGCAGTAAAAAGAGCCCACTTACCCACTTGCCCTCCTACTTGGGGAAATTCTAAATGCGCACCACATTATACTAGTGAGCACCGCATATATCGTAAAGTGATAGGGTAAAATGGTGCTCACTAGAAAAATACGATGCGCATTTAGAATTTCCCTCCTACTTGCTGGTTGTCCCTCTCCTAGTCTCCCTAGCCCCATTCCAAGTGCAAGTGGGCAGGTGGGTGTACCCCCACCCTGGTCTAACTACAATTAGCAAAACTACAACACAAACATAGTAACATCAAACTATCTTCTCCTCTCCTTCACCTTTCCCATTTTAGTATTCTCATTTTACCTCCTTTTTGAGATTCTTTTTCTTGAGATGGTTATACAACAGTGACAGGGGAACCATTTGGTGAAAAAACACCACACAAGCTTGGGACCCACCCAATGGGATGCCTCCACCTGTCCATTTTGATTTTCTAGTCTCTTTCCCCTCTCTCCTACCTCACAACAATTATAGATATTTATTGTTTGTTTTTTTTCTTTTTCTCCTTTTAGAGTATAAACAATGTGAATAATTGCCAGATGGAGAGAACAAATATGATTATTAGTGGGAAAGAGAGAGGGAAAGGGCCACATTGAATTCAAAGGTGGTGAACGGATGAGAGAGGGGAAATTCTAACTGTGCACCATATTATAATAGTGAGCACCATTTTCCCCTATCACTTTACTATATGTGGTGCACACTAGAAAAATGTAGTGCGCATTTAGAATATGGTGATAATTGATCCGGATCCACATTGGTGCCCGAGTTATTATTTTATTTTATTTTTTATAGTCTAATCTGAGCTATATAAAAATTACCATTCATGGTGCGCAATTCCTTTTACTTTTTTCTAGTCAAATTCATGAACAAATATCTTTTTAGGGATTTACAGATCTGTTCCTTAAATTTTTATAAATTATAATTTAGTTCCCTAAATCTTCGTATTTAGGATTTAGTCTCACAAATCTTTTAAATTACTACAATTTAGTCTCCGGTTTATATTTTGACCTGATTTTTCCGTTTTACCATTGATTTCCTTTACTTAATTTCCACTTCCCTCTTTCTTCTCTCTTCTTAATTCTTATTGGATTTCTCTTTTTTCTTCTATTCTCTCTCTATTCATTTATTGGGTTCTCACTCTCTATATTGAGACCAAATATATTATTCTCCACTAAATATATTAAACGTAGAAATGAATTTATCCAATATAGAGAGGGATAATCCAATAAATAAATTTATATTGAGACTTAAAGATTAATACATTTAGTGAAGAATAATACATTTGGTTTCAATATAGAGAGAGAACCCAATAAATGAATAGAGAGAGAGAAGAAGAGAACAAGAGGGAACTCAACAAGGACTAAGACGAGAGGTGAAGAGGGAAGGCAAATTAAGTGAAAGAAATCATGGGTAAAACGGAAAAATCAGGTCAAAATATAAACTGGGGACTAAATTGTAGTAACTTAAAGGATTTGGGGGACTAAATCCTAAATACAAAGATTTGGGGAACTAAATTATAATTTATAAAGCTGTAAGGGACAGATCTGTAAATACCCCATTTTTTAAATAATATTATTTAAATTGAGTTTTTACTAAAGATTGAATGTAGAATCATTCACAAATTGACAAAATCAAAACTTTAAAAGTGAAAATAAATCAAAAAGATCATAACACATAACACAAAAAAATTTACGTGATCCAGACCAAACCAGATTTCTCTATTGATATTTGCAAATTTAAATTTTAGATCTTTCAAAGTTAAAAAATAAATTTCTTTTTTGAGAAGAAGGCTGCAAACTCTCAGGCTGTGTTTGGATTGAGGAAAAATGAAGGAAAAGAAAAGGAAAGAAAAAGGAAAGAGAAAAGGAAAGAAAATGATATGGAAATTGGTTTCTTTTTTTATGTTTGGTTAGAAAGAAAATGAAAATGAAAATCTCAAGGAAATTTTAGAAGAAAGCGGTTTCTTATGTTTGGTTACTCAATAGAAAATTAAGAGGAAAATATAATTCTAATTAAACTATAGAAAATTTTAATATTAATTTATATATTATTGATATAATTTTTAATTCTTAAATAATTAAGCATATAATAATCAAAAGGTCCAAACTTCACAAAAGTTAAAAATATTTTGGAACTAAAATTACAAGGAAATTTCTGCAAAAAATTCTCTCTCTTTTTCCTTGTTCTCTCAACTTTCATTTTCTTTCATTTTCTCCTGGGTTTGAGGAAGAAAAGAAAAAAAAAAAATCTAATACATTTTCTCTCACTTTCTTTGCCTTTTATTTTCTCTCTAATTTTCTCTCTAACCAAACAGTGGAAAACAACTTTTCCTTTCCTTTCCTTTTCTTTTCCTCCATTTTCCCTCAATCCAAACACAGCCTCAAAGATTGCAAAAAAAAAGTTATCAAAAGTATCTCCTCGAAAAACTCTATCTAACGCCTTTGTGTAGTTTAGGATTTTTAGGCACAAACTCTAGTCAAATAGAATTCAATTTGGTAGATCCTGAGTCGGAAACTGTCTTAAAAACCGTCATAGAGCAATCCATCATCGATGGCAAGATTTTGCCATCGATAATGGGGGTGGCCGATAGCCCCCTTAGCTACATGGTTCATTCTCACCTTCAATGGCGGGTGTCCCCATCAATGGCCCAATAGTGCATTGATGGGGACCTGGAAATTAAGTAAAAAATTCAATAAATCTCTAACTTGGCAAGATTTTTGATTTCTAGCAAGTTGGAGTATAACAAATGCAATAAAAAAACATAAAATATCATCACGACGAATGTAAATGTAAATGACGGTTGGTCACACAAACCCGAAATTTTTCAAACGTGCAAGTTGGTCAAGTTCATAAAATACTGGAACTTGAAATCAAATAACAACTTGGTCAAAATATCAGCTAGGTTCTACAATATTAATCTTTTTCAGAAGAATATCGCCTTCATCCAGTATCTCTCTAGTGGAGTAAAATCAAACATCAATGTGCTTCTTCCTTGAATGGTATATCTGGTTTTTTTTAGCAACTGAATAACACTCTGACTATCACAATGAACATCTATATGTTCCTAAAAGATATCGAAATCATCAAGAAACTCTAGAAGCCCAATTGCGTTTTTAAAGGACTTTGTCACCACCATGTACTCTACCTTTATAGTTCAACTTTTGATGAGACCCAAAATTTGTATTTGCAAACATTATCGATAGTAGAGTTTGATTTAGTCCGTAGATGTAGGACTTATTTCGAACCACGTAAACTCTTAGTATTCTGGTTTGATCTTCTTAATTTGTTCTCTCTTGAAGTTTTATTTTAATTTTGTCAATTTATTCTTTATTTCAATAATCATACATCTATTTGAAAGACTTTTGCTCGCAATATTTTCTCCATCGAAATTTTTGAGATCCTGGAGCAAACCCAAGCTCTTGAATTAGAACATAAGAAATTATTGGTGTATTTTAAAATTATAAGAAATATTTATTTCAAATTTGTGTAATAAACTATTTTTTGTGCTATACAGAGTTTCACGAGTATCTCAGACAACTTGTCGGAAATGCTTTTTTATAGTTAAGATGCGAGGACAGAGCTCTCGGTCCAAAAAATATTATGATTTTTTTCCATATTATGCAAATTTAAAATAATATAATACTAATATAAATATTTTATAAATGTGAGTATAATAATCAAGTTTAAAGTTTATATTACTTTTAAATTATTCTTTACTTAATCTGAGAGAGATGTGGGATAAATAAATTATTTTTTTAATCACCGAAAAGTAAAATAGGTGTGTACGTCCTACATAGTACCTCTAGGGATATAGATTGTAAAAGAGATGGACACATGCGGCCCGAGTTTTTTCATTTTTTTTTAGAATTCAAAATATAATAAAAAATATTTTATGCAGTCCAAGAGAAACTTATAAATTGATAATTTAGGGAAGGTGACAATTTTTTTTTCGGGAAAGTAGAGAAAATATTGTGATTTATTTTTTCTCAGGACCGTCATCCTACTCGGCTACAACATGGGAATTTCTAAAGGGGCACACTACCACTTAATAACCGTCCGACAAATCAGAAATATCCTGTAAAGTGGGGTCACTAGGAAAAATGTGTGCCAGTTTAGAAACTCCTCTACAACATCCACCCCCTTCATGATACTTCTAGTATATTCCAACTATAATTTGAATGCAATCTTATCATTAGAAAATTATAATTTGTATACGGGTCGGGTGCGGGTTAACCCAACCCATATAGAAAAGGAAATTAAACAATGAGCTACAGCCCGATGATTGGACATGGGGCCAGGCCTCCGTTATGATGACGTGGCTATGATGTTGGATAAATAAGTAGCTAATTATCGTTAATTAGTTAGGAAAAATATATTTTCATGTGGACCTTGGGGCATCATTAATCTAATTACCTTTGATAATTATGCTCAATCGCAATGATGTCAGTGGTATTTAAAGTGTATTTAAGGTGTTAGTGGTACTTGAGTGGCATTAACTATCATAGATTTGATTTTGTTTTAAGTGTTCGATTGTGTCACCAAATGGCTTAATTTCATATATTTTTTTTACCTTGAACAAAAGCTATGCAATGCCATTTGTTTTGTAGCTATAATATAATCGGTGAAAGTCACTGGATATCTCGGAATTCGAGGATTCCTAAAGAAGATTTCTTATTAATAAAAGTATGGAGCCCTTAGCTTTGTCACTACTGTGATTAAAGTTTCAACATTTTACTGTCTGTTCCAAATCAGAATAAAGGAGGAGGAATGTAGTAGGCCTGTGACAGTCAGTATAAAATATTGTCACCTATAAAGGCCTTCAATATGTGTAGTCTTTTCAGATTAATCTATTAAAAAGATTAACGAAACACAGTACATGTATATAACAATACATAATAAAGCCCCTCTCTAATGGGAGGATTTAACTAAAACAAACACCAACAAGACTAAACAAGAGATCAAGCTCCTCCTCCGACAAAGGCGCATAACCCCCATTTTCGCTCTATGAGGAGTAGAGAGTCATGGATGCAATAATATCTTAATTGTGAAAGAAGTATACGCACTAATAATTAGGAATAGTAATTGATGCATCCACAAGTCTTAGTCCACCCTAAACAAAAATTTGAATTAGAAAAAGGAAATTTTTATTTTTTTAATTCAAAATTTTGTTTAGAACGTACTAAAAATTAATTCATGGACGAGTTTATTACCATCCCTACTGATAATAACATCTGGTGGTGGTAACTTTCACCGTATTTATTCTCTTAGTGATCATATATCTTCACCTTTTTTTTTTTTTTTTTACCATATGAATTATCATCAATCTACTGTCTTTTGTATAACTCATGATAATAATGCCCTTCTTTATCTTTAAACTGGTTTATGGAAAGGTGACAAATAGTTTAATGAAAGGATAAACTTCTTTTTTTTCTCATTAAAAATAAAAAAGGAATATTAAGGCCGGCGCCGCCAAAAGATTCAGCACTGCAAAATGAAGAACTCAGCTAATTTCAGCCTGCAGGCTTAGTTTTCTACAATATGACCTTATGTGGGTAACAAAGTTACTAAATTATGCCGGCCTTAGCTCTTGTAGCATCATCAAACACTGTTCCTGTGAGTATGAGGGGATTTATGGACTCTCACTTATAATTTCTAGGGGGATTCACGGATATTTAATCACACTACACTCTCTCGATTGATGGTTGTGTATATAGAGCTCACGTTAATTTATTCCTTTGGACCGGCCAATTGTCAGAAAAAGAGAGGCTTTACATCACTGATGACGAGGAGAACTACTTTCAGGACATTAGCCTTATTGAATTCATGTATGTTTGAACATTTAATTTTTGAGTCAATTCACTAGTTTAAAAATAAATGAATTAGGTGAATGGAAAATGACTTCAAAGTGGAGTGCATAGTAAAGGGAATAAAGGAAAAATAGTCCTACATTGATAAAAGTGTTATAAGAATGTGAGTTTAAATAGGATTGTTTGTTCTATATCATTGCTTATGTAAGAAGAGGAGAAATCTTGAGCACTACGGGTGCTGCTACGCATCGCACATGCGTATGCGAGGGCGAATGGGCGTTTAGGGCGCTTTAGTGGCGTACTTGCCACTTCACATGTACTCATTGTCGCGAGAAGCTCTTTACTCCTCTTCTTCCTTCTTCTGTAGACAAAAACTTTGTCTTTTAGACAGAAATTTTCTGTTTTCAGAAGAACAGTTCTTTTCTTTTGATTTTTCCTGCATTCTTTATCAGATTCGCCATTCTGTTTTCATTTTTATTAGATAATTAATATATATATATATATATATATATATATATATATATATATATATATATATATATATATATATATATTACTTTCTAAAAGATAATAAAATCAATTCAGATTAAAGAATATTTTAACTCTGTCTCTAGATTTAATTAATAACGGTAGGTAATATGATATAATCTTATTAGTCTTATTACAGTATTTATACCTATGTACAATTCTGAATGTTTTATACATATAAATCAATTCTGAATTTTCTCTAATATTCTCTTTCTAGTAGATAACAATCTTTCAGTCTCTAATCTTTATACAATAGTAATTTCTATCTAAGTATTATAAATAATACATCCAACAATCACATGATTAGAGTGTGATGAACGTTGCTAGAGAAATGGAGTAGCACAACAAGAGATCACTGAGATGAGAATGTAGGCCTTGGGCCGCCCTCGTACTTTTTCTTTTCTTTGTCGTTGAGATTGTTATGTTGATGATGTAAGGGCATAAATCTTGGAACATCCCTTTGGACTTCTATATGATTAGTTCTATTACTTATCGTTAATGGAATACAGGGCATTAGCATGTGTTTTTAGTAAAAAAATTTAGAGAGCACTAGAAGGCTACATGTGATCGTTGAATGTAACATACAGAGGCCATTATGCTCAACTAGTTGTTCATAAATTTAGAGAGACTCGTTTCATCTTTAAAGTTGGATGGAAAGTTTTCTGAACACTTACAGTACTACGGTTCCAAAATGAATATTTATGTAATTACACAAGGAACGACATATATAAAAGCGTCTATAATCCTAATTGATGGATATAGTATAAAAGAAGTTATGTTCTTGTGGACATAGGCATGTTGCCGAATCACATATATTTTCCTGTGTTCTTCTTCTCTCTCATTTTTTGTTTTTTTCAATTGCGGTTTAATTCCTTTACTTGACCGTCTATGTGGATGCCATTATTCACAGCAAAAAGCAACATTCATGAGTATCTTTTTGAAATAAAACGGCGGGTGGAAGCCCTCCGCAGTCTATTAGGAAACAGATAATAGAACTATAAAAAGAGTTACAGAGTTCGATCACTCATCTGAGTGATTCTCATAATATATCAGGTCTTACAAAAATAAAAGATACATAAAAAAGAAAAGCAGGTTTTGTCAAATTTTCTTCTCTTAGTGCAGCAGAGTTCAACATGGATGAGTATCTTTGTGTATCTATAGAGAAGAAGATAAGTTTCCATTCCCACTACAATGGGATTTCTTTCCTTATATAAGGATATCCAATGTAAATATATGGACAAAATCTCCCAACAAAATTTGCTAAATTACTTGAATATTTAGACACTTAAATTAACATTTTTTTTTTCTTAATCGAGTCCTGTAACATCATCGATAACAAGCCGTGTCCCGAGGTTCATTCTTAAAACTTTAGCAGATAATGTTTCCTAGATATTATCAGTTTGTTTCAATAATTGCTCAACTCTATCGTTATCAACTGTGTCATTGTTTATGTCTTCTACTTCAAAGTTGTTGAGCGCGGACGGTGACAATAATGGCAGTATTTATGGGTTTTTTATGGTAATAACATATTATCTTTGACGAAAAGGGCACACTAGCTAGCTACTTGGCATCAGATGCCACCACAAACTTGATGCAGTCGGTGACCTGACCAAAACAAAAATAAAGTTCTCTACTTAGTTTCGTTAAGCTCTAATTAATGAAACCATGGAGATTTGCCCATCAACTTATTCTTAAAAAAAGAAGAGTTTTATGCTTTCGTGATTGAAGTGGTAGTTATTGTTGATTGAATAATTCTCTGTCCTCTTCTTCTTTTAGATATTGGAAGGCAGCATATATCGACAAACAACAAAGAATTTTGAGCCTTTAACATGCAAGTCGGCTAAAATACAAAATAATGGAACTTCAACCTGTGAGAGCGTGTTAAAATACAAAATAATTTCCCTCAACGCTCACAATAATTTCGGAGTTTTGATGTGCGTATGCTCTCTCTAATTGTACAATGAGAATGAAATTTGAAACTTTCTTACTGTCAGAATTCAGTTCCATATATTATCACGTCGAGCTAAAGTTCTGATATCAACTACTATTCTCATTCTGACTCTTCAGACAATAATTTCGATAAGAAAACGTGTTCGATCTCTCCTGCACTCCTTGGATATCGTGGTCTTTGATGTCTATATCACCTTATCACATCAGAATCCATAAAAGATCAAGTCAATAGTCATTTAATTAGACGTGCATGCACAGCATGCAGGTTAATTTAATTGCCAGAGCTTCAGCAATTGGTTAGGCTACTCATGCCAATCGAAAAATAAACATAAACGTGGACAGCAATGATACGGACAGCTTAACAATTAGTATGCCCAAGGAACTGACAATTTCTAGATGCAAAGACAAACTAAGCTCTAATGGGGTTGAAATCAATCCGAGGAAAAAAATAGATTTTTAACTTGAACCTGAAATAACAAAGTGCACAACGGTATTTTTTTTTTTTTTTACAAAAGCGGTGAGGATATTTCCCCCGTGCTCCATTAAAATTACTTAACAGAACAAATGTACAAAGAACATATTACATAAACAGGAGAGTGTTTAAACATACACCCAACAAAAGCAAAATACTAATAATATTACATCTCAAGATAGAATATATCATGAAGCATTCCAATATCTTCTAGTAAGCCTGCCATCCTCTGCCATCCTCCTCTGCTGGATCATGGACAGACATAATGTCATGATTGGACTCATCTCCATCTCCATCCTCAGAGCTGCTGATCCTAGCATCATCAGAATATCTCTATCTAAATGCGGAAGTCAGAGTAGATAGCAAATATATCTATCGAATGAGCTGTGTCTCTGAATATCCTATCATTGTGTTCCTTCCATATATTCCATGCAATGGATGCAAGTAAAGTATACGATAAACCTATCTGGCGAAAGATGTGACCGTATTCCCAAATGCTAGACACAGTGGTTGCGGGTGGAGGTAAACTAGTGTATAGCAACCATATGAATCGGACGTATTCACAACGCAACATGATATGGTCAACCGATTCCTCCTCGTGTCCACACAGTGCATACATACTAGTACCTATCCATCCCCTTTTCTGGAGGTTATCTCATGTCAATATTCATTCTTCGCAAGCTGCCATAAGAAAATTCTAATTTTAGAAGGACCTCGGACTCGCCAAATTTTCTTTGCGTGGCGCATTCTACAACCTCCGTCGTTGCAAAATCGATAGACCGATCCCACCGAAAACTTGTTTGTTTTGCACCACCTCCATAACGGTGTATCCTTGTCTGTAACAGGGTTATCAAAGTTCGGTAACATGCATCATAAACTTTTCGATACGGTAATTTTCCAATCCTAAGATCAGATTGTTCTTTGACGACAATCGATTTGTTGACTATTGTGCTATATATGTTGGGATAGAGACTTGTCAGCGGTATTATTGTGTACCGTCTATCAAGCCAGAAAGAGGTAGGGAGACCGTCCCTGAGTCTAAATGATTAACCCAGCCAAAATATGCTCTTTGCATGTTTAACTCCTTTCCAGAATTCAGATATGTCTGATGAGTTACGTGCCCTCGCTCTCCATATACCCCCACGGGGACCATATTTCACCTTTAAAATACTCTCTATAAGGCCGTTAGTATTGGTGATGACTTTCCACCACCGCTTACACAATAGTGAGAGGTTAAAATTTCAGCTATCTAGTATTCACAATCCTCCTTGTTTTGATCTACATATCTGTTCTTAGGAGACAATATGATATTTTGTGAGTACAGTGTGTATCCCTTGCCAAAGGAATCTTATGCGAATTATGTCAATTTTGTTTATCACCCATTGCAGGAAATAAGCTAAGGACATTCAGTATATTGGTAGTGCCGTTAACACTGCATTAATCAACACTATGCTCCCTGCTATTGATAGAAATCTCCCTTTCCATCCTTCGAGCTGTTATTCCATGAGATCAATGACCGGATTCCAATCTTCTTTCTTCAGTGTACCATGTTTCAAAGGAATATCCAAATGCTTAATCGGCAAGTGCACAACGGCATTGATTTGCATTTTCTGGATCTGATGGATTTCGTTGTCGTTCATGTCTAGATCATATATATTAGCACACATCGAAGATGAAATCATAATTATCTAATGCAGATAAGTTCTGATCTCAAGAGCTTCGGCAATTGGCTAGGCCACTCTTGCCAAATCCAAAACAAACGCATGCATACGTGGGGACCATGAAGTCGACTGTTTAACAAATAGTCCAAAGAAAATGACAATTTTCAGATACAAAGACGGACTAAGTTTAGTCCTATTGGATGGTAATCAATCTGAAGAGAAAATAGAATTGCTAAACAGGTTCCAGATTTTGTATACTAAGCTTCACCGATAAATTTCACTTGATAGATTTTAATTTCAGTAAAAATGGAAATATCAAGAAATTTTCAGATGTGCACCAGAATCTGAAAAGAAATAGATAAAGATATATATTGTATTGGTGAAGAAGTACGAAGAGAAGGAACTATATTCTCTTTTATTAAACTTTTTGGACTTTTCATCTTATATACTCCCACTTTTAGATTTCCTAAATGACCTTTTAGATTCTCAAGAAGCATTTATTCTAGTAACTTTTTAGTTTCTCAAGAAATACAATGAATTAAGAATATATTAATTTCAACATAATCTATATTTGAAGAGTTTCAAATTAATACAGAGTGCATGATGGTAGTGACTTGATTAACTTTCTTGTAAATAGAATCGAATGAACTCTTTATAATTTAGAAACCAAGCTAGAGTTAAGGGCCTCTGTGACCCCGAGGCTTCTACTGCAGAGGAATTGCGGTCACAGATTCTAGAAACTATGGAGGACTGATATGAGGAGCTAGCATAGGAGGGATTATTAGTATACATACCCATCATGGCTGTATTGTACTGAGAATATCTGTTCTTTTTTATTTTCTTATTATTGTTACCATGCTAAAGTCTTTCCAAAGTGAGAGACAGACTATGTATTAATTAAACTATCGTGTTTCATTAAGATGAATTAATGGAATGCAAGTACATTATATACCCACCGTTTTATCATTCAGTTGTATATATATTCATCACCATTGTAGTATTTAATTGTTTGGCTTAGGAATGACTCATCTATTGTCATTTTGGACAGTACTTGTTTTTTTTTTTTTTATCATCAACATGAAGTTGATCTGTAAGGTGTTAGCAAAACCATTTTAACTTTGAGAACATAACAACTCTTTCGGCAAAAGAACATGGAATCAGAGAACAGGTGCTACCGCAGTTTGGACACAGTCGGTGTTTTCTTTTTTTTTCTTTTTTCTTTTTTGAAATTGAGATGGTGAGCTATTGTTTCCCGCGTTTCATTAAAACGATTTTAATAGAATCTACATATGTGTTCATAGGCCCACACAGAAGCAAAAGTGGATTACAATACATATTACCACAAACTACAAATTACATAAAATATCCTGCGGTTGCAATCACAAATATAGGCGGGGGATCGACATCCAACCAATCTACTCCTCTTCCTGAGTAGCACAAATTGATTCACCCACATCAACATCTAAAATTTGTGCTGATTGTGGAACTTTTGCGACAGTCAATCTAAGAGCAATGTCGTGGGAGGCCGAACCTGATTCTCCAAACATAGTCGGTGTTCACAAGGAAAAAAAAAAAAAACTTCATGCCTCGTGCTACAACTGTATGTGCCTGATTATTGTTTAATGTCTCTATTCCAAACCCTGAACACTGACATAAATAATTTGCTGCTTTTAGCTGTTGGAGGGTAGTTTTTGTGCATGTACCTTCTTTGTCAAACTAGTCATCTTCTTCGAAATAAATTAGTCATCTTATTCCAATTTCCATGATGTAACTAGGAGTAACAGTTGTAAAAAAAAAAAGAAATCATACCATCAATATTGGACTACATTATTACTGAAATCAGCATATCTGATTACTGATATTTCTGATCTACTATCGAAAAATAAAATTTTGTTTTTCTTCCTAGCTCCTGACTAGCTGCACAATTAATTAAGAAACAAAATGCTATATAAATTTCGTTCCTTTGGTCGGTCACTTGTACAATCCAAAATTTTTAGTGATATATCCCATTTTCTTGGTAAGGCATTACTGACGGGTATCAAAAATAGATGTACGAGCCCTATTTATAAAAGAACCACATAATTAGAGCACAAAACAAAGAATCAGATCTTATTACAATCCGTAATAACATTATATATAGCATCATCCATATTACAACGCCAAAAATGAATCACAAAGATAGATAGTTTATAATAGTTTATAATAGTGCATTGCTTATAGGGCTTAGATACAATCGCCCATTTAGACAAAAGAAAGCAATTTACTTTAAAAAAGATTTAAAATTGAAGTTGAGTATAACAACATAAGAGGCAAAAGTATATTTACAATCGTGTTTCAGTAGTTAGCTTGAAATAGGAATCACTGACCGGCGGTTAAACCTCTTCTTTTTCTAAACCATTTCGATACTTGGGAATGTGGAGATCACCCAGGATCGGACCCGACAAGAATAATTTAAGGCATGAAAAGTGAAACAACAAATATAGAAGTGAAATTCTTAATTAGTGGAATATAACTTTAATGTAAAGCATGGATAGTGCATGTGTACAAGTGATTCCAAGTATATGATGCAAAACTAGATTATTCTAAGTTATCATAGATCAATACAATGAATGGGTTCATTGATTATGTTCTTACTTTAAAACTGTCTAATAGATGAGTTTCACGTGCTCTAGAAGTGTAGCAAATATCCTGGTACTGTGATCATGATGTGGTCTCATTGGGCTAGCCACACCCCTAGATGCTAATTTATCATGTGCATATCCAGGACCGTAATCATAATATTAGTTTCTCAACCATATTACAAAGTGTTATTTGTTCAGTACATACCCAGATCATGGTCATAATATTGGTCCCTCTTGATCTAACTACATCATTAGGTGCTACAAAAAGATGTACATCATAAATAAGACATGACTCCCATAATACATGTCTTCATTATTCATTTTCTCTACATACCAATTGTTGTTTTATGATCGGCCATGCAAGAACTAGTTGCAACTGAGCAAAAGTCAATTCAGAACTGGTACCAATAACACAAGGCAAGCAATCTTATTCTTGCATGATCAACCAATTCAAGTTCGATTTTGACAAGCTTGGAGGCAAAATTAGGAAAAGTGCAAAATATGAAAAGTATAGGAAATTCTTTTCTTTTCTTTTCTTTTTTTTTTTAAACAAAAGGAGGATGGGTTCATTTGGAGTTAGTGAGTTGAAAGTTAGAGCTATTTAATGATATCTCTCGAGATAACAGTAAGAACTCCTGGTGGTGAGAGTTGAAAGAGGAGTTTACTAATTAACAGTTATAAGATTACATAATAAATGAGTGATTCCATGCCTTAACGTTCTTAATGAAAGGAGTTCTTCGGTTAGGAGTGGTAATTTATAATTCCTTGGGTTCTCTTGAAGCTCGTCTGGAACTAGGAGATGAAGAAAGAACAAGGAAAAAATGGATGAAAAGTTGGTGTTGTGTATCATTCAAGAGGGTGAGAGGTAAGACATTTGTGTTAGTTGTTCATATCTGAGTTTAATCTCATATCGGACATGACTAAGAAAGTTTATGGGTTTACATACAAAGTTGGAAACTTGATCTAACAACTTAAGTTTTTGGATCAGACTGATTCTCTATCCCTAACCACACTCTATAGGATCGTTACATGTCCAGATTCTAGGACTCCAATCTCCATCGTTCGCTTATGATTTTGTTATCTTATATTGATATGGTCTCTTTTAAGCACAGATTCTCTTCAATATCTCTTATGTTGATGACTAGTATTTTAATTGGTCTGGAATACCAATTACATGATGATAGTACTACTCTGATAGGGTTTGAATAATAGTATTATATATATATATATATATATATATATATATATATAATATCTTGTATGTGATATGAGATATAAAGGTTTTTGTTATTATGAGAGGTAGGAGCTACGTTGACTTAGATAGATAAAGAGATAATTGGATCTCTTATTGTAATATTTATTCTCTAATCTTTCTCTTTGTTGTCATATGGACGCAGATCGAATTTGGCTAGCTGAACCATGTTATATCCTTGTTAACGTATGTTTTTATTTCGATTGCTCGATGTAGTGATTTCATGGTGATTCGAGGTCTGTTTGGGGGATTACATTTCTAACATTCATACCAAATGGCAATGATGTCGACTTATATACTATATGATAACTAGACTAATACGAATATAATGTACTAGACAAGAACGACATATACCAATCCAGTTACATTAGCAGTCCTACTACCCTTCCTTATTGTCTGAACTAGTTTGACGCACTCCTGCTGAACTTTCTTTACCTACGATACATCACCATGATCAGAAAATATTTTCTAGTATTTTAACTAATATTAAATAAAACCGATGTACTCTTCCCTTCAAGCATTCTTAACATATGCAAACATATGTAGACGATGATCTACCGCCTGCAAATAGTGACTCATATACTAGAGGTGGATGTCCAGATCGACCAGAACAACGAAAATTAGTCTCCTCATTGGTTGACTGCGTTAGTTCTGCTGCTTACAAATGTTATATAATGGATCTATATTTTAATATGTAGTGCAGCTCTCGCTTTCTACTACGCACTATATATCTGTTCTATATTAAGCCGAGTTAATAAAACACGAGAGATATTAACCCACCATCTTTAATCCAAAAAAAAATAATAATAATAATTGCTAAATCTACATAAGGATGTACGAAATCCACGCTGGAGATGCATCACTTTTTGCGTATAACTGACGTGGCCCATGTGCAGAACAATTCTTGCCTGATCAACCAACTTGCCCTGTCAGATTCGCGATTTCAGGCTTCTCCTTCATCGAAACTTCTAGTTGAACCACTGCATTGTTTTGATTCCATAATAATTGACCTATGACATTAGGATTTTTAAGTCATATCATGTAGCTAAGAAAACGTCTCAAATTATAACTCGTAGTTGTTTAATCGTCTGCATGAGGTCTAATTTTGATTTAAAAAACTTTACCGATTGCTTAGGCAAACATCAATCGGTTTCAAACCAAATTAAAGAAATGAAGATGAAGCATGTGGACATTAGAGTACGCCACCAACTCAGCGTGCAGGCTCAGACATGGAGGTAGAGAATGGGAGCATTCATTCTGTTGTTGTGGAGGATATCATACTCATTACATATCTATACTTTTACTCTGTAGCTGATTAGTGTAATATGAACTATTTGATGTATTAAGTTTTATCGCTGGTCTCTGTATTTTGATATGGACTTTGTAACTTAATAGAACGCGGAGGATTAGGCCCACAGTTTTACTTAAAAAAAAGAAGATGAAGCATATGATGATCGGATTCTTCTTTAATTAGCGTAAATGAAATGTCAGTTTCTAGATATTGAGAGGTCACATTTAATCCATATATTATTCAATTGGTTGATTATATAATTTTTGTCACTACAACGTGAAGCTAGCGCCAGGCCGCTTTCAGTTAGGCAATGTGAAAGCATACTGGCTTGTACGATATCGGTCAATTAGAGCTATACGCACCAAACAAAGATTAATATGTTTTGGGATAGTAGAGAACAGTATTCGGTTAGATTACAGAATTCTCACTGCTGAGGGAGGCACAAAGAGGCAAAGATAATCTGGGGAATTATTACCCCCCACAAAGTAAATGCATTCTTGTGGCCGGTCTCCGAGAAAGCTACTTACTCTAACATGGGATAATTTACAGAGAAAGGGATGGGTAGGCCCAGATACATGTACATTGTGCTCAAATGCGGAGGAGGGTATTTGCCATATTTTTTTCGAATATGAATGCACGAAAGAAGTATGGAGGCTGAACAGAGGAATATGCGGAGAGGCTACTCCCAATAGTATATCTGATATATTGGAATACTGTAAAAGAAAGAATACTAATAATATTGATAGGTCATTTAATAGGGCTATAATTTGGAGAATATGATTGGAGAGAAATAATAGAACTTTCAATAACAAATTTGCCTCACATTTATCTATATCATATGGTAACTAAGCATATGGCTTCTTTATAGACTAGACTTGAACAACAACACCAAGAGCCGCCGTCAACAGTAGTGAGCGCACGGCATGATCCAAGAAGGAGATTAGAACTACGGGAGATAGCGGAGGAAGAGGAGGAGGAAGCATAGCAAGACCAAGGGGACGCAATCGTTTATGATAAGAGGAGAAGCGGGGATGGAGCCTGCTATTTTTCTTCTCATTTGAGCAATTGTACTTGCATCTTTACGTATGCTTATTTAAGATGTATTAACTATCATGTAATGTCCACTACCAAAGCACAACATATGTATTACCGATCCTATACTTGTTTCATTAAGCACTTATTAATGAAACGCAAGGGATAAACCCACCATTCTTATATATATATATATATATATATATATATATATATATATATATATATATATATATATATATATATGAGGAAACGGGAAATACACCGGCGGTGAAGGGAGTTCCTTCACCGCCGCTTAGATGACCCAATAAAATTATTACACGTGGCGCCATTTAAAACAATAAATAAAAGAACTCTCTTAAATACCCCTCGAGTGGCACCACATGTAATAATTTTATTGGGCCACCTAAGCGGCGGTGAAGGAACTCCCTTCACCGCCGGTGTATTTCCCGTTTACTCTATATATATATATATATATATATATATATATATATAAATTAATATATTTTATTGTTGATTTCTGAATTTGTTTATATGATTCATTAAGTTGTATTCCTCGTGGGAAAATGACTTAACACCAAGCATTTTCAAATGGTTGGGAGCTGAAACTCGTTGTCATTGTGCAAATTTTTGTCATATGTGTAGAACAGTAGATGCCTGAGCAACCAACTTGCCCTCTCAGAGTCGTGACTTCAGACTTCTCCTCACAAATTTCTATATCAACTACTGCACATTGTAAATATCGAAGAGGGATACAAAAATGTTTGAGTGTACGATTCATCGTACTTGTTGAATAGGTCATAAGAACTTCAATAATCGATTAGGCTAAGTTTCTGTCGGTTTCAAAATCAAATGAAATCATGACACTAACAGTGTAAGAAATAGTAAAAATAGACGTATCACCTAATTAAAGAAATGAAGATGAATCATGTGATGCTTAGTTTCTTCTGTAAAACTAATAATCACAAAATAAAATTTTCAATTTTCGAATACGCGGATGTCACATTTATAGCAAGCACTGTAATCAAACTGTTAAGTGTAACAGAGATGCGCCTGCTCCGTTAGATATGCGGCAATATTAGGAGAGATGAAGTGATAAATGAAAATACTCGTACTAAATTAGGTGTGGCTTCCATCGATGAGAAGATACGAGAAAATCGTATACGATGGCTTGGTCATGTGCAATGTAGGCCTAAAAATGCATCAGTTTGACGAGTTGAGTTTATCAATGTAGGACAGGTTAAAAGAACGAACGGAAGACCGAAAAAAACATGAATGGAGGTGATACGAAAAGATATGGATTCTAGATGCCTAAATGAGGAGATATTACTTGATAGAAATGAATGGAGAATGATCGATCCAGTGTGATTCTTTAGACTACCCCATTTATAGAAATGATAGAGAAAAATAGCGGTAGCAACTACATCTAGAGCAGCGACGAAACAACCTTCCTATTTATAGAATTGGAATAACAATTCATTGCTAACAAGAGCTCTCTAACAGGAAATCTAGCTCATCAACTGTCATAAATTAGTGTCTTCTCTTGTACTGCAATGATTCTCAAGCTCCAACAAGTCAATTTTGTATTAGTGAGCATCTGATACATCTTTTCATCAGTCCTGAGCTGCTGCATGTTACTGCCACTACAAAAAAAACTGGATTTTCATGACGAATATTTAGTGAGGAAACTAAAAATTAAAGGTATTTTTCTGACAACAAATAAATCTTATCTTTAAAAATGGACATGAAATGAAATGCAATCCCTCAACTCGCGATTACTCTTGGCAGGTCTTGCTGCAATCATCTGATGTGTCCCATGTGACGAATCAGAATCATTGAGGAAGCCAACCATCAGCTTCAAATTTAGAAATATTCTTGCAAAATGAGTAAGAAAAAGCACTGATCTACTTATCTTAGTCCAGAGCTGTCTGGTTGCTTATACAATAACTACACTTTACAATAAGTAGAATAATGAGCAGTATTCTCTTAGCCATCTATAACTAGAAATTTAAAATTGATGCCAGATCAGATGGTTGCCCAACTAATATTCTCTTTGTCGATTTCAGAAACTTATATGATAGCTTATCAGATGATCCCATTAACGTTTTTTATTTAGATACTTATGAACCTAAGCTGCTTAATCAGTAACCCAAAGCATGTCTAAAGCAGACAATAGCGAACTTCTCATTCTAATGCTACTCATGAGAAATTTAATAAACAGAAGGAGAATGGAATTTCACAATTACATTTGAAAACAAAGATAGGGAATTTCTTGCTTCTATGATGAGATGTAAATATCTTTTCTTTGCTTGTATGCTCAGAACATTTCAAGAAAGCAAAAATGGAGACTTGATGTTGCAATCGGAGACTAGAGAAAACATCAATGCAATGGAGTAACTAATCTTTTCTTTGCTTCTATATATGCTGAGCAAAATTCAACAAACAATAATGGAGGCTTGCGGCTGCAATCAGACACAATAGAAAACATCAATGCCGTTGAGGAGCTATCAGAAAGAACATTAGACATTAGAAGGCCAACTCGTGATATGATCAGGAAAACAATGAATTGGACAAACTGAGTGACGACAGATTAGTCGAAGCACAAACTAATTGCAGAATGAGATTAAGTTACAAGGATAAATTCATAGATTTGTGTACAAGAACCCTTCTATACGAAAAACTATTGTTACTTTGCTATACAATCTCCAAATTCAGTATACTGGAAACATACTTATGCATACAGGAATTTTAAGTTAGGTACATATCAAGCTTAGCTTCTAACGACGTTTTTGGTTTATCATGTTCAAGCAATAAGCTTGAAAAAGATCATAACTGGGGTTCTCATCAAATGTTCAGATCAAGCTTGCTTACTTCATTGGTAATGCTCATGTGGAATCATACTATGCACACATCATTATTATTATTATTATTTTCCCTTAACTTCAAAAATAATCATATCACTCAATGCTCAGACACTACACCAAACCCCTTGCTAGTTAATATAAATATGATTATTCAAACAATATGTTAATCATTAAATGGCCTTTAGTTAATCATCTTAGGGGCTCCATTACTTACAAAGTTTCTGAACTTATAACTTTGAAGATATGCCTTAAATTACTTATTATGTGTTACCAGTACCTTTATTATACTTGACAAGCCTGTGATGATGTCAGGGCTTATGAAGCCCTAAGCCTGCTTTGATGCACATATAAAGAACCTAGAGAAATCTTATTTCTCCGTGTTAAAAATCCCTTACACTGCACCAAACTCCGAAATTATGGTATGGTTTGAGGGAAGTTATTTTGTATTTTAACATATCTCCGCAGGTTGACTGTCCATTTTACACAGAAACCTGGGTTTTACACAGCGGTATAATTTTTTAAACTCATAATTAAATGCACGTCCGGAAGGATTTGAACCTGAGTTGCTCTAATACCATATTGAAAGTCTCTTACACTGCACCAAAACTCCGAAGTTGTGGTGAGTATTGAGGGAAATTATTTTGTATTTTTACACTCCAACGCATGCATGTCCAAAAATTAAAGGAATCACGTTTTTTTTAAACACGTATGAAAGTGAATTCCTGTCGCATATGTGCATCAACGCAGGTTAGGATATGTGCACCAAAGGTGGACGGATACCACTTCATAAAGGACACATACACGTAACACGGATACACCACTTGATACGTGTTGGACATTCTATTTACTTCGTGGATAACTATGATTTCAATGTGAGTGATTTCTATGTCGGAGATGTTAGAGAAGCGGATATCTTACCTACACAAATAGACATCTAGAATAGTGCCACACAAAAATAAACGGAATACCAAAAATGAACTAATGGCAGAAAATAAAGAAACTAATTAAAATAAAAGAAGACATAAAATTTAACAAGTTTCGGTAAATATTACTTACATGCTCAGACGCTGATGATCAATCCACTATCACCAAGTTTCAAATTACAACGACCACTAACAAATTGAAAACTCCCTTCAAGAATAAGAGAATTATCTCAAACCCCAAAAACTCCAAAATTATAACTTGAAATTTTTTCAAATTGGAAGACTTTCCAAAATAAAAATTATTTTTTTCAAAACAGTTTTTCTAAACAAAGAAAAACTAATTGTTTTTGAGATGTTTAAAACCAAAAATCCAAAACCTTTTCTATAGGGCCCATAGGTGATATCTCCTAAGTTCCTAACCAATGTGAGACTATTAGAGTCACACATAAAAAAGGGCAGTCCGGTGCTACAAAACTCCCGCTATGCGCGGGATCCGGAGAAGAGTCGGACCACTTAAAGTCACATAAATACAATAATTTCTATCTTGGCGAAAAAGGCCCACATCGTCAGCGTCTCCAAACAAAATACTTCAAATTAACAAAATATTGATCAAATCCAAATAATACTTGAACTTGGTCAAAGTCACCACCTTAGCATCATATCAGCGGGATTCTCTATAGTTCTAATCTTATGAAGTAGTATCCTCTCATCTTCAATAATTTTCCCTACAAAGTAATATCTGACATCGATATGCTTTGTCCGTGCATGATAGACTTAGTTCTTTGCTAAATGAATTACACTCTGGCTGTCACAGTACACATGTTTATGAACAACTCCCAATTCTTTATGCAATCATTGTAGCCAAACTGCCTCCTTTACTGCCTCTGTAACTGCAATATACTCTGCTTCTGTTGTAGACAAATTAACCATAAACTGCAAAGTAGATATCTAACTCACTGGTGGTTTAGCAAGAGTAAACACATAACTAGTAGTTGATTGACGTTTATCCAAATCACCTACGTAGTCAAAATCAACATCTCCAATCACAAACTGACCAAGAGTATATCACGCTCAAATACCAAACTAACATTTACGGTGTTCAAAACATATTGTAAAATCTATTTCACAGCCTGCCAATGTCTTTTCCCAGAATCATGCATATACATTCTCACAATGCTAACTGCCTGTGAAATGTCGGGTCTTGTACACACTATAACGTACATCAAACTACCAACTACATTTGAATAAAGAACCTTCGACATATACTCACGTTCCTCATTAGTGCTAGGAAATAAATCTGTACTTAACTTGAAATGAGGAGCAAGTGGGGTAATCAAAGGTTTTGATTGTTCTGTCATACCAAAACATTGTTGTACCTCTTCAGATATTATTTTTGGATAATCAAACTTTGCCTCTCTTTTGATCTCTGCTTATCTCTATACCGAGAATATTTTTACTTTCACACAAATCTTTCATTTCAAACTCTTGATTCAACTGAGCCTTCAACTTTTCAATCTCTCTTTGGCTCTTCGAAACTATCAATATATCATCTACATACAAGAGTAGATAAATAAAAGACACATCATGTAGCTTGCGAAAATACATACAGTGATCAAATTTGCTTCTTGTATACTTCAACTCTATCATAAACCGATCAAATCGCTTGTACCACTGTCTCGAAAATTGTTTCAATCCGTACAGCTATTTCTTCAATTTGTAAACCTAATTTTCTTTTCTAGCAACTTCGAATCCATCTGACTGAGCCATATAGATTTCTTCTTCCAAATCACTGTATAAAAATGTTGATTTCACATCAAGTTGAACTAGTTCTAAATCAAACTGTGCTACCAAGATTAACAGAATCCGTATGGAGGAGTGTTTAACGACAGGAGAAAATACCTCATTATAATCAACTCCTTCCTTCTGAGTATAACCTTTCGGTACTAATCTTGTCTTGTAGCAGACATCATTCTTGTTAAAAAATTCTTCTTTTTTTTTTCCAAATACTCATTTACATCCAATTGCCTTCTTATTTTTAGATAGTTGAGCTAACTCCCAAATATAATTCTTCTGAAGGAACTGCATCTCTTCATCCATTGCTCTTTTTCACTCCCTATCTTTTGAACTTCTAACTGTTTCTCTATATGTGAAAGGAACATTATTTACAACTGGAAATACATAAGCCACCACTATATCAAGGAAACGAGCAGGTTTCTTAATTTCTTGACGTGGTCTGTCATGTGCAATTGAGCTTGGTTGCTGTGGAGGTTCTTGAGTTGAAACTCTTCCTCTTCTTCTTCGACATCCTTCGCTGCCACTAAACTGTCGACATAAACTGGATCAATTCTGACCTTTTCAAACTCCACCTGTTGAAGAGTACTCTCCACCTATTGCTGAATACCACTAGTCTTCTTCTCTTTTTCAAAATTACTAAGTGTCACCTTTTCAACATGGCAGATTTATCAAAAGTAATATCCCTACTAAAAATGATTTTCTTTAAATTTGGACACCAAAAGGCAATATCCCTTCACATCCAAGCTAATCCTAATGAACAATACTTTCTTGGCTCTCGGATCCAACTTAGACTCATTCACATGATAATAAGCAGTGGAACTAAATACATGGAGAAAATCATAATCATTAGCAGGTTTTTCAGACCATAACTCAATCAGTGTTTTGCCTCCAATCGCAACTGATGTCGATTAATGAGATGACACACATAAGTCACTGCCTTAATAAAAAATTTCCTACTTAACCCAGCATTAAGTAACATACACCGAACCTTTTCCAGCGACGTCCAGTTCATGTGTTCTACCACCCCATTTTGCTATGGTGAATCTGTATTAGTTAAGTGTCGAATAATACCTTCATCTTAGCAAACTTTAAGAAATGGATCAATTTTATACTCACCACCATTGTCTGATCTGAACTTCTTTATCTTTATATTTGTCTGAGTCTTAATCATTTTTTTCCATTTAAGAAAAATTCCCAATACTTCATATTTATTATTCATCAAATACACCCAAACTCTTTTAGTGTAATCATCAACACAAAACAACAAAATAATGCATACCTCCCAAATAAGGTATTCTAGTAGGTCCCCACACATCAGAATGAACGTAATCCAAAATATCTTTAGTGGTGTGGATAGTGGTGCTAAACTTCACTCCTGTATGCTTCCACATGACACAATGCTCATAGAAATTTAATTTACAGGTTTTTGCACCTTTTAATAAGCCATGTTTTACCAAATTCTGTAAAACTCTCATACTTGCATGATCAAGTTGCATGTGTCACAACATTATTGTTTCTGTATCTGCATCCTCTTCAGAGCTGTAGATGTCAATCAAATAACTGTACTATTTTGAAAGTAGTATAAGTTATTCTTACTCGTACCTTTTATCACCACAAATGCACCTGAAGTGACTCTAGGAACTCTATCTTGAATAGACATAACGAAACCTTTTGCTTTTAAGGCTCCCAAAAAGATGAGATTCTTCTTCAAATCCGGTACACATTGAATATCTATCAAAATTCTGGTTGATTTATCATGATTCTTTAAATAGATTGAACATATTCCGGTTGTCTTGGAAGAACTGTTGTTGCCCATGAAAACAATTCTACCATCAAACTCTTCAAAATTGAATAACCACTCTTTATGATAACACATATGATAGGTACATTCAGAATCCAAAATCTACTCATCAGAATTGGAAACTGAAGATAGACAAACTAATGCAAAATCTGAGTCATCATCTTCACACTTGGCTACACATGCATCAGAATCAGTGTTGCCCTTCTTTTTCTTCTTCAAATTTAGGCAATCTTTCTTCCAATACCCTTTTTCATGACAAAAAGCACATTCATCTTTATCAAGTTTGTCTCTAATTGATTGAGATCTACCTCTCCGATTGGTCGTATGACTCTTAGATCGCCCTCTACAGCAAATGCATTTGCTGTATTGTATCCATGCTCTTTCTGATATTTCTTCTTGATTTCAGAATTGTATAATACATTATATACTTCATCAAAAGTCACCTTATCCTTACCACGAAGGAGAATAGTGACAAAGTGATCATACGCATTAGGAAAAGAGACTAACAATAATCAAGCATGATCTTCATTTTCAACAGTCTCATCCAAATTTTACAAATCTGCTATTAATTTATTAAAAAGCAATGTGATCGTTGATGGATATACCTTGTTGATACTAGAATCAGAACAATTTCTTCTTCAAATAGAGTTGATTATCACTACTTTTCTTCATAAACTTATTGTCTAACTCATTCCACATCTTACTTGCAAATGTCTCTCTCATGAAAGGGTATTTTTATTTCCTTGTGAGACAAAATCGAATGGTACCATATGTTTGGCGATTGATTTTTTCCCATTCTTTATTTGTCATCATCTCTGGCTTCTCCTTTCCCAAAGCAACAACTAAGTCTTACTGATAAAGAATATCCAAAATCTCGCACTGCCACATGACAAAATTGTTATGGCTGTCAAACTTGTCAATTTCAAACTTTGTATTAGTCACAGTAATCTTAACCAATGTAGACGAAGAAACTTCTGCCATTTTTTCAATAATTTTTCTATGCCAAAATCGAACCTTCGGCTCTAATACCACTTGTTGCAGAAGCGGGTATCTTACCCACACAAATAAGTACCCAGAATAGTATTAAACAATAACGAACGGAATATCAAATAGGAACTAATGACAGAAAATAAAGAAACTAATGAAAATAAGAGAAAATATAAAATTTAACGAGATTCGATAAATGTTATATACATTCTCGGGCGTCGGCAATCAATCTACTATCACCAAGTTTCAAATTATAACGACCACTGATAAATTGGAAACTTGCTTCAAGAATAGAAGAATTTTTTTAAATCCCAAAAACTCCAAAATTACAATTTGAAATTTCTCCAAATTGGAAAACCTCCCAAAATAAAAAATTATTTTCTCAAAATCAGTTTTATAAAACAAAGAAAACCTAATTATTTTTGGGATGCTTAAAACCAAAAACCCAAAACCCTTTTTATGAGCCCATGGGTGGTATTTCCTTAGTTCTCAACCGATGAGGGATTATTAGAGTCACACACAAATACAACAGGAGATGTTTCTGTTGAATTCATGTATGTTTGAATATTGAATTTTTGAGCCAATTCACTAGTTCAAAAATAAATGAATTAGGTGAATGAAAAATGGTTTCAAAGAGGAGTACATAGCAAAGGGAACAAAAAGGAAAGAAGAAAAATAGTCCAATATTGGCTAGAGTGTTTCTAGGATGTGGATTTATATAGAATTGTTTGTTCCATATTATTGCTTATGTAAGAAGAGGAGAAACCTTGAGTACCACAGGTGGTGCTACGCATCACCCGCACGCGCACGCGCGTGTGTGAGGGCGAATGGGCATTTAGGGCGCACTGGGCGCTTTAGTGGCGCTCTTGGTTTAGTGGCGCATCGTCGCGAGGAGCTGAGAAGCCTTTGATTTTTTGGTGCTATTGGATTCGAGTTACCTCTATTGGATTCAGCTATTTGGATTCGACCCGCACCCATTAAGAGTCGTTAGGATTTGGCCATTAAGATCCAACGGTCGTCTGTCAACCGTTGCCGTTAAACACTCACAACTGTTAACAGCCAACCGTTATGACCGTTAGCCCAGAAGCCTATAAATAGGGCTCTGTTCAGACCTTACACATCGTAGCGAGGAGCTGAGGAGCCTTTAATTTTTTTGTGCTATTGGATTCGGGTTATCTCTATTGGGTTCAGCTATTTGGATTTGACCCGCACCCGTTAAGAGTTATTAGGATTTGGCCATTGAGATCCAACGGTCATTTATCAACCGTTGCCGTTAAACAGTCACAACTGTTAACAGCCAACCGTTGTGACCGTTAGCTCAGAAGCCTATAAATAGGTCTCTGTCCAGACCTTATGCATCGTCGTGAGGAGCTGAGGAGCTTTGATTTTTTGGTGCTATTGGATTCGGGTTACCTCTATTGGGTTCAGCTATTTGGATTCGACTTGCACCCATTAAGAGTCATTAGGATTTGGCCGTTGAGATCCAACAGTCGTCTGTCAACTGTTGTCGTTAAACGGTCACAACTGTTAACAGCCAACCGTTGTGACCGTTAGCCCAGAAGCCTATAAATAGGCCTCTGTCTAGACCTTTCAGAAAACACAGAAAATTTCTTTTTCTTCTCCCTTCTTATGCAGACAGAAACTTGGTCATTTTGACAGAAAGTTTCTGTTTCCAGAAGAACAATTCTTTCATAAATCAGTCCTGCATTATACCATACAGAGAGTATTCTTTATCAAATTCGCCAGAGCAATAGGATTGCAGCTTCCTTTCTGTTGCAGACTGATCGTTGTATCCTGAGAGACCGACGTCCACTGTAATCCAGAAGCAAGCGGTGGAGGGTGAAACGGTTTTAAGAAGATAGTGTCCAACACTAGTCTCGATCATCTTCCAGTCTTCATCCAATCTACATCAATCTTCAGTATACGCTCATCTTTCAATCCGTAAAGTCTTTCTAATCCTTTCATTTTTTCTTTTTATTCTGTATCTTTCTTAGGATAAGAAACTAGTTAAAACAATTTCAATTTAAATTTCTGTAAACAACAGTAAGTAATAAGAATATTCTTCTAATTCAAATCTGAAAAATATAAACTGCTATTACACACATATCAATTCTTCTTTAATATTTTTTAACTTTATTTCTGATTGATATATAACACTGAAATCTGTGCATAATAACAATATTAATTTTGTGCATAATAATAGCAGTAATTGTGTGCATAATAACAGTAGTAATTCTATTAACAATAATAATTCTGTTTTAGAGAAATACTTAAATTTATTAATCTAAAACAATACTAAATTTTCCAACAATCTTAAAACCGGAATTTTGTTTTAGATTAATTTAGAATACCGCTGTGCATCTAATTAGAACTTTGTCATAATAGTATTAAATCATTAGTTATGTTGTGCATCTAATTAGAACTTTGTCATAATAGTATTCAATCATTAGTTATTTTATATCTAAATCAATTGCTTCTGGAAAAAGATAGTTATTTTCTGTGTAGAGAAAAGATAGATTTATTGAAGAAATTCTATATGATATTGTGATCTATAGTAAGAATTGATTAGAAAGTTAAAATTTGTTACAAAAAATTAAGATAGATAAATTTTATATTTGTAGATAGTCACTGTGTCAACATCTGATATGTCCACTATGGTAACTCCTGTCATGGTTGCTCCAACTGTGTCTTCAAGTCAGTATGAGAAACCAGAGAAATTCAGTAGCTCAGATTTTAAGAGATGGCAACAAAAAATATTGTTCTATCTCACAATACTAAATCTGGCCAAGTACTTGAAGGAGACTGTGCCAACTCTTGTAGAAGATGATCAGCAGTCAGTGAAGACGGCTGATGCATAAAAACATGCTAACTTCTTGAGTAAAAATTATATCCTGAATGGATTGGGCAATATACTATATAATATATATAATTCAATTGTTACTGCTAAGGAACTTTGGGAGTCCTTAGATAAGAAATATAATACAGAAAATACCGGCTCTAAGAAATATTTAGTCGGTAAGTTTCTGGATTATAAAATGGTTGATTCTAAAAATATAACCAACCAAGTATAAGATCTTCAAGTGATCATTCATGAAATTCATGCTGAGGTATGACTATTAGTGAATCATTTCAAGTGACTGCAATTATTGAAAAATTGCCACCATCTTGGAAAGAATTCAGATATTATTGAAAAGAAATAACACTTGAAAATCTGATTGTACGTTTGAGGATCGAAGAAGATAACCGTCTTTCTGAAAGGAAAAGTGGAAATCCATACAATATTTCTAAAACTAACGTTATGGAAAATTCCAATAAATCTAATGACAGGAAGTGAAAGCACAATGGTGAAGACTCTAAGAGTGGTAAGTCGAAGAGATTCAATGGCAAGTGCTACAACTGTGATAAGTCTGGATATCGTGTAAAGGACTACCGTGTGCGCAAGGCACCAAATTCTTCAAAGAAGAAGAAGAAGCATTCTAATGCAAATCTGGCCGAAGAGGAAAATCTTTGTGCAAATGTAGATGTAAACTGCACATCTGTTGTTTCAAAATTTAACCTGATTGGTGGCAATTCTAAAGAATGGTGGGTGGACATTGGGGCCACTCGCCACATCCGCGCCAACAAGTGGATGTTCTCTACATATGAACATGTGAAAGGAGAATTACTCTACATGAGTAACTCTGCAACCTCCAAGGTTGAAGGACGAGGAAACATTATACTAAAGATGACTTCGGAAAAGGAGCTCACTCTTACTGATGTACTTCATGTACTAGATGTTCGCAAGAATCTGCTTTCTGGATCAGTCTTGAGTAAGAAAGAGTTTAGAATTGTATTTGAGTCCGATAAGTTTGTACTTACAAAAAATGGTGTATATGTAGGCAAGGGGTACATGACTAATGGTTTGTTTAAAATAAATATAATGACCATTGCCCCTAAAGTTAATAATAAAATTGATTCTTCTGTTTATATGACTGAGTCACCTCATATTTAGCATGGTAGATTAGGGCATGTTAACTATTATACTTTGCAAAAATTAATAAATTTAAATATGTTGCCTAATTTTAATATAAACTTTGATGATAAATGTGAAACATGTGTTGAATCAAAAATGACTAAACTTCCATTTCATTCTATAGAATGTAGTACTGAACCTTTAGAACTAATTCATACAGATATTTGTGATTTAAAATCTGTTCAATCTAGAGGTGGAAAGAAAAACTTTATTACTTTTATAGATGATTGTACTAGATATTGTTATGTATATCTAATGAGAACAAAAGATGAGGCAATTGAAATGTTTATACAATATAAAAATGAAGTTGAGAATCAACTTAGCAAAAAGATAAAAAAGCTAAGAAGTAATAGAGATGGTGAATATGAGTCACAATTTGCACAAACTTGTGCAGAACATGGTATTATACATCAAACAACTGCTCTTTACACTCCTCAACAAAATAGAATTGCTGAGCATAAGAACTAAACATTAAAGAAAATGATGAATACCATGTTAATAAGTTCTAGTTTACCTCAGAACATGTGGGGTGAAACTATGTTTTCTGCAAATCATATTCTCAACAAAATACCCCAAAAGTAACTAGATAAAACACCTTATAAATTATGGACAGATCGAACACCTAACTATAAATTCTTAAGAGTGTGGAGGTGTCTTGCAAAAGTTGCAATTCCTACTCCTAAAAGGACTAAAATTAGACCTAAAATTATTGATTCTATATTCATTGGATATGCACATAATAATAGTGCATATCGTTTCTTTGTTTTCAAATCAGATCATTCAGAGATACGTAAGTACTCTATTATTGAATCTAGGCATACAGTATTCTTTGAGAATATTTTTCCTAGTAAAGAATATGAACCAAGTTCTTCTAAAAGGACTTGTGATGAAGTTATAAGAGAAACAGAATCTGATTCTGTAATTAAAATTAATGAGGATGAATGTAGATGGAACAAAAGAGCTAGTGTTAATAAATCGTTTGGTCCGGATTTTCTAACATATATATTAGAAAAGGAACCTCAAAATTATAAAGAGACTATGTCTATACCTGAAACTCCTTTTTGGAAAGAAACTGTAAATAGTGAAATTGAATCAATCATTCAAAATCACACCTGGGAACTTGTGGATCTTCCTCTAGCAAGTAAACCATTAGAGCATAAATGGATCTTTAAGAGAAAAATAAAACCTGATGGGTCTATAGAGAAATATAAAGTTAGACTTGTAGTAAAAGGCTATAGATAAAAGGAAGATGTTGATTATTTTGATACATATTCACCTGTAACAAGAATAATATCCATAAGATTAATAATTGTTTTTGCAGCATTATATAATCTTGAACTTCATCAAATGGATGTAAAAACAGTATTTTTAATAGGTGAATTAGATGAAGAATTTTACATGAAATAACCTGAAGGGTTTGTAGTTTCAGATAAAGAAAAGAAGGTGTGCAGACTTGTTAAGTCACTTTATGGACTTAAACATGCACCTAAACAATGGCATAAAAAATTTGACCAAGTTATGTTGTCAAATGGATTTTGTTATAATGAATGCGATAAATGTGTATAAAAGGGATATGCACAACTATGTCATTGTATGTTTATATGTGGATGACATGATTGTCACCGGCAGCACGGTGGCTCTAATTAAAGAGGTAATTAAAGAGGTAAAAATCATGTTAACACAGAAATTTGACATGAAAGATTTAGATATTGCAGTTGTTATTCTAGGTGTTAAAATCTCCAGGATATCTGATGAATATCCTTATCCCAGACACATTATATCGAGAAGATACTCGAAAAATTTGATAAGGAAAATAATGATAGAGTTAGAACACCTGTAGATATGAGTCTACATCTTACAAAGAATATAGGTGCTAGTATATCTCAATTAGAATATTCTCAGATCATTGGCAGTCATATGTATTTAATGAACTGCATAAGACCTGATATTGCACACTCAGTAAGCAAACTGAGTAGGTTTACAAGTAATCCAGAGGAGAACCACTGAAAAGAAATCATTAGAGTACTCAAATATTTGAGGTACACTACTAACTATGGGTTGCACTATACTAGATATCCAGCAGTGATAGAAGGATACACTGATGCTAAATGGATTACAGATTCTAAAGACATCCAATCTACAAGTGGATATGTATTTACCATTGGAGGTGCAGCTATCTCTTGGAAATCTTCAAAACAAACGTGTATAGCTAGATCCACTATAGAATCTGAGTTTATCGCTTTAGATAAAGCTAGAGAAGAAGCAGAATGGCTTCGAAACTTTTTAAAAGATATTCCAATGTGGCGTAAACCTGTGTCAGCAATTTGCATTCATTGCGATAATCAATCAGCAATTGGAAGTGCACAGAATGTATTGTGTAATGGAAAGTCACGACATATACATCGTAGACATGATACTGTACGACAATTGCTTACAAATGGAATAATATCTCTTGATTATAAAAAATCAAAAGATAATATTGCAGATCCATTAACAAAAGGCTTGACCAGAGATCAAATATATAAGTTATCGAGGGGAATGGGATTACAGCCTACTAAATAGAGTAACTCTATAATGGCAACCCAACCTAACTGACTGAAGATCACAACGTTCAAAGGGACAACCGAATTGTGTGGGAACTCGTAAGAATCACTGAGAAAATAATTCCTATCTCATTTCTATGGTAAAATAGTGATTAACCTGCAATGTGTAAGGATAAACTAAGGTTTTAATAATCCTTATATCTTGAAAATCCAAGTAGAGTGTGGCAGGATACTCTTAATAAGAGATTACCTATATGAGTGTGAAGAGGCCGCTTCTATGAGAATGATAAAGGCTAAATTCTCTAGAGCACTCATAGAATTATCAGGTGTAATACCCCAAATTTCAAACTACCTGTATTGCTCTCTTGAGACCAGTGGTGCCGAATAAATCCACCGAAATCAATTTTGGATATCGAAATAACTTTCGGTTAACATAACTTTAAATCTACAAACCCAAATGACATTCGGTCTTCGCGATGATTAGTTTTGTAATATTTAGAATTTTTAGAGATTTTTCTTACAAGGCCGAAAAATACTCCCAAAATTGTTAATTTGATAAAATTAAAATTATCCTTCTAATTATTTCGAAATTTCTGTTCATTTATTCCGGACATCGAAACAACAAACGGATAATTTTGTAGTGTTCCCCTCGTCAAGCACTATGTTCTACATAAATTTGGTAGTATTTGGAGAATATTACACGAAACTAAAATTATTAAATCATTAAATAAATTAATTAATTAATTAAAATAAATACAACGTGAATCAGTAAGGGTGCTGTCGTGATTACGAAGCGGAGTGGCAGCTACGGCTAGGTGGCAAACCCATGTGAACATTGGGAAGGAAAAAAAAAAAAAAACCCACAACCTTATCTCCCTTATCTCTGTCTCACTCTCTCCCTCCCTCGCTTTCTACTTCCTTCCTCATTTTCTCTGCCTCCAACATAACAGAGCCGGAAAAAAAAAATAAAAAAGAAAGAAAAGAAAAAAATCAAATCGATCCGAAGATTCGAACCGATTATTCGAGATCAAGCCGAAATAAGTAACACACTTCCCTTCTTCTATTATTTATTTTTCTTTTAATTATATATTTTTTCCGTATTATTTAAAAGGAATTAAATGTTGGCCATTTTGTCAAAATTTAATTCGGTTTAGAGTAGAAAATTTATTTTCGGTATGAAAATACTCACATTATAATTGTATATATTACAATAAATTTTGTGAATAAGTAAATAAATAAAAAGAAAATAAAAAGGGGAAAGAAGAGAAAAGAAGAAAAAGAAGAGGAAGAGGGAGCAGAAAGAAAGAGAGAAAGAGAGAAAGAGAGAGAAATAAAAATAAAAATAAAAAAAATAAAAGGGGACGGGCTAAAAAGAAAAAGAAAAAGAAAACGAAAAAGAAATGGAAAATTGGGCCTGGCCCAATCCATAAGAAAAGGAAAAGAGAAAAAAAATAGGGAACTGGGCCTGGCCCAGTCCAGAAGAAAAAAAAAAAGAAGAAAATTAAAAAGAAAAGAGAAAAAAAAAGTAACTAGGCCAGGCCCAGTCCAGGAGAAAATAAAGAAAAAAAGCAATAAAAGAGTAGTGGGCTTGGATTTGGTTTAGGCCAGAAAAAAAATAGAAAAAATAATAAAATCACTGGGCCGGCCAGCCCAGCCCAGTAAAAAAAAAGAAAATGAATAAAAATGAGTTGTCTTGGCCTGGGTTGAACAGAAAAGAAAAGGAAAATAAAAGTAAAATAAAGATATGAAAAAGTGAAAATTTAGTAGGCTTTGATGGATTAAATAATTAAGAGATTTGAATTGGACTTGGCTTGGATTAATTGGACATAATTAATAATAGTAATAAATTAGATTTTAATTAAAAGAGAAATGTATATTAATATATATGATTGAGCCTAAAAATGTAATAAATACATACGTTGGGTTAAAATAATGCAGTATTATTATATGATTCACTTGATTCCCAAATTGGGTTATTAATTGACACTGAGAATGAAACCATATTATTGTAATATTTTTGATGATATGCATTGTGGTACAATTGTGCACTAACATCTATCATTCTACAAGTCATGTCCCTTGATATTACAAATCATGTGTACTAATATATCATGTGTTAATTTATCATGCTACAAGTCATGTGTTTTACATGTCATGAGTTTTGATATTACAAGTCATGTATTTTACATGTCATGTGCTTTGATATTACAAGTCATGTGTTTTACATATCACGTGCTTTGATATTACAAGTCATGTGTTTTAATATTACAGATCATGTGTTATGACACTATGTGTCATGTACAGTCATGGAAATGTAAGCATGTTATCATGAATTGAAAAATAATTAAAGAATGATTATAAAATTTTCATGTGCATAATTCATTATGAACACGGGGATGGGAGAAACTACATGATAGATAAGAACTTTATTGTAGAAGGATTTTGTTGGCCAAATTCTTGATTGAGGTGCTGAGAACTTTTACTGCAGCAGCACTGGGTGGTACTGGGCCACTATCTGATACATGAGTCACTGTAAGAGTGATGTCCGTACTGTTTCACAGTACGGGGTTTGACTTGAACACCTAGCGGTGTGTCATGGTTCAGCGCCATGGGTTTGAGGTCGGGTCCCGGGTATGCACTGGCACTTGTACAATACGGAAACTGCGCGCTATCATATCCATTATTTAGTTTCAAATGCTGACAAAGATTTGACTTAGACTTGACATCTTTACAAGATATACATCTTTACATGATATTTATATGTTATTTGCAAATGACATATATAATTTTGCTGTTATATTTTTCATTATTCACGTGACTGTTCAACACTATCACGATTTAATTGCATTGTATCTGTTTATTAAGAGATATTCCCAATAAAAATATTTTATTCATTTGCATACTTTTATCTTTAGTACTGTAATAGTACACATATATTTTCCTTGTGTTACTTACTGGGTTTAATCCACTGGGTTTCGAACCCAGGTTTAGAAAGCAAAGAAGGAGAACTAGCCCCAATTAAAGAGCCGTATTTCATTGACCAGATCGAATGATAATAGGCAAGTGAAGTACTATTTGGAGAGTCTTTGTATATTTTGTTTACATTTCCTTTTTTCTGGGCACTGCTTTCTCTTTTGATTCTTTTGTGTTCATATTTAAAACAGTGTGCCATTTTATGTAATGAACTCTTTGTATAAATAAAATCATTTCAGTTTCAGACATGTTATTTACTTATCTGATTGTGGCAGTAGTTACGGTTATTTCAAGATCCTGTGACTGTTGGGTTGTCTAGTAGAAGTAATAAGTAACGTCCTCCGTTTTGGGAAGCAGCTGAAGAACGGGGGCGTTACATCAGATTGTCCAGGGCCAAAACGGACACAACATAAAGAATCTGTTAAAGTTGAAAGAAATCGTGTGAATATTATTGTTTTAGTTTACATCAAAAACTTAACAGTTCAAAAATATTGTGTTCACTGGTTAGTGAGTAAACTCGATAATATTTCACTAGGGAAGGTTCAAAGTCAAAAGCCACCTCTCCTGAAGCGGTAACTTACTATTATACTCTCTATTTATTTGCATTAGAGTCTAAGTATTTTCATTCATGTGGGGATTGTTGAACTCATGTATGTTTGAACATTGAATGTTTGAGTCAATTCACTAGTTCAAAAATAAATAAATTAGGTGAATGAAAAATGGTTTCAAAGAGGAGTACATAGCAAAGGGAACAAAAAGGAAAGAAGAAAAATAGTCCAATATTGGCTAGAGTGTTGCTAGGATATGGGTTTATATAGGATTATTTGTTCCATATTATTGCTTATGTAAGAAGAGGAGAAACCTTGAGTATTACGGGTGGTGCTACGCATCGCCCGCACGTGCACGCGCGTGTGTGAGGACGAATGGGCGTTTAGGGCGCACTGGGCGCTTTAGTGGCGCTCTTGGTTTAGTGGCGCATCGTCGCGAGGAGCTGAGAAGCCTTTGATTTTTTGGTGCTATTGGATTCGGGTTACCTCTATTGGGTTCAGCTATTTGGATTCGACCCGCACCCGTTAAGAGTCGTTAGGATTTGGCCGTTAAGATCCAACGGTCGTCTGTCAACCGTTGCCGTTAAACACTCATAACTGTTAACAGCCAACCGTTATGACCGTTAGCCCAGAAGCCTATAAATAGGCCTCTGTTCAGACCTTACGCATCGTAGTGAGGAGCTGAGGAGCCTTTAATTTTTTGGTGCTATTGGATTCGGGTTATCTCTATTGGGTTCAGCTATTTGGATTTGACCCGTACCCATTAAGAGTCATTAGGATTTGGCCATTGAGATCCAATGGTCGTCTGTCAACCGTTGCCGTTAAACGGTCACAACTGTTAACAGCCAACCGTTGTGACCGTTAGCCCAGAAGCCTATAAATAGGTCTCTGTCCAGACCTTACGCATCGTCGTGAGGAGCTGAGGAGCTTTGATTTTTTTGGTGCTATTGGATTCGGGTTACCTCTATTGGGTTCAGCTATTTGGATTCGACTTGCACCCGTTAAGAGTCATTAGGATTTAGCCGTTGAGATCTAACAGTCGTCTGTCAACCGTTGCCGTTAAACGGTCACAACTGTTAACAGCCAACCGTTGTGACCGTTAGTCCAGAAGCCTATAAATAGGCCTCTGTCTAGACCTTTCAGAAAACACAGAAAATTTCTTTTTCGTCTCCGTTCTTATGCAGACAGAAACTTGGTCATTTTGACAGAAAGTTTCTGTTTCCAGAAGAACAATTCTTTCATAAATTAGTCCTGCATTACACTATACAGAGAGTATTCTTTATCAGATTCGCCAGAGCAATAGGATTGCAGCTTCCTTTCTGTTGCAGACCGATCGTTGTATCCTGGGAGACCGATGCCCACTGTAATCCAGAAGCAAGCGGTAGAGGGTGAAACGGTTTTAAGGAGATAGTGTCCAACACTAGTGTCGATCATCTTCCAGTTTTCATCCAATCTACATCAATCTTCAGTATACGCTCATCTTTCAATCCGTAAGGTCTTTCTAATCCTGTCATTCTTTCTTTTTATTTTGTATCTTTCTTAGGATAAGAAACTAGTTAAAACAATTTCTGTTTAAATTTCTGTAAACAACAGTAAGTAATAAGAATATTCTTCTAATTCAAATCTGAAAAATATAAACTGCTATTATACACATATCAATTCTTCTTTAATAATTTCCAACTTTATTTCTGATTGATATATAACACTGAAATCTGTGCATAATAACAATATTAATTTTGTGCATAATAATAGCAGTAATTGTGTGCATAATAACAGTAGTAATTCTGTTAACAATAATAATTCTGTCCATAAGGAATACTGAAATTTATTAATCTAAAACAATACTAAATTTTCCAACAATCTTAAAACCGAATTTTTGTTTTAGATTAATTTAGAATACCGTTGTGCATCTAATTAGAACTTTGTCTTAATAGTATTAAATCATTAGTTCTGTTGTGCATCTAATTAGAACTTTGTCATAATAGTATTCAATCATTAGTTATTTTATATCTAAATCAATTGCTTCTGGAAAAAGATAGTTATTTTCTGTGTAGAGAAAAGATAGATTTATTGAAGAAATTCTATATGATATTGTGACCTAAAGTAAGAATTGATTAAAAAGTTAAAATTTGTTACAAAAAATTAAGATAGATAAATTTTATATTTGTAGATGGCCACTATGTTAACATCTGATATGTCCACTGTGGTAACTCCTGTCAGGGTTGCTCCAACTGTGCCTTCAAGCCAGTATGAGAAACCAGAGAAATTCAGTAGCTCAGATTTTAAGAGATGACAACAAAAAATATTGTTCTATCTCACAATACTAAATCTGGCCAAGTACTTGAAGGAGACTATGCCAACTCTTGTAGAAGATGATCAACAGTCAGTGAAGACGGCTGATGTATAAGAACATGCTAACTTCTTGAGTAAAAATTATATCCTGAATGGATTGGGCAATATACTATATAATGTATATACTTCAATTGCTATTGGTAAGGAACTTTGGGAGTCCTTAGATAAGAAATATAATACAGAAGATGCCGGCTCTAAAAAATATATAGTCGGTAAGTTTCTGAATTATAAAATGGTTGATTCTAAAAATATAATCAACCAAGTATAAGATCTTCGAGTGATCATTCATGAAATTCATGCTGAAGGTATGACTATTAGTGAATCATTTCAAGTGGCTGCAATTATTGAAAAATTACCACCATATTGGAAAGAATTCAGATATTATCTAAAGCATAAATGAAAAGAAATGACACTTGAAAATCTGATTGTACGTTTGAGGATCGAAGAAGATAACCGTATTTCTGAAAGGAAAAGTGGAAATCCATACAATATTTCTAAAGCTAACGTTATGGAAAATTCCAATAAATCTAATAACAGGAAGCGAAAGCACAATGGTGAAGACTCTAAGAGTGGTAAGTCGAAGAGATTCAATGGCAAGTGCTACAACTGTGATAAGTCTGGACATCGTGTAAAGGACTACCGTGTGCGCAAGGCACCAAATTCTTCAAAGAAGAAGAAGAAGCATTCTAATGCAAATCTGGCCAAAGAAGAAAATCTTTGTGCAAATGTAGATGTAAACTGCACATCTGTTGTTTCAGAAGTTAACCTGGTTGGTGGCAATTCTAAAGAATGGTGGGTGGACACTGGGGCCACTCGCCACATCTACGCCAATAAGTGGATGTTCTCTACATATGAACATGTGAAAGGAGAACTACTCTACATGGTTAACTCTACAACCTCCAAGGTTGAAGGACGAGAAAACATTGTACTAAAGATGACTTCGGAAAAGAAGCTCACTCTTACTGATGTACTTCATGTACTAGATGTTCGCAAGAATCTGCTTTCTGGATCAGTCTTGAGTAAGAAAGAGTTTAGAATTGTATTTGAGTCCGATAAGTTTGTACTTACAAAAAATGGTGTATATGTAGGCAAGGGGTACATGACTAATAGTCTGTTTAAAATAAATGTAATGACCATTGCCCCTAAAATTAATAATAAAATTGATTCTTCTGTTTATATGACTGAGTCACCTCATATTTGGCATGGTAGATTAGGATATGTTAACTATTATACTTTGCAAAGATTAATAAATTTAAATATGTTGCCTAATTTTAATATAAACTTTGATGATAAATGTGAAACATGTGTTGAATCAAAAATGACTAAACTTCCATTTCATTCTATAGAATGTAGTACTGAACCTTTAGAACTAATTGATACAGATGTTTGTGATTTAAAATCTGTTCAAACTAGAGGTGGAAAGAAAAACTTTATTACTTTTATAGATGATTGTACTAGATATTGTTATGTATATCTAATGAGAACAAAAGATGAGGCAATTGAAATGTTTATACAATATAAAAATGAAGCTGAGAATCAACTTAGCGAAAAGATAAAAATGCTAAGAAGTAATAGAGATGGTGAATATGAGTCACAATTTGCACAAACTTGTGCAGAACATGGTATTATATATCAAACAACTGCTCCTTACACTCCTCAGCAAAATGGAATTGCTGAGCATAAGAACTAAACATTAAAGAAAATGATGAATGCCATGTTAATAAGTTCTAGTTTACCTCAGAACATGTGGGGCGAAACTATGTTTTCTGCAAATCATATTCTTAACAAAATACCCCAAAAGAAACTAGATAAAACACCTTATAAATTATGGATAGGTCGAGCACCTAACTATAAATTCTTAAGAGTATGGAGGTGTCTTGCAAGTTGCAATTCCTACTCCTAAAAGGACTAAAATTAGACCTAAAATTATTGATTCTATATTCATTAGATATGCACATAATAATAGTGCATATCGTTTCTTTGTTTTCAAATAAGATCATTCAGAGATACGTAAGTACTCTATTATTGAATCTAGGAATGCAGTATTTTTTGAGAATATTTTCCCTAGTAAAGAATATGAACCAAGTTCTCCTAAAAGGACTTGTGATGAAGTTATAAGAGAAACAGAATCTGATTCTGTAATTAAAATTAATGAGGATGAATGTAGACGGAACAAAAGAGCTAGTGTTAATAAATCGTTTGGTCCGGATTTTCTAACATATATATTAGAAAATGAACCTCAAAATTATAAAGAGACTATGTCTATACCTGAAGCTCCTTTTTGGAAAGAAACTGTAAATAGTGAAATTGAATCAATTATTCAAAATCACACCTGGGAACTTGTGGATCTTCCTCCAGCAAGTAAATCATTAGAGTATAAATGGATCTTTAAGAGAAAAATAAAACTTGATGGGTCTATAGAGAAATATAAAGCTAGATTTGTAGTAAAAGGCTATAGATAAAAGGAAGGTGTTGATTATTTTGATACATATTCATCTGTAACAAGAATAATATATATAAGATTAATAATTGCTTTTGCAGCATTATATAATCTTGAGCTTTATCAAATGGATGTAAAAACAGTATTTTTAAATGGTGAATTAGATGAAGAAGTTTACATGGAATAACCTGAAGGGTTTGTAGTTCCAGATAGAGAAAAAAATGTGTGCAGACTTGTTAAGTCACTTTATGGGCGTAAACATGCACCTAAACAATGGCATAAAAAATTTGACCAAGTTATGTTGTCAAATGGATTTTGTTATAATGAATGCGATAAATGTGTATAAAAAGGGATATGCACAACTATGTCATTGTATGTTTATATGTGGATGACATGATTGTCACCGGCAGCACGGTGACTCTAATTAAAGAGGTAATTAAAGAGGTAAAAATCATGTTAACACAGAAATTTGACATGAAAGACTTAGATGTTGCAGTTGTTATTCTAGGTGTTAAAATCTCCAAGATATCTGATGAATATATCTTATCCAAGACACATTATATCGAGAAGATACTCAAAAAATTTGATAAGGAAAATAATGATAGAGCTAGAACACCTATAGATATGAGTCTACATCTTACAAAGAATATAGGTGCTAGTATATCTCAATTAGAATATTCTCAGATCATTGGCAGTCTTATGTATTTAATGAACTGCATAAGACCTGATATTGCATACTCAGTAAGCAAACTGAGTAGGTTTACAAGTAATCCAAGGGAGAACCACTGAAAAGCAATCATTAGAGTACTCAAATATTTGAGGTACACTACTAACTATGGGTTGCACTATACTAGATATCCAGCAGTGATAGAAGGATACACTGATGCTAACTGGATTACAGATTCTAAAGACATCCAATCTACAAGTGGATATGTATTTACTATTGGAGGTGCAGCTATCTCTTGGAAATCTTCAAAACAAACGTGTATAGCTAGATCCACTATGGAATCTGAGTTTATCGCTTTAGATAAAACTAGAGAAGAAGCATAATGGCTTCGAAACTTTTTAGAAGATATTCCATTGTGGCCTAAAGCTGTGTCAGCAATTTGCATTCATTGCGATATCAATCAGCAATTGGAAGTGCACAGAATGTATTGTGTAATGGAAAGTCACGACATATACATCGTAGACATGATACTGTAAGACAACTGCTTACAAATGGAATAATATCTCTTGATTATATAAAATCAAAAGATAATATTGCAGATCCATTAACAAAAGGCTTGATCAGAGATCAAAGATATAAGTTATCGAGGGGAATGGAATTACAGCCTACTAAATAGAGTAACTTTATAATGGCAACCCAACCTAATTGACTGAAGATCACAAGGTTCAAAGGGACAACCGAATTATGTGGGAACTCGTAAGAATCACTGAGGAAATAATTCATATCTCATTTCTATGGTAAAATAGTGATTAACCTGCAATGTGTAAGGATAAACTAAGGTTTTAATAATCCTTATATCTTGAAAATCCAAGTAGAGTATGGCAGGATACTCTTAATAAGAGATTACCTATATGAGTGTGAAGAGGCCGCTTCTATGAAAATGATAAAGGCTAAATTCTCTATAGCACTCATAGAATTATCAGGTGTAATACCCCAAATTTCGAACTACCTGTATTGCTCTCTTGTGACCAGTGGTGCCGAATAAATCCACCGAAATCAATTTTGGACACCGAAATAACTTTGGGTTAACATAACTTTAAATCTACAAACCCAAATGACATTCGGTCTTCACGATTATTAGTTTTGTAATATTTAGAATTTTTGGAGATTTTTCTTACAAGACCGAAAAATACTCCCAAAATTGTTAATTTGATAAAATTAAAATTATCCTTCTAATTATTTCGAAATTTCTGTTTATTTATTCCGGACATCAAAACAACAAACGGATAATTTTGTAGTGTTCCCCTCGTCAAGCACTTCGTTCTACATAAATTTGGTAGTATTTGGAGAATATTACACGAAACTAAAATTATTAAATTATTATATAAATTAATTAATTAATTAAAATAAATACAACGTGAATCAGTAAGGGTGCTGTCGTGATTACGAAGCAGAGTGGCAGCTGCGGCTAGGTGGCAAACCCATGTGAACATTGGGAAGGAAAAAAAAATAAAAATAAAAAAATAAAAATAAAACCCACAACCTTATCTCCCTTGTCTCTGTCTCACTCTCTCCCTCCCTTGCTTTCTACTTCCTTCCTCATTCTCTCTGCCTCCAACATAACAGAGCCGGAAAAAAAAAATAAAAGAGAAAGAAAATAAAAAAATCAAATCGATCTGAAGATTCGAATCGATTATTCGAGATCAAGCCGAAATAAGTAACACACTTCCCTTCTTCTATTATTTATTTTTCTTTTAATTATATATTTTTTCCGTATTGTTTAAAAGGAATTAAATGTTGGCCATTTTGTCAAAATTTAATTTCAGTTTAGAGTAGAAAATTTATTTTCGGTATGAGGATACTCACATTATAATTTTATATATTACAATAAATTTTATGAAAAAAGTAAATAAATAAAAAGAAAAGAAAAAGGGGAAAGAAGAGAAAAGAAAAAAAAGAAGAGGAAGAGGGAGCAGAACGAAAGAGAGAAAGAGAGGGAAATAAAAATAAAAATAAAAAAAATAAAAGGGGAAGGGCTTGGTCTTGGGCTTGGGCCGAGAGAAAAAAAAAAGAAAAAGAAATAGAAAAAAAAAGAAATGGAAAATTGGGCCTGGCCCAGCCCATAAGAAGTGGAAAAGAGAAAAAAAATAGGTAACTGAGCCTGGCCCAGCCCAGAAGAAAAAAAAGAAGAAAATTAAAAAGAAAAGAGAAAAAAAAAGTAACTAGACCAGGTCCAGTCCAGGAGAAAATAAAGAAAAAAAGAAATAGAAGAGTAGTGGGCTTGGAATTGGTTTGGGCCAGAAAAAAATAGAAAAAATAATAAAATCACTGGGCCGGCCAGCCCAGCCCAGTAAAAAAAAGAAAAAAAAATAAAAAAGAGTTGGCTTGGGCCTGGGTTGAACAGAAAAGAAACGGAAAATAAAATTAAAATAAAAATATGAAAATGTGAAAATTTAGTAGACTTGGACTTGATGGATTAAATAATTAAGATATTTGAATTGGACTTGGCTTGGCTTAATTGGACATAATTAATAATAGTAATAAATTAGATTTTAATTAAAAGAGAAATGTATATTAATATATATGATTGAGCCTAAAAATGTAATAAATATATACGTTGGGTTTAAAAATAATACAGTATTATTATATGATTCATTTGATTCCCAAATTGGGTTATTAATTGACACTGAGAAGGAAACAATATTATTGTAATATTTTTGATGATATGCATTGTGGTACAATTGTACACTAACATCTATTATGCTACAAGTCATGTCCCTTGATATTACAAATCATGTGTACTAATATATCATGTGTTAATTTATCATGCTACAAGTCATGTGTTTTACATGTCATGAGTTTTGATATTACAAGTCATGTGTTTTACATGTCATGTGTTTTGATATTACAAGTCATTATTTTACATGTCACGTGCTTTGATATTACAAGTCATGTGTTTTAATATTACAGATTATGTGTTATGACACTATATGTCATGTACAGTCATGAAAATGCAAACATGTTATCATGAATTGAAAAATAATTAAAGAAGAATTATAAAATTTTCATGTGCATAATTCATTATGAACAAGGGGATGGGAGAAACTACATGATGGATAAGAACTGTATTGTACAAAAATTTTGTTGGCCAAATTCTTGATTGAGGTGCTTAGAAATTTTACTACAGAATCACTAGGTGGTACTGGGCCACTGTCTGATACATGAGTCAGTATAAGAGTGATGTTCGTCCTGTTTCACAGTACGGGGTTTGACTTGAACACCTAGCGGTGTGCCATGGTCAGCGCCATGGATTTGAGGCCGGATCCCGGGTATGCACGGGCACTTGTACAGTACGGAAACTGCGCGCTATCATATCCATTATTTAGTTTCAAATGCTAACAAAGATTTGACTTAGACTTGATATTTTTATAAGATATGCATCTTTACATGATATTTATATGTTATTTGCAAATGACATATATAATTTTGCTGTTATATTTTTTATTCACGTGACTGTTCAACACTATCACGATTTAATTGCATTTTATCTGTTTATTAAGAGATATTCCCAATAAAAATATTTTATTCATTTGCATACTTTTATCTTTAGTACTGTAATAGTACACATATATTTTCCTTGTGTTACTTGCTGGGTTTAATCCCCTGGGTTTCGAACCCAGGTTTAGAAAGCGAAGAAGGAGAACTAGCCCCAATTAAAGAGCCGTATTTCATTGACCAGATCGAATGACAATAGGCAAGCGAAGTACTATTTGGAGAGTCTTTGTATATTTTGTTTATATTTTCTTTTGTCTGGGCACTGCTTTCTCTTTTGATTCTTTTGTATTCATATTTAATGCAGTATGTCATTTTATGTAATGAACTCTTTATATAAATAAAATCATTTCAGTTTCAGACATGTTATTTACTTATCTGATTGTGGCAGTAGTTACGGTTATTCCAAGATCCTATGACTTTTGGGTTGTCTGGTAGAAGTAATAAGTAACGTCCTCCTTTTTGGGAAGCAGCTGAAGAACGGGGACGTTACAGGATGGTATCAGAGCCTAGGTTTAGGTGAAAGACCATAGGACTACTGCCACATAAGAACATATTTGTGACTTATTCATAATAATTGTTTCTTATTCTTTGATACCTATCAGATCTAGTGTCGTGCATATCCTATTGTTTTCTATTCGTTTGAGGTATCTATCTTGAATTCTTTTTATTGATTCTTATCTGGACCGTTGAAGAATAATGTCAACCCGATCTTCTTCGAGTATGAGTGTAAGTCCGATAGATGATACGTCTAATCTTAGGAGTCATGAAAAATTGGCATGCGATCAAAATCGGTGTCTAAGATTTGGAATTTTCTGGGATGACTGAGTATTATTAAATATTTGTATTTAACTTTACAAAATCTTATCACTTTAAATAAACAGATCAGAAAATAAGTTAGAATATGTCTGAACAAATGAATGTAATAAATCATTTGAGAAATTAAAACGGAGTCTAACAACAGTACCAGTTCTAGCAATTATTGATACTTCTGGAGAGGGCATATTCATGCTCTATTTTTATATCATTCGATAAGTAAAGTAATTCTGTAGGCCGTGCATTTAAAATTTAAATTTTCATCTATACCAAGAATTTCAGACGAAGTTTAAATGAATTTTTAAGTACAAATTTCTTTGGAGAAATATAGTTACGTTTGGACATAACTACTATGCCAATCTTAATCACGTGAGATCTAATGTTTTATTGAGTTTCAGTGTTATTAATCGGAAAGAAGGATGAGAGTAAAAAGTTGTGTGTGGATTATAGAGGTTTAAATATAGTAACAATCAAAAAAAAATATCCACTACTTATGATAACTAATCTATTTGATCAATTGAGAGGAGGAAAAGAATTCTCAATGATAGATCTTTATTTGGGATTCTGTCAAGTAAATGTCCAAGCAGAAAATATTTTAAAAACTGCATTAGAACCAAACATAGTCACTATGAATAATTGGTGATACCGTTTTCAGCAACTAATGCTCCAACAATATTTATAAATTGATAATGAACTATAAAAAAAAAACAACCTATGGAAGAATAAGTGTAATATATATATATATATATATATATATATATATATATATATATATATATATATATATATATATATATATATATATATATATATATATATATATATATATATATATCTTAGAACACTAAGAATTTTGTAAAATTAGTCAAGTTGAAAGTAAAGAATAAGAAATTGATAATAAAATATAATTAAAGAAGACAAATTTTATCAAAACAAAATATGACATTATATCTTGTTGCTCAACTTAAGTTTATCTTTTCAAATGATTATCCTATTCTATTACTTTTTGTTAATCATTCCCATTTGACATTTAGTATCTTATATCTGAATATTATCATAATATGATTCGTGTCTTGAGCCTTTATACATCACAAGTCTTATTAAGTCGGCGAGGCAATTGTAGAGAGATATTCTCTGGTGCCAGCAATTGCAGTCGCTTAATAAGATCGTTGTATGTGATTGAATTTTGTAACTAGTCATGAATTCATTTCTTATCTTGTGTCCCTACCATTCATAGTCTTGTTACATCGATATTATAATAGTTCAGATTTACTTTCATTTCTAGAGTCGATTACAACATGTAATAGGATCTTGGGAATTAACTGTATAGAAATATTTATCACATGTATCTTACACATTACTTAATCAGGATGGCGTGGCGCTCCAAATTAGTAGCAGCTATTCCTAATTAAATTTTATCTTGTTTTTGTATTTCTTCACTCAAATAAAACTTCAAGAATAAATTGGGAATTCTGACTATCTATTATTATTCCTATAAAAAACGGAAGTCGTTTATGATGTATTCTATATATCATAATTAAGAAAACGCTTAGCTATAAGTACAAAATAGTGAATCTATCAAAAATAGACTTGAGAAAAGACTTAAAGATTTTGTAATTGTTCCAGAAGAATTGAAACAAAAATATGAGAAGCTATATGTAAGGATTATTAACCAATGGGAGAAGTCTTTAAGGATAAAGTAACATTATTAGTTTTTATTTTATGGGATATACAATCACCAAGAGACTCGGCTTGGGAGCTTGAAAATGACATCAGATAAAATACATATACCCTTTCTCATAATCAAAAACATCAATTAAATTTCGAGGACGAAATTTTTTTATTAGGTGAGTAGAATGTAATATCCCAAATTTCGAACTATCTGTATTGATCTCTTGAGACCAGTGGTGCCGAATAAGTCCATCGAAATCAATTTTGGACACCAAAATAATTTTCGGTTAACATAACTTTAAATCCACAAACCCAAATGACATTCGGTTTTCCCGATTATTAGTTTTGTAATATTTAGAATTTTTGGAGATTTTTCTTACGAGGTCGAAAAATACTCCCAAAATTGTTAATTTGATAAAATTAAAATTATCGTTATAATTATTTCAGAATTTTTGTTCATTTATTCCGGATATCGAAACAACAAACGGATAATTTTGTAGTGTTCCCCTCGTCAAGCACTACGTTTACATAAATTTGTTAGTATTTGGAGAATGTTACACGAAATCAAAATTATTAAATTATTAAATAAATAAATAAAAATAAATACAATGTGAATCAGTAAGGGTGCTGTCGTGATTACGAAGCGGAGTGGCAGCTGCAACTAGGTAGCAAACCCATGTGAACATTGGGAAGGAAAAATAAAAATAAAAATAAAACCCACAACCTTCTCCCTTATCTCCCTTATCTCTGTCTCACTCTCTCCCTCCCTCGCTTTCTACTTCCTTCCTCATTCTCTCTGCCTCCAACATAACCGAGCCGGGAAACAAAATAAAAGAGAAAGAGAAGAAAAAAATCAAATCGATTCGAAAATTCGAACCGATTATTCGAGATCAAGCCGAAATAAGTAACACACTTCCCTTCTTCTATTATTTATTTTTCTTTTAATTATATAATTTTTCCGTATTGTTTAAAAGGAATTAAATGTTGGCCATTTTGTCAAAATTTAATTTCGGTTTAGAGTAGAAAATTTATTTTCGGTATGAGGATACTCACATTATAATTGTATATATTACAATAAATTTTGTGAATAAGTAAATAAATAAAAAAAAAAGAAAAAGGGGAAAGAAGAGAAAAGAAGAAAAAGAAGAGGAAGAGTGAGCAGAAAGAAAGAGAGAAAGAGAGAGAAATAAAAATAAAAATAAAAAAAATAAAAGGGGACGGGCTTGGGCTTGGGCCGAGAGAAGAAAAAGAGAAAAAGAAAAAGAAAAAGAAATGGAAAATTGGGCCTGGCCCAACCCATAAGAAAAGGAAAAGAGAAAAAAATAGGAAACTGGGCATGGCTCAGCCCAGAAGAAAAAAAAGAAGGAAATTAAAAAGAAAAGAGAAAAAAAAAGTAACTAGGCCAGGCCCAGTCCAGGAGAAAATAAAGAAATAAAGAAATAAAAGAGTAGTGGGCTTGGAATTGGTTTGGGCCAGAAAAAAATAGAAAAAATAATAAAATCACTGGGCCGGCCAGCCCAGCCCAGTAAAAGAAAAAGAAAAAAAAAAAGAAAATAAAAATGAGTTGACTTAGGTCTGGGCTGGACAGAAATGAAAAGGAAAATAAAATTAAAATAAAGATATGATAAAGTGAAAATTTAGTAGACTTGGACTTGATGGATTAAATAATTAAGAGATTTGAATTGGACTTGGCTTGGATTAATTGGACATAATTAATAATAGTAATAAATTAGATTTTAATTAAAAGAGAAATGTATATTAATATATATGATCGAGCCTAAAAATGTAATAAATACATACGTTGGGTTTAAAAATAATACAGTATTATTATATGATTCACTTGATTCCCAAATTATGTTATTAATTGACACTGAGAATGAAACCATATTATTGTAATATTTTTGATGATATGCATTGTGGTACAATTGTACACTAACATCTATCATGCTACAAGTCATGTGCCTTGATATTACAAATCATGTGTACTAATATATCATGTGTTAATTTATCATGCTACAAGTCATGTGTTTTACATATCATGAGTTTTGATATTACAAGTCATGTGTTTTACATATCATGTGCTTTGATATTACAAGTCATGTGTTTTATATGTCACGTGCTTTGATATTACAAGTCATGTGTTTTAATATTACAGATCATGTGTTATAACACTATATGTCATGTACAGTCATGGAAATGCAAGCATGTTATCATGAATTAAAAAACAAATAAAGAAGGATTATAAAATTTTCATGTGTATAATTCATTATGAACACGGGGATGGGAGAAACTACATGATGGATAAGAACTGTATTGTACAAGGATTTTGTTGACCAAATTCTTGATTGAGATGCTGAGAATTTTTACTGCAGCAGCACTGAATGGTACTGGGCCACTGTCTGATACATGAGTCACTATAAGAGTGATGTCCGTACTGTTTCACAGTACAGAGTTTGACTTGAACACCTAGCGGTGTGTCATGATTCAGCGCCATGGGTTTGAGGCTGAGTCCCGGGTATGCACGGGTACTTGTACAATACGGAAACTGCGCGCTATCATATCCATTATTTAGTTTCAAATGCTAACAAAGATTTGACTTAAACTTGACATCTTTACAAGATATGTATCTTTACATGATATTTATATATTATTTGCAAATGACATATATAATCTTGCTGTTATATTTTTCATTATTCACGTGACTGTTCAACACTATCACGATTTAATTGCATTGTATCTATTTATTAAGAGATATTCCCAATAAAAACATTTTATTCATTTGCATACTTTTATCTTTAGTACTGTAATAGTACACATATATTTTCCTTATGTTACTTGCTGGGTTTAATCCCTTGGGTTTCGAACCTAGGTTTAGAAAGCGAAGAAGGAGAAATAGCCCTAATTAAAGAGCCGTATTTTATTGACCAGATCGAATGACAATAGGCAAGCGAAGTACTATTTGGAGAGTCTTTGTATATTTTGTTTATATTTCCTTTTGTCTGGGCACTGTTTTCTCTTTTGATTCTTTTGTGTTCCTATTTAAAACAGTGTGCCATTTTATGTAATAAACTCTTTATATAAATAAAATCATTTCAGTTTCAGACATGTTATTTACTTATCTGATTGTGGCAGTAGTTACGGTTATTCCAAGATCCTGTGACTGTTGGGTTGTCTAGTGGAAGTAATAAGTAAAGTCCTCCGTTTTGAGAAGCAGCTGAAGAACGGGGGCGTTACATCAGGTTGTCCACGGCCAAAACGGACACAACATAAAGAATCTGTTAAAGTTGAAAGAAATTGTGTGAATATTATTGTCTTAGTTTACATCAAAAACTTAACAGTTCAAAAACATCGCGTTCACTGGTTAGCGAGTAAACTCGATAATATTTCACTAGGGAAGGTTCAAAGTCAAAAGCCACATCTCCTGATGCGGTAACTTTCTATTATACTCTCTATTTATTTGCATTAGAGTCTAAGTCATTTTCATTCATGTGGGGATTGTTGAACTCATGTATGTTTGAACATTGAATCTTTGAGTCAATTCACTAGTTCAAAAATAAATGAATTAAGTGAATGGAAAATAGTTTCAAAAAGTAGTACATAGCAAAGGAAACAAAATGGAAAAAAGAAAAATAGTCCCACATTGGCTTGAGTGTTGCTAGGATGTGGGTTTATATAGAATTGCTTGTTCCATGTTATTGCTTATGTAAGAAGAGGAGAAACTTTGAGCACACGGGTGGTGCTACGCACAGCGTGAATAGGCCTCTGTCCAGACCTTACACATCGTCGTGAGGAGCTGAGGAGCCTTTGATTTTTTGATGCTATTGGATTCGGGTTACCTCTATTGGGTTCAGCTATTTGGATTCGACCCGCACCCGTTAAGAGTCGTTAGGATTTAGCCATTGAAATCCAACGGTCGTCTGTCAACCGTTGCCGTTAAACGGTCACAACTGTTAACAGCCAACCGTTATGACCGTTAGTCCAGAAGCCTATAAATAGGCCTCTGTCCAGACCTTTCAGAAAACACAGAAAATTTCTTTTTCTTTTCCCTTGTTCTGCAGACAGAAACTTGGTCATTTTGACAGAAAGTTTCTGTTTCCAGAATAACAATTCTTTCATAAATCAGTCCTACATTACACCATACAGAGAGTATTCTTTAGCAGATTCGCCAGAGCAACAGAATTGCAGCTTCCTTCCTATTGCAGACCGATCGTTGTATTCTGAGAGACCGACATCCACTGTAATCCAGAAGCAAGCGGTGGAGGGCGAATCGGTTTTAAGGAGATAGTATCCAATACTAGCCTCGATTATCTTCCAGTCTTCATCCAATCTGCATCAATATTTAGTATACGCTCATCCTTCAATCCGTAAAGTCTTTCTAATCTTGTCATTCTTTCTTTTTATTCTGTATCTTTCTTAGGATAAGAAACTAGTTAAAACAATTTTAGTTTAAATTTTTGTAAACAACAGTAAATAATAAGAATATTCTTCTAATTCAAATCTAAAAAATATAAACTGCTATTATACACATATCAATTCTTCTTTAATATTTTCCAACTTTATTTCTGATTAATATATAACACTGAAATCTGTGCATAATAACAGTATTAATTCTGTGCATAATAACAGTAGTAATTATGTGCATAATAACAGTAATAACTCTGTTAACTAATAACAGTAATAATTCTGTCCATAAGAAACACTGAAATCTATTAATCTAAAACAATACTAAATTTTCCAACAGTTTCAGATGCAGAGGCTTGTCCAACCATCTTTTAGACTGTACCAGACGCTCTAGAGCCCGGCTAGATTTTGAGATAACTAAACCTTGTTTCGAAGTCATGTTCACTATTGAAAAATCCGAAAGGTCACTTACTTTACATCATTCATGAAACACTCCTTTTTTGTATTATCTTCAATGTGTATCTTCTAACATATTTTACCACAAAGCACACTGCTAGAAATACATGGAATGGAAATTTTGGAGTCATCTCTATACTACAAATGAGTTTTCAACCAAACATACTTTGAAATGATAATTTAAGAGTATATTAGACCTTCTTATGTGCAGTCGACATATAGTACTCCAATGAATAAACAGAATGATACAAGGATAAGGATTGCATAGCATGAAATCAATTTCCAATATCTCAATACAAATCGAAGTTATGAGAAGGTCTAATATAGAATAATATAGAAAAATAGACGAAAGAAAGACATATTTCACAACAAATGGTAAAAAAGATAACATACATATAGAATAATGGAAATGAGCTCGCAACTCACTTAAGTTAAATGTGCTGTAGTCTATTTTTACTATCTTCATTTTTTTTTCATTTTTTTTTCGGTTGTGATCTCATCCTCCAGGGTTCACTCGTACCCAATTATTCTGGTTTTAGTTTTTATTTAACTTATCATAATTGAGACAAAATATTAATGATTTCTGTTGAATATAATAGTTTGCATCTACATGATAGAAGGACAAATAAACTCTAAAAATCATAAGATTTGATCTTAAAAAGTAAAGGATGGGGAGATCATGATCTACAAAATTTAAAAAAAATAATTGGATTATTATTTTTTTAACTCTGGCTCATATAACTTACCTACATGTGGCCAGTTAAAGTAAGTTACGTAAGCTGACAATAACAAGGTTAGTAATCTCATTTATTTTTACATTTTACCTTAGCTTTTCAAGGATCAAATATCATTGATTTTGGAAGTCATTTATCCTTCCATCAAGTTGATATAAAATATTATATTCATCGAAAACTGTTAATTCTGTATCAATCTAATGGAAGGCCAAATCAAGACCAAAATCCAAGAAATTGGATACAAGTAAACCCTAGAGAGTTGAAATCATAATTCAAAATAAATTTTTATTTTTAAAAAATTATTTTTGATTGTGGAAATGGTTTGCAGCTCAAGGAACTTATGTGAGGCTATGACTCATTTCCATTATGATGTGTATGTGTGTGTGCATAATATATATGTAGAGAGAGAGAGAAATAGAAATGAGTTGCTCCCTCACGTAAGTTACTTGAACTGTAGTTAATTTTCTCTATTTCTAAATTTTTTTTTTAAAAAAAAATTCTTTTGAATTATGATCTCGCTAGGGTTCACTCGAATCCAAATTCTTGGGTTTTACTTTTGATTTAATCTTTCATCAACTATATGTTCGCCGCAAAAGTTTCTTTGCTTCCTCCCATTGAATTAACTTAAATTACAATAGAAGTGAACAAGATATATAAAGAGAACAAACGAGAGGATTTTATAGTTCAATCTCTCTCTTTTACAATATAAATGTGGGATCAGTGGCGATGGGATCTGTCAAGCAGTTCATTTGGACGATCGGTACGTTGAAATCTTCTCTTTTGAAGATATCGGCCGACTGTAGACGATCTTCTTGGTCTTTGCTCTTCACGAATCCAAGGCTCTATGCGTAACTTGAATTCTCTGAGATGCTGAGAAAGACGATCTCAAAAGGCTTCAAGGCTCTCTCGCGTACTTGAATTGCCAAAAGATCAAAGAGATTGATTGTTCTATTCTTGATTGATTGATGTCTAAAGTCTCCTCAAAGAGGGTATTTATAGACTTTAGTGGTTATGAGAGTTTCCATAGGAATAGGAATAAAGATTTCCATAGGAATAGGAATCAAGATTTCCATAGGAATAGGAATCAAGATTTCCATAGGAATAGGAATAGAAGGTTTTTGTATTCATCAAGGATTCTAATCAAATATTTAATATTGATTTAAATCTCTTGATTTGGAGTTCTGATTGGATTCAATTTGAGTATTGGATAAGATCAAATCTCAATCACAATCAATTTAGGATTATGATTGGACTCAATTTAGATATTGGATAAGCCCAAATTATAATCTCAATCAATTTAGGATTCTGGTTATCTGCTCACGCGGAGCTAATCGCATCAAAACGCGGAGCTAAGAAACCAGTGCGCGGAGCTAACGCGGAGCTATTAAACATCTCCGCGTTTTACTCAAACGCGAGGCAAAAATAGCCAAACGCGGAGTTACTGAGTTAGCTCCGCGGTCTGTTGTGGAAAATCCTTTTAACTTAGAAATTTTCACTGCCAACAGAACCCCCTCCAAAGTTTTCAAAATGGTTTAGAACTTAGCAAATTTTGAAATATTTTGGATACTTAAACTGAAACGCGGAGTTAGAATACCAAGTCTCCTTCGCGTTATGCTCACTTACGCGGAGCTAATCAGCTTCACTTTATTTTCAGTGAAATGAGTAATTGCTTCATTAATTACTCTCGAATTTCTACGCCGAATACCAAGCGGCAGAAATCCCGTTTAAATAGAGCTCTCGGCTCATCTTCTTCTTCATTCGGAGATTTTGAAGAGTTCTCAACTCCTGCAACCGAGTGAGCGATGTCAACGAGCGATCTTCAATTAATCTTTGTTTGACTCTCCATAGATTTTCATCATTAGGATGTCTCTCCAGAAGAGTTTGGCTTTATGCACGTTGGCCGGCGTTAATGGCAACGGCCGTGGAAGTAGACGCAGTGGCGAACCAGTCAATGCAGCATCTCTTGAAGGTAAAAACCTTGACTTTTGATCTTCTTAGAATCATTCTGAGATGTTTCGGCTCCAGCCAATTGTTTACTTCACCGGCGAGATCGTTGTTCTCCTGCCGTAAAGGCTTGAAGGAGAAGGAGAAGTCAAAGAGGAACTATGATCTTTCTCTACGAGAAGTTATCGCGTCATCATCTGCTTTTTAAAACGCGAGGCTATTAAAGAGAAGGCAAAGGCAGAGACTCTATTACGCGAAATTATCGCGGCATCCTCTACGTTTTAAGACGCGAGGCTATTTCTTCAGCTGCACGCGAAGTTAGTTTAGCTCCGCGTTCTTATACTTAGAAAATTTTCCAAGTTTTGTTGAACTTTTTCTAACTCTTGATTCTCTTTATCTGTTAGCTTCAAGAATCTTAGTCAAATCGGGGGCGGCTCAAGGCTCATCTGCGTAACTTGAACTGCACACACCAAGATGATTGGATGAGAATCACCAGATTTCGGCAGAGGTGTCTAATTGCACATGCCTAGATTTTGATGAAGAAGTCCAAATGCTCCTATGCGTAACTTGGATAAGTGGAGGCGGTTCAAGCCTCTCTCGCGTAACTTGAACTGGGCACACCAGGTTTAGGTCAGAGGCGCTCAATTGTGCATACCTAAGAAAAAGACTGGAGGCGGTTCGTAACTTGAGAACTGGGCATACCAGGTTTAGGTCAGATGCGCTCATTTATGCATGCCTAAGAAAAAGACTAGAGGCGGTTCAAACTTGAGAACCGGGCACACCAGATTTAGGTCAGAGGCGCTCAATTTGTGCATGCCTAGCAAGTGGAGGCGGTTCAAGGCTCAACTGCGTAACTTGAACTGCACACGCCAAGATAATCAGATTTCGACAGAGGCGCCTAATTGCACATGCCTAGTCCAATTGCTCTCACGCGTAACTTGAACGGAGATAGGAATAATCCAAATCATACTGTCAGAGGTAAAAACTTAACATGACAGGTCCACGGGATTTTTAGCAAACCCCAAGCTATCAACGGATTTGATTAGCCTTTACCAACGCCGTTTGCGTTGGGCTATCCATGTTATTCCCCTCAGCATGGTGAGTTGTCGAGGAATTGATTTCCTCTCCCATTTGCCTTTAATCAGCATTGGGTAGTTAACTTCATACTTTTACCCTCAGTATGATAGGGTTGACGAGGAATTTGATCTCCTCTTCCCTCTGCTTTAACAGTATTGGGCGATTGATTTCATACTTTTACCCCCAGTATGACAGGGTTGGCGAGGAACTTGATCTCCTCTTCCCTCTGCTTTAACAGCATTGGAAAAGAAAATTTTATAGCACCCAATTAGCCATTCCAATGGCTATTGAGAATAGCAGAGGCATGATGTTTATCATTGTCAATATTTTCGGCACCCCCAGCCAAATCCAGCTGTTTACCAATGAGGACGATTCGATCGCAGCTGTGGTTCGGAGCATACCCAAGGGGCTAGCTTGCAAATGTGGGCTGCCCATACTTGGTGTCGATATTGGCTTCCCTACTGGTACAGGGATCACTCTGGCAGGGATTGCTCTGGCAGGGAACTTATTGGTCCTAATTAAAGTTGTTATATTTGCAGAAATTTTCTTCTGTTCCTCTTTAAGTGTGAGAATCCCGGCTTCTATCAATGCCTGAATTCGGTTCTTTAGAGGATAACAATCTTTAGTTGGGTGCCCGACATTCCGATGGTACAGGCAATAGTTAGGGTCGTTGGTTTTACCAACGTCTTCCGGTTTTTCATTTTCCGGAAGTTGTAGCAAGCCCTTTCTGAGGAGGAGATGAAATAGAGTACCGGTCTGCTCAGTCTTGAATGTATAAGTTTTATCTTGTCGGGGCTTATTTTGACCTGCACCTCTCGGATTTTGAGGTCTTGGTTTCGGATCTGCAACAGATGCCATCACAGTCTTCCTTTTATTTTTAGGATTATGTGGATATGGCCTGTTATTCATAGAGTTTCTCGTGCCACGAGATTCCTTAATTCGACGAATTATATCTTCCGCCTGCTCTCCCTACTTCAGCAGATCTTTCCAAGTTTTGGACTCTACAGCTCCCATTCTTATCAGCACGCTAGTCCTGAAGTTATACTTACAGGTTTCCACCAGAGTTTCCTGGGTCATACCGTGTCGACAATACACGGACTTTTACCTGAAGCGTTCAATGAAACTCTTAACCGTTTCTTCTTCCCCTTGTTTCGTCGCAAGGAGGGAATGAACCGATATTTTGGTATCATCCTCAAAGAAACGTGCCAAGAACTGTTTCTCGGTATCATAGCATGTGTTTATGGTTCCCGGGGGCAACTGCATAAACCATGTAAAAGCAGGCCCTCGCAGGGTGCTCGCAAATACTTTGGTTATTATGGGATCATTTCCCATTAGATGACCTGCCTGCGATAAGAAGTAATAGATATGCTGACTTGGGGACCCCTTCCCGTCATATGCTCCAATTTAAGGGGTTTATATTTTTCTGGATAAGGGGCGAAATTCCACTCAGGCGGGTACGGTCTTAAAACCCCTGATTCCTTCAGTTCCTTCTTGTGCATCAAGGCATCAAGTTGGCTTTGCAATTTCTCGATCTTTTCTCCATGAGGATCATGGAAAGAATATTTGTCATCATCCTCATGTATCGAATAAGCCTTTTCTTCTTTAGTTTCTTCATTTGCCTTAGGTGGCGGTTCCGAAGAAATTTTAGCCTTATCGTCAGCTATCTTCTGGGTATTTTCGACCACTTTTAGAAGCATTGTTTTGAGATCATCAATGGCATTTTGCTTACCTCGAATCATCTGCTCTTGGACTTCTATCCTCTGGTCAATGTCATCAGACCTGTCCACCACATATGACGTTGATTTTCGTGGCCGGAAAGATGTATAAGATTGCGGGGAAGCTATAGCTGAATTGTCGCTATCGTCATCACAGAATCCTTTTAAAAGTTTCTTGTAATTCCGAGGAGCGACAACGCCTGATTTGAGCCATGTAAGATGGCAAGGTTGTTCATCGTCTGCATCTGACTCGTGTCTTTTTTCCATGGCCTTCTTACCTTTACCAACCATATTTGAAGTCACAGCTCTCCATTTTTTTAGGGGAGTGGTTCTTGTTTTCTTAGTTGGGTCCTTGTCTGATTCGGATAATCGATCAAACACTGATATCCTGCTCTTACTGCAGCCACAGTTGTCCATTACAGCGGACACCGCTGTCATAAGCTGCTGGCAGTGACAAACAGGTTCAGCTTGAAGTTGCTCTATGCCTCTCTTCTTGGACAGATACTCCCTGAGATCAGCGTCTTTAGCCATGGAGTCATGAGGTCCATCCGACTTTTGATAGGGTTTAGGAATCCATTGCAGCTTCTTTGAACGATCAGCCCTGATTCTGTAGTCGGATTGATCCTCGCGGGGCTTAGAAGTAGCCTCGCGTTTTATATTGTGGGCCTAAAGAATAGCTCCGCATTTAGTATCGCGAGCCTGAAGAGTAGCTCCGCGTTTATCCACGCCAGCCTCGCGTTTTACGCTGGCCTGGCGTGTTTTCAAAAGTTTCTCTTCTGTAATCTTAGCCTCGCGTGGAATAAAATTCCTATACGCTGGCTTACCCTTGTGGTTATCACAAGTCATAACTTCGCGTATCGCGCGATTTCTACGACTGACAATAATTTGCCAATCATCTTCGCGTTCCTCGTGGGTATTAGATATCTTGCGTTTCTCGCAAGCATTACTGGCCTCGCGTTTCTCGCTTGGCTCAGTATCAGCCTCGCGTGGAAAATCACACGCTGGCTTTACAGAATTCTTATACTCGCGTCTCTCGCGAGTGTCATAAGTTTTTTGTTTCTCGCAAGTAGCCTCGCGTTTCTCGTTTAGCTTAATATCAGCCTCGCGTGGAGAACCACACGCTGGCTTTACAGAATTTTTATACTCACATCTCTCGCGAGTGTCATAAGTCTTGCGTTTCTCGCAAGTAGCCTCGCGTTTCTCGCTTAGCTTAATATCAGCCTCGCGTGGAGAATCACACGCTGGCTTTACAGAATTTTTATACTCGCGTCTCTCGCGAATGTCATAAATTTTGCGACTAGCGCAAACTTCGCTGGCTTCGCGTCTCTCGCTAAGCTCAGTGGTAGCCTCGCGTGGAATATCACACGCTGGCTTTTCCTTGCTTTTAAGGCAAGTTGTAACTTCGCATTTAACGCGGTAGAGACTGGTCTCGCGGGTAGCGCGAGCCAGTTTGCGAGGGACCATAGCCTCGCGTCCTCTGGTATTAGCTCCGCGTCCAATGCGGGCTTTGAGGGCTCTACGCCTCGCTCTCCGGTTCCTGTTTCGGAGTTGGGTTCTGGTCAATCCAGTCTCCAGGTCTTCTTCGGCAGTCGGAAGCTCATCCTTAGCTAGGATTTCTCGTGTGAACTCCGGCCCTATAGCCGCAGTCTCCAAGGATCCCCGTCTCTCGGTGGATACCTTTCTACCTGTCACTCAGGCATTGGAGTACATGCGATGATAGTGCCGTGTCTCATCCAAGTCACCTGATCTAGAGGAGAGGAACTCCTCGTACTTCTGCTGGTCGATTTCAACGACCAGCGTGTCTACTTCGGATCCGATCAAGTCAACGTCCGATTGCGCCACAATCTCTTCATCAGTGAAAGAGATGGCTCCCACTGTGGTCGCCAGTTTGTTCGCCGCAAAAGTTTCTTTGCTTCCTCCCATTGAATTAACTTAAATTACAATAGAAGTGAACAAGATATATAAAGAGAACAAACGAGAGGATTTTATAGTTCAATCTCTCTTTTACAATATAAACGTGGGATCAGTGGCGATGGGATCTGTCAAGCAGTTCCTTTGGACGATCGGTACGTTGAAATCTTCTCTTTTGAAGATATCGGCCGACTGTAGACGATCTTCTTGGTCTTTGCTCTTCACGAATCCAAGGCTCTATGCGTAACTTGAATTCTCTGAGATGCTGAGAAAGACGATCACAAAAGGCTTCAAGGCTCTCTCGCGTACTTGAATTGCCAAAGGATCAAAGAGATTGATTGTTCTATTCTTGATTGATTGATGTCTAAAGTCTCCTCAAAGAGGGTATTTATAGACTTTAGTGGTTATGAGAGTTTCCATAGGAATAGGAATCAAGATTTCCATAGGAATAGAAATCAAGATTTCCATAGGAATAGGAATAGAAGGTTTTTGTATTCATCAAGGATTCTAATCAAATATTTAATATTGATTTAAATCTCTTGATTTGGAGTTCTGATTGGATTCAATTTGAGTATTGGATAAGATTAAATCTCAATCACAATCAATTTAGGATTATGATTGGACTCAATTTAGATATTGGATAAGCCCAAATTACAATCTCAATCAATTTAGGATTCTGGTTATCTGCTCACGCGGAGCTAATCGCATCAAAACGCGGAGCTAAGAAACCAGTACGCGGAGCTAACGCGGAGCTATTAAACATCTCCGCGTTTTACTCAAACGCGAGGCAAAAATAGCCAAACGCGGAGCTACTGAGTTAGCACCGCAGTCTGTTGTGAAAAATCCTTTTAACTTAGAAATTTTCACTGCCAATACTATATACAAAATTAATGGCTTTTAGTAAATACATTTTATATTCACTTGATGATAGGATAAATAAACTTCAAATTTTATGAAATTTGACCCTAAAGAAACTAATTAAGATATCATAATCTTAAAAAGAATTTAGAAAAAGATAATGGGATTATTACTTTTTTTCCGCCAACTCACATAACTTACATGAGTTAACGGCTCATATATAGTAATCATATATATGTAAATTTGTTAATTTACATATAAAAATTTGTTTTATATATAAATTTGTTTTATATATATGTATATGTGTGTGTATGTATGTATTAATATATGTATATATATGGGATTCAGGTTCCAAAAGGAGCGTAAGTAAGTTATTCTTCTCTTGCTCACATACGAAACTTCTTTCCCATATTCATAGATTTGAGAATAAAAATACCTTTTAGACCTCTTCATGTGTAATTAGACTCTTCTATGTCACTAGATCTTACGAAAAAAACACCAACAGAAGCCTAGGATTGAAATATTGCAGTAAATCCTTAATAACATAATGCATCTCGAAGTTAATCAAGCTCATCGATAGCACATATAGATGAAATAGATAAAGGTGCACATATTTCGGAATGGACATTAAAAATTTTTAAATAATTTAAATAACTGTAACAAGGTGCGTGTTACATTTGACACTCCTTTAGTCTAAAAACAAATTCTTGATGAATTCCCAGTCAAAGAATAAACGAATTATTATTATATCACGACAATGATCAGACTGTGCCCTTATCGTGTCTGAGGTATCGAGGAAGTGCCTGCAAAACTTATGGGCGACCATGCTGACACTGTGTATAGATCCTGATCAAGCCACTTGAGAGTAAGCCCGTCCCAATTCTCCCCCCTCTTCTCGACGCTGTAACTCTCACCGGACGAATACATTCGCAGAATCATTCGACTCTGAGCTGCCTCTCCTTCCTCGAACCCCAAACACCTAAACCCTCCACTCTCCATCAGAAGTTTCCAAGTATCGAACTTCTCGTGCCTCTCGATTCTCTCCCTACCTTCGAAAACGAGAATGTTCCTTATTTTCCTAGCGAACATCTCTTCTATCTTTACCCTGGCAGCAATATCCTCCTGCTGAAAACTCGAGTCCAACGAGTCGAATACCGCAGCGTAGTACCTTAACGAGTTTGCGAACCTCGTCTCCCAACTTGGCGTGTTGTGTTCAGCTTCTTCTTCGGCCATAAGAAGTATGGAAGGGTTTGTGCTCCCAATGAGGGCTAATAAGTTTGTCAGTGCAATGCGGCTCTCATCATATAGAACCTTGTGAAGCTGAAGTATGCAGTTTACTGCCACAAACTCTCCCCCCCTCACATGGAGCATCCAAAGCCGAACATCCTCCAATTTGTCGACTACTGGATGAAACTCTAGCCGAAGGTTCAGTGACTCGGCCAACGCTCTGAGCCTGGCTCCTGTATCTTGAAGATCCTGCCTTGAATCTCCGATGCCCGTGATCCTGATAAGGGCCGGGGGATTAGGCCTGGAAGCTAGGCTCTGAAACAAGCTCGGCCACTGAAGGCCTTCTTTTATATCGAAATCGATGATATGTATCCGATCGTTCCCTTGAGACGCTCGGAGGAGACTCTCATTCAACGTGAAGTGGAGGAACTTTTGAAGAGGGCTAACTTGGTCAAGGAGTCGGAGCGCAACGCTGTCGTCATCTTCAATCTGATCGGTGATCTCTCTGGGCGGAGAGATGGAGAATACCTGTGGCCAGAGCCTCACGGCTCGCAAGGCCAATGCTTCGGTGAAAAAAGCTGAAACTCGCTGAATTGGAGTTCCTCTGGGGGATGCGAGCTCTCCCAATCTCGATAGGAAGAAGTTCATAGCTCCATGGTCTCCGGAGCTTATTGACTCCGCGCATGATGTGAGCAAGCTCACGAGCTCGAGGCCTTGATTCTCCGTTGGAGTGGTGGTCTCTGCCACCTGATCCCTCACCCATGTTTGGTCCTGAAACAAGCCCTCGTTCCAAGAATTCCACTGTATAATAACATTGGGCCTTTCTTCTTCGATCGTTCCCCAAGGGTCCCTTTCGTTCACGAAATAGAACACTTCTTCTTCTTCTTCTTCTTCTTCGAATGTTGGTGGCTCTCCAATGGACCGCGACAACGTTGTAGCAGAAGTAGCAGTAAAATCAGATGCTTCGCTGTTTGCCGATGAATCCTCCAACAGAATTCTGTCATAGATTCATTTCATAGCTTCTCTAGTTTCACTGAAGCTGCTCAACAAACAGTGCAATACATTTAAAAAAAAAAAATTGAATATAAGAGGAAACTAAAATGCATTTAAATTTCAACCAAGTAAACAGTTTTACCCTTCTATCTTCTACTTTTACTCATTGTGATCGTTCTTTCTACAAATTTAACAACAGCAGTTTTCCAGAAAAAAAAAAAAAAAAAACTTCAAGAAATATTTATCATTCATGAGATTTAAGATCTTCACCAATTTTCTTTCATCTCTTTTTGTGATATATATATATATATGTATTTTCAGTAGCTGCGTAATTAAATAAGGCTAGAGAATTACCTCTAAAATCGAGATCGGCACTATCAACGAATCCAAATCTCTCTCTACAGTAATCTCCGGCTCGAAAACTTAGCCCCCAGATGATGGGAGTTTTCATTCCTTTTGTAGAAAATAAAAAGGAAAAATCATTTTTCATGTGTTTCTTCTTCTTTCTTTTTTTCCCTTTCAATCCATTTGATTTGTAATGCGGACAGTTCGTTGAAGATCGACGGTCAGGATCGATGATGGGGACGATTTGACCGTTGGAGAATGGGGAAGCTTCCCAATTTCCTCCCGCGTGCTCCTCATGTGCGTACATTGCCTGATCCAGGCTGCACACTGTACACCAAAACTCCGAGTACAGGAAGTACAGGTGTCAGATTTCGGAATGGATGCCGACGTGTCGATCATTCATTGGTCCGTATGCTCTTTCGTATTAAATCAAGTCAGCTGATAGAGGCGAGGACGGTACTCTACGGGTTGGTGCCCATAACTAATTTCTTTGGGCTATTGAGAGTATCGTTTGTCTCTGGGCTCGGTCCTTTCGCCGAAATCATGATGCATTCTCCCGTTAGGCCGGTACCTGATCGATTCTATTGATGATTGTTTGAGTGTTGCTCGGCAAATTTGACTGAACACAAGACTATCAGTTTATACAAAGAGCACCCATCGAATCTCTAAGTACCCATTCTTTATAAATACAAGTCTTATAAAATTAAAAATAGATTTTTATTATGTACAGCATATTATATTGACAAATTATCTTTATTTTTTATTTATTTTATTTTTTTCTCTGTCTCTCCTCGCTTAGGTTTCTTAATCATTCCCGTTCTCCTCCCCAAGCACCCGATCCGACTGGTGCCTCCTTCCAGTAGCCGGCCCTAGTGCCAACTTTCTCCCTAGCAGTCCAACTGTCCCGGTCTCATTTCAGAAATCTAACCCTCTCTTAAAAATCTTCTAAAATATAATTTTTTTAACTGTTTTTAATTTAATTTTTGAATTCTTTCTTATTTTTATTTTTATTTTGGAGTTTTGAAAATTATTAGGATTTTAATATGAGAGATATTAAGAGACATGATAGAAAAAAAAAAAAGAAGTAAAAGGTAAATTTGTAATAAAATTGAAAAACATGATAACAAAATCGTCAATAAATTATAGTTACAAACTACAATTAGCCTGTGAATCTAAATATTTTGGGGAAAAAATCAAACAATTTATTTCTATTTCAGTAAATTCATCACTTTTTCTGCCAGGATAAGAATTCTGAGTATTCACAAGTTATATATATATATATATATATATATATATATATATATATATATATATATATATATATATATATATATATATATATATATATATATATATGTGCACCAAGAAACAAATTTACCGATATCAGAAGCCAAACAGTAGCACAACACAAAACATGCACAAAGTAAATGAATATGAGATTTTGAGTTTTACTGTATCAATTAATCAAGAAATATATACACATACAAGATATCTAGCTAGGTGATTCACACAATAAACCCTCGTGTGTGCTTGGTGGTTCACACATTAGCTGCTGAAGTGAGCAATGCATGCAACCAAATCTATAAATAAGCTCACCAGATTGCTTTCCTAGCATCCTTAACTTTCTGCAGCTATTTGATTGCTCAGACAAGCTATGGCTACACCAGTTAAGTACTTTCTCCTCGCGGTCATACTCGTGCTCCTAGGCCTGGCTGCCCGCACCCAGATAGTGGCAGCGGCCGAAGACTGCTCGGGCGGGCTCAGCAGGCTCACAGTGTGCGCACCGTACGTGGTGCCTGGGGCGGACAACGGGCCTCCAAACGACGCATGCTGCTCTGCACTCAGGACCGTCGACCACAGCTGCCTCTGCAGCACGATCAGCATCATCAACCGCCTCCCGTCCACTTGCAAACTTCCCCAAGTTACCTGCAGCCGTAAGCGCTCTTGCACGCCCATTCTCATATGTACTCTTCTACGTATACTTTCTGCTTCATATTTTGGCTGATCTTTTCTTATGGCGTCTATCAACAGATGCATGAGGATACTTTGGAGCAAACTCGCAAGAATAAAAGTGTCGTTTCATCGACTATGTCTTGTTTTTCTGAAACTTTTTAATATGAGAAATGAGTATGCATTGAAGAAAAGTTGAGCTCTTATGCGTTTGTTTTTAAACTGTTGCGATGTTATCTTGTGGCTTCGAGTTGACAGACAAATGAGAGACAAAAAAAATATATAAAGTGTAAGCTCGCAAACAGTTCTTTGACAATATTGCTCTATCTAAAAGTTACTAAAATCATTTTCTCGGTTGCACTATCCCTCTTGACAAGATTGCCAACAAGACTTAAGCAAGTTCGAGGCCGGACTCGTCGCCAGTCGCTCTCTACGGACGTCTTCTCACCTTTGATGTGCTCTCCCTCCATCAATTGTGTCCTGTGTCAGTCAACCCAAGAAACCGCCAACCACCTTCTCTTACCGTGTCCAGTTGCTAGACAAGCATGGGACAATTTTCTCCATTGACAAGAAGCTAATAACCACTTTCCCCCCACTATCACTAGCCTCTCGCATCAAATGATGGTGTCGCGCGGTCATCCAGAATTTCTCCGACATAGGATATAATAGTGCATTTGGTGAAATAATCTTATCTTTAAAGTGGAGTTTCCAAAGGAGCACAACACTTTTTCTGGTGAGCCTATTAGATAGTTTTTTTTTTATATGGACTTTCAATGGAAAAGTAGACTCACTAGGAAAAGTGATGTGCTCCTTTGGAAGCTCCGCAGGATGCGTCATCTGTTATCTACTGTCTTTCTTTGTTGACCTTTGACGCCATCTTGCAGCCTATATGCTCTCTCGTCTTTCCATATATATATATATATATATATATAAACGAAAAATTCACCGATAGTGAAGGGAGTTTTTTCACCGCCATTTAGGAGGCCAATAATATTATTACACGTGGCGCTATTTAAAGGGTAGTTAAGAGAATTATTTTATTTGTTACATTGAGTGGTGCCACATGTAATAATTTTATTGGGCCACCTATGCGACGGTAAAGGAACTCCCTTCACCGTCGGTAAATTCTCCGTTTTCTATATATATATATATATATATATATATATATATATATATATATATATATATATATATATATATATATATATATATATATATATATATATATCAGATTGTTGTCTCAGAAAAAATTACCTGAGCTGACAGCAAAAATATAATAATCCCATAATTTTTCTTCAAAATTTTTTTTAGAATTAGAACCTTTACCTCCTTAATTTCATAATAAGATCAAATTTCATAAATTTGGAAGTTTACACTTTCATCAAGTAGATACAAAATATTTATTCATAGAAAACCATTAAATTTTATATCAACTTTGATAAATGATCAAATTAAAATTAAAACTCAAGAAATTAGATATGATTGAACCCTAAAGGATCGAGATTATAATTTAAAAGAAATTTTTTTAAAAAAATTATTGGTGATAATGGAAATGAACTGCAGTTTAGGTAAATTGCGTGAGCGAATTATTGTACTTATACTCGCTATGAATTTGAGTGATTCATTTCCTAACATACGCAAAGACGATTCAAGTCAGATCTCTTAGATAAGAAAGCGATAAAGCATCTAATGTTTCTCTTAGATAAGAAAGCGATAAAGCATCTAATGTTTCTCTATCACTTATCTGGGAGTTGTCATAATGTGTCATATGCATAATGCAATTATAATCTGACCCTGACATGTTAATATCGACCCTTCATTGTGTGTATTTCAAGAGAGACCTAGTTCAATGGATCATCGAAAACAAGATCTATATATACAAAATCAGCATAAAATATCAGATAATCATATTAAACTGATTAATAAGATATGTTTCTGATTCATCACGTTTTTCTACCAAGTCAAGTATAGAATGATCCAATTACTATCAAAAACTGAGGCTACGCTTGGATGTTCATACAAATTGCGAAATTCCGTTTTTTTTTTTTTTTTTTTTTTTTTGGAATTTGGAAGAAAAAAAAATACATTCATGATATTTTTTAGATGGTTGTTTGTATTGCAAAGATAATATGAAAATCTCCTAAAATAGTGATATTTAGAATTTCTATTCTGAATATAAATTTATTTCAAATTACATGATTTTTTTCTGTTATACACATGATTGTAGTTACTGTTTTGGCTTCATAATTTTTCAAACCAAGCAATCAACAATTATTATGATTTTCTAAAATGTTGTAACTTTCAATTCTATGAAAACTTAAAACAATAATTTTTCAAATTAAATCATCCACATGCTACCGGAGCATGCAAGTCCAAAGAAAATTAGTTCCTACTGACAATCGGAAACAAGATTTATCGGAACCAAAACTCTAAGCAAAGCACTAAAAAACAAACCTCAATCATACAATCAAAAATCTACAAAATTATCAAGAAATGAATTCAGCATCCAAGGTGTGTTGGTGGAAGGTGATCCACACACTGGAGATGTCTAGGCCACTCCTACAACAAACACTGCATTTCTCAGACGGTTCGTCAGCAGATGATTTGGACACACATGATTCTCTCTATTTCAGTCTGGAGAAAATATTTGCCGCTACATATATAGAGAGAGACATATACTACAGACTTTCTTTTGATGTATTTTGTCGCTTTAATTTTATGTAAGGACTAATATATTATGAGGGTCACTCATAGGAGTGATTAAACTCTTTAACTATTTTGTAGTTCTATTATCTACGGGATCCTAACACTGCATTTCTCTCCCCTTCTTCAAACATAACTCCATAAATAGGCTTCGTCAGATTTCTCCCAACGAATCGTTGTTGAACAATTTAAAAGTTTCATTACTCAAATAGCTAGCAATGGCAGCAGCAGTCAAGTTCTCTCTCCTCTTAGTCATGCTCGTCCTCTTTGGTCAGTCTGCATATGCCAAAGCGGCAGCAGCCCAGAACGGCTCAGCTAGGCTAGCAAAGGTCACTGTTTGTGCGCCCCAAGTGGTGGCCCGGTGCAGCCTCTGGGCCTCCTAGCGAGGAATGCTGCTCTTCCCTCCGAGGCATGGACAACACCTGCCTCTGCAACACTCTTGACATCATCAATCGTCTTCCGGCCTCCTGCAGTCTTCCCCCAATCACTTGCCCCAGTTACGCTCACGCACCCCTACTTATCTTCAGTGTTTTGTTCTTTGCTGTTCAGTCCTTTGTTTTGCTAAAATGTTACATGCCTATGACCAGGTGCATAAGGATGTCATCGAGCAGCTATACATTCTCAATCCTTTATTCCGAACTGTTTTAAGAATGTATTATAGCCAGTAGTTGAACAATGAGCGTGAATTGAATAATAGTTGGACCGCCTTCGTCAATTTGTTCTTGTTTATATTGAGAATGTATGTGTTTGATGGTGATCGAAAAGCATCGGAGCTCGTTGACACCACTTTGTCTATACAGTGCCGTAACTCCAAGTCGTTGAGAACCAATTCTTTGTTGCGAGAGCATTTTAAAAGTGCACTTGAAAGATTATTCAAACTGCTCACAACCTTGACGGCTTAGATTTTTTTTTTTTTTTTTTGACCAAAACAGCATGTAGACCCTAAAAAAAAAATATAAAACAAGTTAGTCAAAATAAAAGGTCCTCCATAAAGAGAGCTATATCATCCAATCAAGTCTGGTATGAAGAAGGCTGATGATCTCCGGAATCCTCCTCTGATATTCCCCCTTAGATCTGCACACGCTTCTCATTCGAAAGTATATCTATTCAAATAATAACATTGTGAATAATCATGTGCAGACATGTATAAAGGAATGTGCTGTAGAATTAAAAATTCTATTATTTCTTTCTTTCCACACATTTCAGCATAAAGCTGCAGTTAGGGTCCGAGCTAACTGTGATGCAATGCTCCTGGCACTTAACTTGCTCCCTAAACTGGTATAGGTACCTTGACGGTTCAGAGTACTCCAATATATTTTGGTGAAAAGATTCACCGAAGTGAAACTGAATCCGTCCGTACCTCTACGCCAGAGTATGGAAACATCTGGGTGATGGTAAAAATCTTTGCTGGCACTCGCAAATTGCTTGGATCTTTTCGTCCAAGTATTCTTCATCACTGTGCACAGGGCGGCGGGAAATTCTATTTACATACTGCAATTTACTTTTGACGCCCTAAATGTTTTTTATACCAAACTTTCATTTTGAAATGTCACTAATTTACTTTATGCACCCAATTTTTTTTCCAAGTTTAACCCTCCTCCTTCTCTCTATCTCTTTATATCGTCCGATCCCAAATTTTTTGAGTCGGATATTAACTCCCAAGCTAAAAATATGTTGGTCGGGTATTAAAAACCGGCCAGCAACCGATGTCTCATTTACAAAAAAATCATAAGTAATAATAAATTACAAACAAATACACATAAAAAACTAAGAATAAATTTAAATTGTACCTTAGATTTGTCCTCCAACACCAATTGCATGTTGGATTTTTCTATTTGAATAAAAAAAAACTCAAATTAAAACTTCAAATCCTAATTTTACTTGTTACAGTGAATTCGAAAAATTTAAAATTTCTTCAGATCTTTTTAGGAACATGAATTTAAAAAATTTAAGAGGTTAAGAAATCAAATCAATGAGTTTGTGGGAAATGTATTTTTTTTATATTAAATTCTACTAAAAAATATTTTTAAAAATTCTATAGAAAAAACAGAGGGGAAGACGATGAGTTGTAATTCTAAATTTTAAAAAGTTTTAATTTGTGATTTAAAAGGGTAACTTAGTCAAAAATTAAATAGTAAACTTGTAATTATTTACAAGTTTTAAAATCGTGCCTGAAGAGTAAAATTCGTGTGTAAATAGAATTTCCCCAGGGCGGCATCTAATTCTAAACAAAGGGCTTTCTGTGCTAGCAAAAAGGAAATAAGATTGCTGGTGAAGTAGCAGCACTACTCCAACCTTGAACTATTGTATTAGTAGGCACTACTCCAACCTCCAACTATTGAACATGCATTACTTCAACCTTGATCTATGAACCTCGAATTATTGTACATGTACTCCTTCAACCTTGAGCTATTGAATAAATAATACTCGGTGACCAGCCCTGGAGCGAACATAATTGTTATAGGACTTCAATTGACAAGGCTTGAATTACAAGAAGATAAGCCGATTGTACTCAGGATGACAGAGCAACGTGTTCACACTGAAGGACGGAAGAAATATTATAAGGAACAGCTCACTTAAAATGCCATCCATAAAATAGAAAATCTTATGCGCAAAAAATGTGTTCAAGCTGTCAAGGAATAGGAAAGAGACAAAAGGCCACTCCCAAACAATTAAAGCACCAATAAAATCTGGTGCTGGAAGCGCAACAGCTATGTCTAAAATTAGATGTGATGAAGTACAATCAAACTCTGGTAATGCTGCTGCCAAACCTCGTCATCGGCATGAAGATGAAGACCTGCAACTCAAGAACTCAAACAAGAAGATGATGAAGATAATGAGATAGAGGAAGAGGTGAGTTGAGAGAGGAGAAGAGAAAGATCTTATGATATGTAAATGCCTGAACACGTACAAAATTGAATCCCAACTTCAATTTATACAAAATCTCTCTTTCTCAGTTTCTCTAGCTTATTCTGTGCACATTTCCGCATGCATGAAAAGTTAGTTATAATTATTGATTTAGTTATAACTGATCTCTTATTGGATACAAACAGGGTTAGCGGGTACGGTTGGCGACCCAAATCCACAATCCACACTTAAACCCGCTAATAACGGAAAATTCTATTTATACACGGAACTTTACTCTTCACGCATGATTTTAAAACTTATAAATAATTACAAGTTTGATATTATTTTTTTGACTAATTTATCCTTTTTAATCTCAAATTAAAACTTATTAAAATTGGCCTAGTTAGGGTTTCCATTGCTGTTGCTGAAAGATAACACAGAGAAGAGCCCATGGCAGCCGATATGTAGACATGTTTCAAGTATAAAAGCAGAAAACTTTCTGTAACTATTATGAAAAACTGAACGCCAATCAAAATTTTGATAGGCATTCAGATTGATTGACAAATGCAATTGCCGAGAAGTTTTCACAACAACAAGGCTCAAGCTCAACTGATGACGAAGATATCATATACCAAACTGAGTAGCGAGTTTATACCTATTTTGACAACATATGGTAAAAAATGTATTTTTGAAGGAACTATAGTTAGTGTCAGCTCTTCTTCTATTGGGTGAATTCGTCTCTGCAGGCACTACAACGTAGTAGTAGCTATGAACACCTACCGCTGCTGCCTTGTGTTCTTGTGTGTTCTCCTGTGCAGAGTACTGTGCAGAGCTTTACATGTTTTGGAGGCTGCTGCCTTTATGTTTTGCAGATCTTTTCGATGATGGTGGCGACGACAATGTGGGTAGGGGTGGGTTGGTTGGGAAGGAAACGGGAGGGGTTGCAGAGGATCGACGCGGGAGGAGAGGGTGATCGACGCGCGGGCGGACGTGGAGTTAGGGTTGAGTTGTGGAAAAAATAGAAGAGAGAAAGAGAGAGAGAGAAAGAGAGAGAGAGAGAGAGAGAGAGAGAGGGTGGGAGGGAGGGAGAATCGACGGAATGGGTGGCCGGAACGGGCCGGAGGCGCGGTTTAGTTGGGGAAAAAATTCGAAGAGAGAGAGAGAGAGAGGCAGAAGAATGACTCGGGCAGAGGGAGGGTTTGGGTGGAGTCACGGAACGGGGGGGGGGGGAGTGAAGGCTAATTTTGAAAAAATAATTGGATCCAGAAAGTAAATTGCCTTCGTTTCGAAATGAAATATTAGTGTATAGAGTAAATATTGGTGTAGAGAGTAATCTGGACGTAAAGAGTAAAGTTCCGAGCAAAGTTCCGTGTGTAAATAAAATTTTCCGCTAATAACCTTTCTCTCTGCTTCTTCTCTCTTCATCGATTCTACTGTTGCAGCCCAAAATCCGAACCAGGTCCTGACAAATTCTCCCTCCTTGAAGACAAAGCTTCGTCCTCGAAGCTTATGTTTGGAAATTTAGCAAAAAAGGTAGAGAAATCTTCCCAAGTAGCCTCCGAAAGATCACTATCTTCCCACTGAATCAAAATTTGGGTGGCAGCTTTATTATTCATCTTAACCATTCTCCTTTGAAGAATCTTCAATGATTTCTTCCCCTGAGATTTCCAATAAGATGGTATCTTAGTTGATATATTCTCAGTTTGCCCATAATATTTCTTCAACTGAGATACATAGAAGGTATGATGGATTTTTGCAGTCGAAGGCAATAATAGTTTGTAAGCAACCTTCCCTATCTTCTCAAGAATTTTATAAGGCCCATAGGTTTTGGCTGCAAATTTATGGAGTAGATCCCCTAATAGACGACCATCTATAAGGTTGTAAATCTAAAAGAACATAATCACCTACTTCAAAATGTCTCTCAATTCTCCTTCTATCTGCAAAATGTTTCATTCTATTCTGGGCCTTCAGAAAACGATCTTTCAGAAACTTTAATATGGGATCACACTCAAGGAGAGAATCTTCTACAGCTTGCACCCAAACTATTTTAGGCATATATTGAAGTAATGATGGAAGAGGACAGTCATAAACAATATTATAAGGAGTGTATTCCGTAGATGCCTTTCATGTAGTATTATACAATTAGGATGCCCATGACACCCATTTGCTCCATTCCAAAGGTTTGATGCTACAAAAACATCTGAGATAGGTTTTTAGGCATTGAATAACCCTCTCCGACTACCCATCAGTTTGTGGGTGATAAGCTGAACTGAGCTGCAATTTTGTCCCTTATAATTTGAATAATTCTTCTCAAAAGTTGCTGGTGAAGATAGCATTCCTATCACTAGTAATAGACGAAGAAAGTCCATATAATATAACAATTTCTTTGCAGAATATCTTGTCTAGCTGATCAGCTGAGTAAGGATGTTTCAAAGGAATAAAGTGGGCAAACTTGGATAATCTATCAACAATTACCCATACAATACTTTTTCCTGTACTCTTGGGCAAGCCCTCAATGATGTCCATTGAGATATCAGTCAATACCTCCTCCGGAATTGGAAGAGGTTCTAACAAACCTGGTGGTGCAATTGATTCTCCTTTATTTCTCTGACAAATGTCACAGTTTCTCACCCACTTTTTAATATCTCCCTTCATTCCAGTACACCAAAAAACCTTTTTTACTCTGTGATAAGTTCTGAGATAACCGGAGTGTCCACCAGTTGGAGTGTCATGGTGATCACGAAAAATTTCTTCACACATAGGACTGCTAGGATCAATGACCACTTTATCTTTGTGGAACCAAATACCATTCAGAAACTTATAGTGATATTTTGTAGGAGAATATGTAATACTTTTTCTTTGAATGGTCTCAAAATATGGAGATTTTCTACCATTTTTTAACTGCTGATAGCCAAATTGGTTGAACAATAGTAATTGAGGACGCCAAAAAATCTGAACTTTCTGCCATTGAAGAATCCTCTTCACTAGATTCTCCACTTCTACGGAATAGAGCATCTACAGCTAGATTTCCCTTCCTCTTTTTGTATTCAACTAGATAATAATATCCAGTTAGTTTCAGCAGCCAAGTATGTTGAGATTCTTGATGAAATCTCTGATCTAAGAGAAACTTCTAACTTCTTTGATCAATCTTTATTATAAATCTCCTCCCATCAAATATTGCTTCCATTTCTTAATAGCTAAAAGAATGGCCATCTTTTCTTTCTCATATGCAGATAAAGCTAATGCCTTTCCCTTCAAACCATGGCTAAGATAAACAATTGGGTGGTTCTTCTACATTAGCACTGTACCCAGTCTAACTCCAAATGCATCACATTCAACTATAAATTCCTTTTCAAAATCAGCCATCTTTAACACTAGGGGTTTGATGAGTAACAACTTCAGTTTCTCAAAAGTTTCTCTGGACTGATCAATCCATTTAAAACCCTCTTTCTTCAATATTCCTGTTAATTGGGTTGCAATAGAACCATACCCTCTAACAAACTTTCTGTAATAACCAGTAAGGCAGCCTTTGGAGTAAAAGGTAACGGCCATTAAGTAATAGTTTCAATCTTCTTCTGATCTACAGCTATTCCATTACGTGTGATAATGTGACCAGATACTCTACTTGTTGACTGCCAAATTTGCATTTACTTCTCTTGGCGTATAGATGGAGTAGCCTCAAAGTCTCAAGTACTATCTTCAAATGTTGCAAATGACTACCCCAGCTCTTACTGTACAACAAAATATCATCAAAAAAATACTAATACAAACATTCTCAAAAATTCCCTTAAAATATCATTCATGAGATTCTGAAAAGTAGAAGGTGCATTAGTCAATCCAAAAGGCATAATCAGAAATTCATAATGCCCGCTGTGTGTTTAAAAGATAGTCTTAGCAATATTAGTTTCAACAACCCTCACCTAATGACACCCCGACCTAAGATCAAGCTTAGAGAAATAGTTTGCACCATACATTTCATCTAAAATATCATCTATCAAAGGAATGGGGAACTTATCTTTCACTGTATGTTGGTTGAGAGTCCTATAATCCATACACATGCGCCAGCTATCGTCAGACTTCTTCACCAACGCAACAGGACTTGTAAACGGGCTAGTGCTTGGCCTAATAACTCCAGACTGCAGCAGCTCAAAAATTTGTTTTTCAATTTCATCCTTCTGATAGAATGAATACCTGTAGGGTCTGGAATTGACTGTAAAATGAGGATCAGTTAAGGTGATGTGATGATCACATACACGTTGAGGTGGAAGTTCTTTTGGAATAGAGAACACATCCTCATAATCTTGTCATAATAACTGGAGATCTTCAGGCAGAACTTTTGTCTCGGTCCTTGCTTTCACTTCATCCACTTATAATTGTATAGCATAAGCCCTTCCTTTAATTGAAATCATCTTATATAATTTCTCTCTTCCAATCAATTCTATTGCACTAGGAGTTATTCCTTTCAATGTAATGGGCCTCCTCTCCTGCCAGAACTTCAGAGTCTTTGAAGTAAAATTCCACAATGTTGAGCCCAAGCTTTGTGACCAGACTGTGCCCAAGATTACATGAGAATCCCTTAAAGGAATGATTAGCAGATTTGCCTTAGTCTCAAACCCAGGTAAAGAAATGGGTGTGCCAAGGCAATATCTTTTTCCCTCAAACTTTTCTACCCCCTACTGTTACTGTATAAGACCTCATCTCATCTACCTTCAGATTCAGTCTCTCCACTGTGATTGGGACAATGAAGTTATGGGTTGGTCCTGAATCAACCAAGAACCCAATCTCTTTCCCATATATCTTCCCAACCAATCTAATTGAACTTACTCCAAATGTACCTTCATTTCACTTGATGTTAAGGCTAGAGATTGCTCATTCTCTTCTTCTTCTTGAGATTCTTCTCCTTCACTTTTAGTTTTTCTTCTGAATTTGCAGCAATAATCTTTAATTTGTAAAACTTCTGGTTCTTGCATTTATGCTCTTTTTCAAACTTCTCATCACAATAGAAACATAATCATTTCTCCCTTCTTTCTTTATATTCTTGGCTAGACAGTTTCTTCTTCTTTAGATTCTGATCTCCTAAAGAAAGATTTGAGGTCTTCTTGTGCACATTAATGGCTTTATCTCCTACTTTATCCCAGGACTTGTTTCTTTTAGATCCTTTCATGATGTATTCTTCTCTTCTTCCATCAAAGCCATTCGCATAGCTGCCTTCAATGTTGCAGGTTCTTTAGCCATAACCTCAAACCTGTTAGGTTATTTCAGACCACTTATGAAGCAACTTATCAAATATTCTTCAGATAACCCCCAGACATGGTGAGAGAGTCATAAATTCACTCATATATTCTTCATAGGGCATTTTCTTTTGCTTCAGTTTCGATAATTTCCCTGCCTAATCACTAGAACTAGAATGATCATAGACAGATAGTAGCCCACCTTTAAATTCCTCCCAAGAAAGTGGTGATCATTTATTTGTAACATTCTACCTATACTATTGTAAAGGTCCTTTCTCTAGATGAAGTGCGGCCATCCTCACCTTCTGGTCTTTAGCAACATTATAGTACTAAAAAACTTATTCAAGCCTATACAACAATTCAATGATTTCCTTGCCACTGAATTTTGGAAATTCAGATCTAGGCTTAGATTGATTATTATTCTCACCCTTCGATACTGAATTTTTACCCGGCTTATCATGTTCTTGATTTTCTAATCCTTTTGAATTACTAGACTGTCCATTCAAGAACTTAGGAGGATTAGGAAGAAGATGTACCTTTCATGATTCAAGCTTCTATTAGCTTCAGTTGTTGATGTGTTATAGGCTTTGAAATCTGCTCCCATGTCCAACATGAGACTCTTGAGCTCTTCTTTATCACAAATTCTATCATCATCGAGCTTCTAGAGCAATCTTCGCATATCTTTAAGTTCTTCAGTATGGGTTTCCACCACCTCTGTAATACCCTAAATTTCGAACTACTTGTATTGCTCTTTTGAGACCAGTGGTGCTGAATAAGTCCACCGAAGTCAATTTTGGACAACGAAATAACTTTCGGTTAACATAACTTTAAATCCACAAACTCAAATGATATTCGGTCTTCGTGATTATTAGTTTTGTAATATTTAGGATTTTTGAAGATTTTTCTTACGAGGCCGAAAAATACTCCCAAAATTGTTAATTTAATAAAAAATAAAATTATCATTCCAATTACTTCGGAATTTCGATTCATTTATTACGGACATCGAAACAATAAACGGATAATTTTGTAGTATTTCCCTCGTCGAGCACTACTTCCTACATAAATTTGGTAGTATTTGGAGAATGGTACACGAAATCAAAATTATTAAATTATTAAATAAATAAATTAAAATCATTGAGGTGTTATGATTATGGAGAGGGTGGCAGAATATTTGGTTGTGCTGTCAAGTGGAAAATTAAAGTGTCGAGAGGAAAATTAAAGTGGTGGGTTACGAGGCTAGGTGGGTGAAAAGATTAGTATTAAGTGATTAAAATTATGAATCTACCCTCACATTATTTTCTTTACAAAACCCTTCCTCTCATTTTCTCCCTCACTTCTCCTCTGTTTTCTTCTCGGCCAAACCAGCAGCAGAGGAGCAGAGGAAAGAAAAGAGAAAGGAAATAATAATAATAATAATAATAATAATAATAATAATAATAATAATAATAATAATAATAATAATAACAGTGGGCCTGCCCCAGCATGGGTTAAATTTTCTTATGAAGAATATGCATTTATTTTATGAAGAATTATAAGAACATATTATTCAATTCTCTTATATGAAATATATTCACAAGAATTGAAGAAAATGTAACATATATAAGCAATGAATCGCACATTTAAACTAAGGGGTGTTTACTGGTTTGTCCCTCATATCTTTATATATTATGATTTTGCCCCCCATATCTTCATATTTAGTATTTTGCCCTCCAAATCTCATAAGTTACAACAATTTAGTCCCCCTCTCTAATACAGTTAAATATTTGACCATTTTACCCCTCTTTTCCTCTTCTATTTTCCTCCTCTCTTCTTCTTCTCTCTTCCTCCTCTCTTCTCCTTTTCTTCATTATTTCTCCTCTCTTCTTTCTCCTCTCTTCCTCTTCTCTTCTCCTCTCTTCCCTAACACAGTTAAATACTGAAAGAAGAGAGGAGAAATAATGAAGAAAAGGAGAAGAGAGGAGGAAGAGAAAAGAGGAAAAGAGGGGTAAAATAGTCAAATATTTAAATGTGTTAGAGAAGGGGACTAAATTGTTGTAACTTATGAGATTTGGGGGGCAAAATCCTAAATATGAAGATTTGGGGAGAAAAATCATAATATATAAAGATTTGAGGGACAAACCAGTGAATACCCCTTAAACTAAATGCATGTTTGCAGGCCATGTTCATCGGTACCTCGGTGTCCCTATGGATCCTTTTAAATATACGAAAGTCTACACTGTACTGCACAATCCACATTAATACAATCATATCACAATATTCTCTTGCTCCTTTCTAGCAAAATATTCATCGTGTCCGCAGTAAGAAAAATAGCATCCCTCTCTCCTCCTTCTTTTCCCTTGATGGTCAGATAGCAACATCATAACAAACATAAATATTTTTCCAGCTGCCATCCTACACTACAATCCAGAGTAACTTCACAAACATCCAGTTGGCATATTAAAACAAGGAAGATGTCCAGAGTACCCAGCTCGGTTCTTTGCAAAATGAACTATTGAGATTGCTTTTATCCCAAGTATAAACTATATTGGAAGCTGATTCCCCAATCCTGATGCTTCTTTGAGTATATTCTTACCCCCAAACAAACAATGGTAAATGCTGCAACACCTCCTCTAAAACCGGCAATGGCAGCTCATCCAACAAGCAAGGCTACTACCCACAAAATGCAGCACTTTGCACTCTCACTTCTTTATCTGATGACCTTATTCACTTATATTACTATTATTCTCTCTCCTGTATATCTAAGCCCTTACCACCTCTGAGTTTTCTAAATAAAATCATATAACATATCTTAATATTAGATGTCAGCATTCTATTGTCATATCTAACATCAATATATCCCATCAATCAATTTAGGCCAAAATTTAACAGTGCTTCAGACCCACAACTTAATGATTGCTCAAATATCCAAAAATTCGTCAATAATTATTTGATGCCATCGCAAAACTGATAGCAATTTCGGCTCTGTTTGGTTTAAGGTAAAACGAAGGAAAAGAATAGGGAGGGAAAAAGAAAATATTTTATATTGTTTGGTTTGAGAGAAAATCTAAAATAAAAGGAAGTGGAAAGAAAATATTTTCATATTAACCAACATCAAAGAGAAACCATTTTCCATCTCTTTTTCTTTTCTTTTTCTCTTTCTTTTTCTTTCTTCCATCTTCTTTCAAATCAAACATATCCTTCTTGTTTGGATATCTAATGTTGAAAATTCACCGATGAGCAATAAGATCCACCAACCATTTTACAGGGGAAACTTCAACTAAAGCAATCAATCATTCATAATAAAGCTATTTAATATATAATCACAATCAAGAACTGCAAATTATTCTCTAAATATTCCAATTTCAAGTCAATCAAAAGCCACGATCAGCATTGCAACAAGCAATCGAGCACCACTTCCACCAAAAAAGAATCAAGAAGTTACAAACCCTAACCCTAAACAATCGTAATCAAGAAAGCGCTCACCTCGAGTTTATGGACCGCGACAACATCGCAGGCACCGGTGATGCCGACGAAAGTGTCGATCGCGTGCTGCGACGGTCTCGCCATTTTCTAGCAAGATTCGTCGCCTGGGTTTCTCTCTCCCCTCAATTCGCCGATAAGAGAGAATGAAAAATTAAGATAGAAATAGAGAGATGAGAGAGGGAGAGACTAAAGAAGTTTTTGAAACGGAGGGAAATTCTAAATGCGCACCGCATTTTATTAGTGAGCCCCACATCCTATAATAAAGTGATTCACAACATAGGGGGAAATGGTGCTCACTACGATCAAATGTGGTGCCATTTAGAATTTCCCAAGCGGGAGAGACAAAGAGAGGCTACAGAGATTTTTTTTTTTTTTTTTTTTTTTTGGTTTTTAAATGATGGGATCAGAGTCCAGAATAGGGGTGGCAAATAGACCGCACGGTCCGTTGGGCACACCCGATTCAACACGTGTCGGGTATGTGCCTGGCACGGCTTGGGTCCCGGCTCAAATTGTGTTCGAGCCGGATTACCCAGATCGTCGACACAGTGCGGCCCGGGCAGGTCGAGCTGTGCCTGGCACGTGCTGAGCGCGGTCCAGCATGTTTATGTTGGCAGTGAAAATTTCTAAGTTAAAAGGATTTTCCACAACAGAACGCGGAGCTAATTCAATAGCCCCGCGTTTTGGTTACATTAACCCTGCGTTTGAATAAAATGCGGAGATGTTTAATAGCTCCGCGTTGATTCCGCAGTTTGGCTTGTATTAGCCTCGCGTTTGAGTAAAATGCGGAGATGATCAATAGCTCCGCGTTAGCTCCGCGTTTGGTTATTTAGCGCCGCGTTTTGATGCGATTAAAGCTCCGCGTAAGCAGATAACCAGAATCTCAAATTGATTGAGATTATGATTCCGGGCTTATCTAAATACCCTTATCAAGTCTAATCAGAATTCCATCAAAACTAAGATATTTGATTGGAATCCTTGATGAATGCGAGTTCTATTTAGATAGAAACTCTTGCATTAACCTGGGGCTATAAATACCTTCCTGGTGAAACCCTAGGGGGGGTCTTGGTCTTCTTTTTGGCATCTGAAGTCTCCTATCGATCCTTAGGCAATTCAAGTACGCGAGAGAGCCTTGAAACCTTTGCTGATCATCTTCTGAAATCTTGGAGAATTCAAGTTACGCATAGAGCCTTGAGTTCGTGAAGATCGGAGAAAATTGCCATCTTCTTTCTGGAGTTCTTGAGAAGTTCGAGTTACGCGAGAGAGCCTTGAACAAATCAAAACCAGAGAAGATCGTCTATAGTCGACCGATATCTTTAAAAGAGAAGATTTCAACGTACCGATCGTCCAAAGGAGCTGCTCGACAGATCCCATCGCCACAGATCCCACAACTTATTGTAAAAGAGAGCGATAAAAATAAATCCTCTCGTTTGTTCTTTTTAATCTTGTTCACTTCCGTTGTAATTCAAGCTTATTCAATGGAAGGAAGCAAAGGAAACTTTTGCGACGAACAAACTGGCGACCACAGTGGGAGCCGTCTCTTTCACTGATGAAGAGATTGTGGCGCAATCGGACGTTGACTTGATCGGATCCGAAGTAGACACGCTGGTCGTTGAAATCGACCAGCAGAAGTACTAGGAGTTCCTCTCCTCCGGATCAGGTGACTTGGATGAGACACGGCACTATCGTCGCATGTACTCCAATGCCCGAGTGACGGGTAGAAAGGTATCCACCGAGAGACGGGGATCCTTGGAGACTGCGGCTATAGAGCCGGAGTTCACAGAAGAAATCCTAGCCGAGGAAGAGCTTCCGATTGCCGAAGAAGACATGGGAACTGGACTGACCAGGACCCAACTCCGGAACAGGAACCGGAGAGCGAGGCGTAGAGCCCTCAAAGCCCGCCTTGGACGCGGAGCTAACTCTAGAGGACGCGAGGCTATGGTCCCTCGCAAATTGGCTCGCGCTACCCGCGAGACCAATCTCTACCGCGTTAAACGCGAAGATACAACTTGCCTTAAAAGCAAGGAAAAGCCAGCGTGTGATTTTCCACGCGAGGCTGGTAATACTGGCGAGTTACGCAAAATTCCTGACACTCGCGAGTTACGCGAGTATAAAAATTATTCAAAACCAGCGTGTGATTCTCCACGCGAGGCTATTACTGTGCCTAGCGAGAGACGCGAAGCCAGTAAGGGTTGCGCTAGTCGCAGAATACCCAACACTCGCGAGTTACGCGAGTATAAAAATTATTCAAAGCCAGCGTGTGATTCTCCACGCGAGGCTATTACTGTGCCTAGCGAGAGACACGAAGCCAGTAAGGGTTGCGCTAGTCGCAGAATACCCAACACTCGCGAGTTACGCGAGTATAAAAATTATTCAAAGCCAGCGTGTGATTCTCCACGCGAGGCTATTACTGTGCCTAGCGAGAGACGCGAAGCCAGTGATACTTGCAATAAACGCAAGACTTCTGACACCCACAAGGAACGTGAAGATGATTGGCCGATAGTTGTCAGTCGTAAAAACCGCGCTAAGCGCGAAGCTATGATCTGCGTTAATCGCAAAGATAAACCAGCGTGCAAGAACTTCCCTTCACGCGGGGCTATTATTCCAGAAGCTAAATTTCCGAGGACACACCAAGCCAGCGAGAAACGCGAGGCTAGTGTGGATAAGCGCGGAGCTATTCTTCAGGCCCGCAACGTGAAACGCGAGGCTATTCCTAAGCCACGCGAGGATCGGTCCGACCCCAGAGTCAGGGTTGATCAATCAAAGAAGCTTCAGTGGATTCCTAAACATTCTCAAGAGTTGAATGGACCTCTTGACTCCATGGCTAGAGGCACTGACCTCAGGGAACATATCTCTAAGAAGAGAGGCATAGACCAACTTCAAGTTGAACATATTTACCATTGCCAACAACTTGTGACAGCAGTATCAGCCGTGATGGACAACTGTGACTGCAGCAAGAACAGGATATCTGTGTTCGACCGATTAAACGAGTCAAACCAGAATCCTGCTAAGAAAACAAGGACCACTCCCCTGAAACAATGGAGAGCTGTAACTTCCAACATGGTAGGAAAAGGGAAGAAAATTATAGAGACGGATGATGATTCAGAATCGAGCGATGATGAACCTCATCGTATTACTCGACTAAGATCAGGAGCCGTCCCGCCCCGAAATTATAAGAAGCTCGCAGGGGGTTCTTACGACGAAGACAGCGATAATTCCGCTATAGCCTCGCCCCCATCCTCTATATCGTCTCGGCTACAGAAGTCAGCATCGCATATGGCAGATAAGTCTGACGATTTCAATCAGAGATTTGAAGCTCAAGAAAAGATGATTCGAGAGCAGCAAAAGATGATTGAAGGACTCAAAGTCATGCTATCGAGGTTTGTTGAAGATAACGCCAAAAAGGGCAAAGAAACTCTGAATGAAGAAGAACAGAAAGAGAAAGCCCACTCGATGCATGAGGAAGAGGATAGATTTTCTTTCCATGATCCACATGACGAAAAGATAGAAAAGTTGCAGAGTCAACTCGAAGTTTTAATGCGTAAAAAGGAGTTGAAAGAAGCTGGGGTCTCTAGACCGTATCCTCCTGAATAGGATATGATACCTTACCCACCAAAGTATAATCCACTCAAGTTAGAGCCGTACGACGGGAAGGGATCGCCCAGTCAGCATATATATTACTTTTTGTCCCAAGCAGGACACTTAATGGGTAATGATCCCATCATGACCAAAGTATTTGCAAGTACTTTGCGAGGGCCTGCCTTTACTTGGTTCATGCAGTTGCCCCCAGGTACTATTAATACCTGGTTAGATGTTGAGAAATTATTTCTCTCACGTTTCTTCAAGGATGACACCGAGATTACGGTTCATTCCCTCCTTGCAACTAGGCAAGGAGAACAAGAAACGGTTAAAGATTTCATAGAAAGGTTCCGGGAGAAGTCCGTACATTGTAAACACGGAATGATCCAGGAAACTCTAGTCGAGACCTGTCGACACAACCTTAAGACCAATGTGCTCCTCAAAATGGGGGTCGTAGAGTCTAAGACGTGGAGGGACCTGCTCAAACAAGGAGAGCAAGTTGAAGACTTGATTCGCCGAGTCGAGGATTCCCGCGGATCAAGGAACTCTCGGGGTAGTAAGCCATATACCCAAAACAACAGTAATAAGAATAAAGGGAAAGCAGTCATGTCGTCAGAAGCTGCTCCTCAGAAAACCGGTCCTCCGCCAGAGCCAAAGCCTCAAGGACAGCGAGGATCAAGGCAAATCAGACCGCAATAAGAAAGGAATTACACTTTCAAGGCGGAACAGACACATATCCTCTTTCACCTGCTCCAGAAGAAAGAAATGCTAAAACTTCCGGAGAATAAGAAGCCAGAAGATGCAGGTAAGACTAAAGACCCCAATTACTGTCTTTATCACCGGAATGTTGGACACCCTACCAGGGATTGTTTTTCCCTTAAGAACAGAATCCAAGCACTAATAGAGGCTGGAGTTTTGACGCTTAAGGAAGAGCAGAAGAAAGTCACTGCCAATATGGCAACCATAATGGTCGGAACCCACTAGTTTCCCGCAGGAGTGACCCCAATCCCTAAGGGTAAGATGGTCACGAAGAATCTTGATCCGCACAATAAAGCCCAAGAGGGACTTGTCCCCGTAACAACCCAAAAGGGGGAAGTTATGTGGGTTCACCCCGACTTGCTGAAAGATGAACAATGGACTACTTCAAGAAGTCAAGGGAAGAAACGGGCTGTTAATGCCTTTTCTGCGGATATAAAGGGAGAATATATAGCTTCGGGGGCCTTCATAGATTCTGAAGAAGAACCCGAAACTATGGCCACCCATCAAGATGGGGCAGGCCCTTCCGGTACTCGATCTGGAAAGACATATCTTAAGGACTACACTAGAGTGGATCCAAAAGATATCTATGCAGAACTCGCAAAGCCTGCAAAGCAGAAAGGACTTCGTTTCCAGAAGAATCCTACCAGAGATGAAGGAGCCAAAGAAACTCCCTTTGAATTTGACATAATTGCGCAGTTGGCTAACATCCCAGCGCGAGTAACGCTTTACGAATTGTTGAGATTATCAAAATCAACACGTGAAGCTCTAAGAGAGGCCTTGGCAGACTCTGAGTCGTTCCTAGCTCAGATTGTCGAGCCGGCCATCGAAGAGCGGGACTCTTGCCCCCACTGTCATCAAGTGAGGAGGCAAGTCCCACAAATCATCTTCTCTCCGGAAGACATGCAGGTGAGGAATATAAAGCATAATAGGCCTTTATATTTCACTGGATATGTCGGGTCCACAAAAGTGGACCGAATTCTGATTGATCCAGGTTCTGCACTCAGCGTCGTGCCCAGTAGATTGATGCAGCTGTTGGGGATTTTCCTTCATCGCTTGACACCTACACACACTACCATCTATGGATTCAACGCTAATAATAGCCATCCTCTTGGTAAGATCCGATTGCGGTGTCAAATTGGAAACTTGAAAACGGAGGTTACATGCTACGTAATTGATGCTGATACCTCCTACAATATTTTATTGGGGCGACCTTGGATCCACTCTCATATGATAGTTCCGTCGACTCTTCACCAGTGCATGAAATATTGCGATGAGGAAGGAGAGGTCCGGACACTAATTGCTGACAAGCAGCCATTCAAAGGGTTGGAAAATTACTTCACAGATGCTGCACTCTACAAGCCAGTACATGAAGCCTCCAATGACAGTCTTAGCAAGTCTCCAAAGCCCGACGACAGTGGCAATGAAGCCGACACTGAGTACGAGCTCCTTGGAGAAGATGATGGGGGTGATTACGAAATCAACCCTCACCTAGATCTTAGCTTAGGTCTTGATAATATTATGGATGTAACAGAAAGTGAATGGGTTATTAATGAAAATGTAAAGTTAGTCTACGAGCATGCTGTAGCTACTGAGTCTGAGCCCTCTTGTACCTCCACCGAAGCGGATGGCCTGACCGAACTTGAAGTTCTGGCGGCATACCATTTGCCCCTCAGGTCTTCCCTCCTCTCTCAATTAAAAATAACCGAGGATCAAGGGCACTTCTTTGAAGTACCTCCTCGACAGAAGTCCCAAAGGCCGATCATGTTCGGCAAAGTGGCCACGTCGCCTCGACAGAGACAAAGTAGTGAAAGTGATGAACAAACATCACCTCAATTTCACTTATATGAGCAAAGGTCCCGACAGATGATGGAGAAAATGGGATATAATTTTACCCAGAAGCCGGGATTAAACTTTGGAAAAGGGAGACGGAATCTCATACCCTCGTTTAGACCGAGAGGAAAGAGCCCTGATTATTATCAGAAGACCCGCAGGGGGTTGGGTTATGTATCTACTCCACCTTCGTCACCATTAAATGATGAAGAGAGTCCTTCGGCCAAAGAAGAAACATCTTCACCAGATCATGATTCAGATATAAGCACCGGTGCTTGGTTTCAATCTTTGACAATCAATATGGTCTCAGCCGCGCCAGAAAGCGATGAGGAACCAATTGACGTTCAAGATGATGCTTGGGCTAGGCATATGGATACTCTCTGGGATGTCGGCTTTGAACAGCGTGACCCACCCACAGAAGACAAATTAATACAGGTTAACATGGGAACGGAAGAAAATCCGAAACCCATTTTCAAAAGCGACACACTAACCCCTTTAGAAAAAGAGGAACTTATATCCCTTATCAAAGAGTATATAGATGTGTTCGCATGGAGTTATGAAGATATGCCTGGGCTTGACCCTCAAATTGCCACACACCGGTTAAATATAAGAGAAGATGTCAAACCTGTTAAACAGCAACAGAGGCGTTTTCGACCGGAATTGATGGAGGCAATAGTTGTTGAGGTCAATAAGCTTATACAATCCGGTTTCATCCGTGAGGAGCAACACCTAGAATGGGTGGCAAACATAGTGCCAGTTCGCAAAAAGAATGGCAAAATCCGGATATGCATTGACTTTCGAGATCTGAATGCTGCATGTCCTAAGGATGAATTTCCACTCCCCATCACCGATGTGATGATCGATAACACTTGCGGTTATGAGAGAATGTCCTTTATGGATGGCTTCTCAGGTTATAACCAAATCAAGATGCACCCGGATGATGAAAAGCATACAGCTTTCAGAACGCCACAGGGGGTATACTGTTATACAGTGATGCCATTTGGATTAAAGAATGCAGGCGCCACCTACCAACGCGCAATGAGCGCCATATTCAAAGAACACCTGCGCAGAACAGTGGAGTGCTATGTGGATGACTTAGCAGTCAAAAGCAAAGACAAAGAAGATCATCTTCATGATTTAAGAGTGGTCTTCGATCTTATGCGGAAACATCACTTGAAGATGAATCCTACCAAGTCGTTCATGGGGGTATCCAGCGGGAAGTTTCTAGGGTTCGTAATAACTTCAAAAGGAATTTTCCTCGACCCGGAAAAGGTAAAAGCGATTAGCGAAATGCCGCCTCCCCGCAATCTTAAGGAATTAAGGGGATTACAAGGAAAGCTCGCTTATATTCGACGCTTCATATCCAACTTATCTGGACGATACCAACCATTCTCCAAACTTATGAAGAAGGGAGTGTCCTTCATATGGGATGAGGCATGTCAGCAGGCATTTGATGACCTCAAGGAGTACCTTACTAAGCCTCCGGTACTAATGGCACCAGCCCTTGGGTAGCCCTTCCTTATATATGTAAGAGCCATGGATAATGCTTTAGGAGCATTACTTGCTCAATATAATGAGCACGGCCATGAACATGCCCTCTACTATTTAAGTAGAACAATGATTGGAGCCGAACAGCGGTATACCCCGATTGAAAAAGAATGTTTAGCCCTAGTGTTTGCTGTTCAGAAAATGCGACACTACCTTTCGGGGCAAACAATTCATGTCATATCACGGGTTAATCCCCTGAAGATTATGATGACAAAACCGGGATCCTTAAATGGCCGATTGGCAAAATGGGCGCTCTTACTATCGCCCTATGATATACATTTTGTCCCTCAAAAGGCTATGAAGGGGCAGGCAATCGCCGATTTCCTTGCAGACCATCCAATTGGGTCCAAATTAAAGCAGACATCAGAAGTCAACACAGTTACCGGAGAACAGCCTTGGCAAATGTTCTTGGATGGTGTCGCGAGACGATCTGTTGCTGGAGTGGGGGTTGTGCTAATATCCCCACATAAACATATATTGCCTAACGGTTACTCATTAACAGAACCGTGCACGAATAATGTAGCGGAGTACAACGCGCTCATTATCGGCTTAAAAATAGCTCTGCAACTGGGGGTGAACCATCTAGAGGCATATGGAGACTCTAAGCTCATCGTCAATCAGATGACAGGTGAATATGAAGTCAGACATGAAGCCCTCATCCCCTATTATCAGCTAGCCATTGAACTAGCTGGATATTTTGAACAATTCTACATATATCACGTATCTCGAAACGAGAACATTTATGCAGATGCTCTTGCCGCATTGGCCGCAACGCTGGCAATCCCGCCAGGTGAAGCTAAAAGCATCACCATTGGTAGTAGAGAACTCCTCCACCCAGATGTGGTATCTCAAGCCGAAGAGGTATGCCAGATTGGCTTAAAGTTAGAACCCCGTGATTGGCGATTTCCGTTTGTAGATTATGCCTTGCATGGGATATTACCAGAAGATCCTAAGGAAGCCACCTCAATAAAGAGGAAGGCCCAAAGATTTTATTATGACCATAAACTTCAGACTTTGTATAGAAAGTCAAGAGGTGGTCTATTGCTACGCTGCATATCGAAAGCGGAAGCAGAACAAGTGCTGAAAGAAACACATGATAGAATATGTGGAGCTCATCAGCCCGGTCCCAAACTTGGAGACCGTATAAGAAGGCTGGGGTACTACTGGCCGAGCATGGTTACAGAAGCAATGGCATACGCTAAACGATGTCATGCATGCCAAATACATGCCAATTTTATTCATCAACCCCAAGAATACTTGCACAATATCGTCGCAAGCTGGCCATTTGAAGTCTGGGGAATGGACATTGTGGGGCCAATAACTCCCCCGTCATCCAGAGGACATCAGTTTATTCTTGCAATAACCGATTATTTTTCAAAATGGACCGAAGCCGTACCCATGAAGGAGGTGAAAACGGCAGATGTGATCAAGTTTATCAAGTATCATGTCATTTACCGATTTGGCGTCCCTCGACGGATCATTCATGATAATGGTCCGTAATTCATTAGTCAGGGATTCTTCAGATTCTGCAACAAGTTCAGAATCAAAGATATCGCTTCAACACCATATAACCCTACGGCTAATGGGTTGGCCGAAGCCTTCAACAAGACGATTATTAAACTCCTTCGGAAGTTCGTCTCTTCTAATAAACGAGATTGGGATGAAAAGCTAGGAGAATGCCTGTGGGCTTATCGCACCACCGTTCGCACCCCGACCAAAGCAACCCCGTTCTCTTTGGTTTACGGAAGTGAGGCTGTCTTGCCTCTTGAAATCCAGATACCATCATTAAGAGTGGCTTTAGCCACGAAGATGACGACAGAAGAGCGTCATCAGCAAAGATTGCAAGAACTAGAGGCGTTAGATGAAAAACGTCTCAGGGCTCAACAACAAATTGAGTTGTATCAAACCCGAATATCTCAAACGTTCAATAAGAATGTTAAACCAAGGACCTTTAAATAAGGAGACTTGGTTCTGGCTGTTAAGAGGCCAATGGTGCTAACCGACAAGACTAAGGGTAAATTTGAACCCAAGTGGGAAGGACCGTTTGTTCTGGAGACAGTATCCTCCAGTGGAGCCTATCGCTTAATGAATCAAGAGGGCGATAGGATGATGATGCCGATCAATGGCAAATTTCTAAAGAAATACTATTCTTAAGTACCCCTGGAGATACGCGTCTTCTCTTTTTCTTAGGCATGCACAGTTTGCGCCTCTGACCTAAACCTGGTGAGTTTGGTTCTCAAGTTTGAACCACCTCCAGTCTTTCCTAGGCATGCGCAGTTTGCGCCTCTGACCTAAACCTGGTGAGTTTGGTTCTCAAGTTTGAACCACCTCCAGTCTTTCCTAGGCATGCGCGGTTTGCGCCTCTGACCTAAATCTGGTGAGTTTGGTTCTCAAGTTTGAACCACCTCCAGTCTCTTTTCTTAGGCATGCGCAGTTTGGCGCCTCTGACCTAAACCCTGGTGTGTTTGGAGTACCCAGTTCAAGTTACGCGAGAGAGCCTTGAACCGCCTCCAGTTTGGTTCTCAAGTTTGAACCACTTCCAGTCTTTCCTAGGCATGAACAGTTTGCGCCTCTGACCTAAACCTGGTGAGTTTGGTTCTCAAGTTTGAACCACCTCCAGTCTCTTTTCTTAGGCATGCGCAGTTTGGCGCCTCTGACCTAAATCCTGGTGTGTTTGGAGTACCCAGTTCAAGTTACGCGAGAGAGCCTTGAACCGCCTCCAGTTTGGTTCTCAAGTTTGAACCACCATCAGTCTTTTCTTGGGCATGCGCAGTTTGGCGCCTTTAACCCAAACCTGGTGTACTTAGTTCTCAAGTTTGAACAGCCCCCAATCTTCTTTTAGGCATGTGTTATTAAGCGCCTCTGACCTAAAAAAGTATGAATTGCCTAACGCCAACTAGGCAATGGGAAGAGAACAAGTTTCTCGCCAACCCATCATACTGGGGTAAAAGTATGAATTGCCCAACGCCGACTAGGCAATGGGAAGAGAACAAGTTTCTCGCCAACCCATCATAATGGGGTAAAAGTATGAATTGCCCAACGCCGACTAGGCAATGGGAAGAGAACGAAGTTTCTCGCTAACCCTTTCATACTGGGGGTAAAAAAGTATGAATCGCCCAATACCGATAAAGTAAAGGGAAGAGGAAAAGTTTGGCATTTAAGCCCAAACGTAGTCCTCGACAACTCACCATGAGGGGAATAACATGGCTAGCCCAACTCAAACGGTAGTTGGTAAAGGCTAATCAAATCCGTTAATAGCTGGGGGTTTGCTAAAAATCCCATATTAAACTTTAATTTTTACTTCGGCTCGAGAAATTGAGCATAAACGATACCGAGATAAATCGTTTTGACGACAGGTTATTTGTTGGGCAAGCAAATCTGTTTTGAAGCCGGCAAATAAAAGAGTCAAAAGAATCATCTTTATTAAAAAGGTGAAGATACAAAAAGAATTTCAAAGAAACATCGTAAGGTTATCTCTCTCATGTTTACGAAGTTCTTATTACAAGGAAGATAAAAGCGTAAAGAGAGATGAAACTATTGGCCTCCCAGGAGTCTCAATTGGTTTATTGTCTCGTCCAAATTTCTATGATGAGAAGCCTCCACGGTTTGCTGAGCTTGCCTACACAACTCATCATCACTTATTGTAAGTTGTTGCTGACGAGATTCTTCTATGGCACGATTCCTGGCCATCTCTTCCTGCTGAATCTGCTCCTGCTGGACAAGCAATATCTCCCGCTTCTTGACAGATTCTCCTAATCGGAGTTCATTTTCTATCAAGGTGGCCCGAGCTCTGGCAATCGTCTCCTGGGCTTTAGAGATGGCCGCCTGACTTTCCTCAATTCCAAAGTTTACCCTCTGCAGGTCGCCAAGAACGGATTCCCGACTGGCCTGGAGCTCTGTCAGCTCCTGAGACTATCTCTCCTCCTGCTGCCTTAAAATATTTCTTCGAGATAAGGATTCTGCCCGAAGCCGCGCCAGCTCTATCTCAGTGATCGCCTCTACATCCGCCTGACGGAGTGTGTGTAGCGTGGTCACCTGCTCTTCTAAGGCTGCAAGGCGGGCCCGGTATGGAGCTGCTCGATCTTGTCCACCGAATTCTTCGATACTTCCTAAATAGCGGAGTAACAGTGGACGTGCGAAGTTGAAGAAATCGTGGTCAGCAAGAACCATCTCGACACATCTTCTTAACAAATGCATAAAATCTTCGACAGTGAAGCCGAAAAGTTTTTCAAGAGGATTTGCACTGTCGGTAGGCAAAGTAGGTAATGCCAAGAAAGGTGTCGTAAGCAAGGGAGCAGTAGTTGCTGGAATTGGAGAAGAAGAAGCCCGTCCCTGCATTAAATTCATAATATGGGGGACCAGAAGAGCCAGTGCAGATCTGGAAGAGCTGGAGACCCCAGACGAAGTACCGTCAGTACAGATCACTTGGGTACCCCCACCAACAGGAAGAGAAGATGGGATCACTTCGCCTGAAGCTCCTCCGGTGGGAGAAGCATCTTCGAACGAAAATTTCAAATTATTCTCCTCCCCTGCTGGAAGGCTTGAAGTCGGAAGAGTTACAGGTATCTCAGCAGCCACGACAACAGACGAGGTTAAAATCGCTGACTGAGAGGGCACGCCAACGACTGTGGGAAATGTCTCAGTGGAACAGACTGGCGTTGGAGATGGCATGCTAGGAGAAGGTGTAGCCTCATTAGCAGCAGCTGCGATAATAATCTCAGTTCTCTCGTCACTTCCCAATTCGTCAATTGGGGGAATTGAAGAGGAAATAGAGGCAGGAGCCGGTGTGGAATAATCAGCTGCAAACTCACCAGCAGAGCTACCCACACCACCAACGGAGCCGGAATGGTCCATTCTATCGTCAGACTCTACTTGGGTAGTCGAGTGCATTGGCGAAAGAAGTTGATCACCTGCATTTCAGAAGACCAGAAAAGCAGTGTTACGTTAAAATAAATAACGGGCAAAAGATAAAATGCTAAAGGCCATACCAGGCGATACAAGTCCAGTTGTCGGACTTGAAGGGGGAGCCATAGTCGTTTCCAGCAATGCACCCGTCTCGCTACCCGTTAGTTGCGCCCCGGGTTCTACCACAGGCTCTACGGCCGAAGGAGCTGAAATCTCAGCAACACTTGGAGCTTTGGCAGGTTCATCCTCCCTTGCCAACACTGGGGGTACAGCTAAAGCCAACAAGTCAGAAGCAAGTTTGACAGCCACTTCTTGGGGAGCTATCAAAGTCTCCTGCCCCAACTTTTGCTTCTTACCAGGTCTTTTCTTTAAAGTGCCGCGGCGTTTGAGAGTTGGACTCAGGGAACGACTGACAACAGGCTGAGGAGCTCCACCAGCACCAGTATTGTCGTCATCATCACCGGCATCATCGTCTGATTCGCTGACATCCGAAGGCTCAGCCGCAGCGCCAAGGAATTCTTCCATTCCTTTTATCCTTACCCTAGAAGCACCCTGGCGGCTAATATAGAGGGCTTCAATCTCTTTGCAACAACTGCGATTGAGAGAGAAGCTGGGCACGTCAGCATTTGCAATATTGAACCAATTGCAGGAGCTGAGGGTCATGGCCAATCTGGCACCTTCTGGGGCAAGGAGAATTCAGCCTCGGTCCCGCCAGCTGCAAAATGGAACCAGCCACGAGCGCCTTCGTATAAATTTCCCTCGTAAGCGAGATCTTTATTTGGATTGCCCACATAGAGTTGAGAATATCCAAACTGGCGAGCAAAGCGACTCGGAGTATATGGCTCGATCTGACACTTGAGATCTTGACGATACACCAAGTGTCCGGAACGAATGTTGAGAAGCCACCAAAACGCTCCTACAGATAAAGTAGTGAACTTATCTGCTCCCACGGCATCCTTCAGCCTCATCCCATATCCTCCGCCGGGAAAGTCAGGAAAACACCAGAAGATCTCGTAATTCTGAAAGCTACGAAGAGTCTTCCGAATCTGGGACATATAATTTTGCTTCCATGAAGAGCGTTCATACAGTTCTACAAGGAAGCACTTTTCGCCCGAACGATGCTCCGGTGCACTCATTAAGGAGGGACAGTGCAAGACAAGCCACGCCATCAAATAGGTGTAGGGCATCTCCACCCTAGGGTTTGGAGTTTTCGGCTGGGCAGTCTCCTTCGACTTGCCCTTTCCTTTCCCCTTGACTTTAATAGTAGGGAGGAAATCATGACAGAGCACCCTCAGTCCATATTGCAAATTGCATACCATGGCGGGAAGGAGTCCAAGGGGTCGGCCGTATGCAAGAAGAACCGCTGGATATACCACGGTCACTGCAATCGCTTCCTTGGGCAATGACGGCACGACGCATCTTTTGAGCCACAGCATCAAAAACCCGGCAATGAGACCTCTGTTGGAGATCGGAAATTGGGCTTGATAGTGATAGCTCTTAGATGAAGTACCGGGACCGTATCCATTCTCATTGGATTCAGTGGTATAATATAATAGATGGCGGCCCTTAGCAATACGATGATCAATCTCTGAGCCATAGATGGGTGGATGACCATGGATAATGGCCAAGCTATCCTTAGAATTTAAGTTGGCAAAGAGATATTCGGCCCACTTCTTGTGGCCAATACCGTGATTACGCGCACCCGTCAAGTCAGCGCAGATATGATAATGGCACATCATCTCCCAGTATGTGGCATGGATGCGCTCATCCCTCGCCAGTAGCATGTTCAACTCATCAGTGGTAGGGATATACTCCTCGTAAGGGACTTCGCCCATCGAGAGCCCAGAAACCTCAAACATCTCGTGGAGAGCGAATCCTAACTCACCCACTGGTGTAAAGAAAGTACAGGTTTGTGGGAATCCAGTATGTACTGAACAAGGTGTGCCCACCACATATTGTTAGAAGAATGAACCCAGCCAGGCATCCTGAAGTCGCTAGCCGGGTACTGACCAGAACTCACTTAAGAAAGTTCGGGCACGAGATGGGACTTCTCCCACTGGAAGCTCCTTGCCAAATCGGCCTGGAAGCAAGCCAGTAATGCATCTGGGGGAACCGTCTTGATAAACCCCTTTTGCACCAAATTTGCCTGTTGGGACGCCATCTTGCTCTTGAGTCAGTCCCCACTTTAATTCCCGAGGCATTGCCAGCCTCTGAAGATAGATCAGAGGATAGCTACGATCCATTCTAGGCAGAAACATCAACATTTCGCCTGAGTTATATAACCAAACGCGCTCCCCTTCAGACAGGATCTCATCTGATTGATCCATCTGGTTTCCAAAGAGGAAGGCGGGTTTTTCCATCACCTCTCTATTCACAGTTTCGAAGGCTGCGTCAGTTATGATTTCTCGCGCAGTGGTGGGATGATATTTGATCAACTTCTCCTTGCGATCCTTCGGGTCTGGTTTGTACGAGGGCAGGATAGTAGTGAAGAGAAAGCAGAGTGAGAGAAGTTTCTATAAGACAGAAAAATTCTCTAAGTATGGACGCGCGAAGCAAAAAATTAGAACGCGCTAAGAATAGCGCCGCGCGAAGCTAAAAATTAGACCACGCAGAACTTAAAATAGCCTCGCGTTTTAGCGCGACTGCTACTTAAAATAGCCTCGTGTTTCAGCACGACTGCTACTTAAAATAGCCTCGCGTTTCAGCGCGACTGCTACTTAAAATAGCCTCGCGTTTCAGCGCGACTGCTACTTAAAATAGCCCCGCGCTTTAAACGCGAGGATGACGCGATAACTTCGCGTAAGAAGGCAGTCAAAGACTGTTCTTCTTCTCCAAGCCTTACGGCAGGAGTACGGTGATCTCGCCGGTAAAGGAGTTGATTAATCATTTGAATTTAAGTCAAATCACTCTAGAAATGTTCTAAAGAGTCTCGATGGAAAGATTCTTACCCCTGATAGGCGAAATGTGGGCTGGCGCGTCGCTGCCTTGGCCGCCGCCACCACTGCTTGCGCCAGTCACCGAAGATGGAGCCACTCGAGAAGTAGCACGAGTTTTGGGTGCCATTGCTGAGGAAAATCAACTGAAAATCTGGAGAAACTCGGTCGGAAGAAGATCGGGTCGTCTGAATCTCTAAGTTTCTGGAAAATTCTCAAATAGAGTAAGAAGGATAAGAAATAGAGATTTCTTTTAAATGAAAGGAACCACCTCTTGGAATTCAGCGCGGATTTCGGAGAAAGTGACTGGTCAGTTACTCTCTAAAACGCGAAGCTATTAGCCTCGCGCGACTAAGAAAAAGCGAAGTTGATTAACTCCGCGCAATTATACAAAACGCGAGGATAGCCTGTGCCTTAGCTTCGCGTTTTCATTGAAAGACTTGGATTTTGGACGAGTGCAATTGAGCGCTTCCATCTAAGTTAAAGTGATCATTATCCGATCATTTGGGTATTATCAGTCTAAGTTACGCAGAAGTGCCTTAGACTATTTTACCAAAATTATTGACCATCTGTTTGTTGAGCAAGCAAAATTCTTGAAGATAACAGATAGAGAGGAAAATAATTTATTTTTATTCATGAAGCAAGAGATTACAAAGAGGGAGTTATAGCTCTCCCAAAAGCTTTTACATGATCAACTTGTCAATAACCAAACAGTAAGACTTCTCTACGGGGTGTTAAAGCTCAGTTCACATGCAAAAGAATTCAAGATTTCTCTACGGGGTGTTGAGGCTCAGTTCCCTGGTTCACATGCAAAAGAATTCAAGATTTCTTTACGGGGTGTTGAAGCTCAGTTCCCTGGTTCACATACAAAAGATCTCCTCTGCAAATGTCAACTAGGATCTGTCATCCGAAATGAAGCACGAGAGAAAAGGAAAGTGCTGCACTGAAGCGCAATTCTGAACTGCAAGTGCTGCAATTCTGCACTGCAAGTGCTGCAGCTCCTTATTTACAGCCCCTTCAGGAGTTTATCTCTCGGAGCCATAGCTTGAAACCTGCAACTATGTTGTAAAGCATATGCTTCTGACTTCCTTAGAGTCACTTCTGCTGATGAAGATCGATGGACCCACATACATTCCTCTTCAGGAAGGACTGGACTTACTGCAAAAGGAACAGAGTTTCCAAAAGAGTGAAAACGCGGAGCTAAGCTAACTCCGCGCACAGTTGAAGAAATAGCCTCGCGCTTTAAACGCAGAGGATGATGCGATAACTTCGCGTAAAGGGGGGACAAGATTCCTTTCTGCTCTTTCCTTCTCTTTCAAATTAATAGCGACTGCTAATCAAGGATAGCCTCGCAATTCATCGCGACTGCTAATCAAGGATAGCCTCGCAATTAATAGCGACTGCTAATCAAGGATAGCCTCGCAATTCATCGCGACTGCTAATCAAGGATAGCCTCGCAATTCATCGCGACTGCTAATCAAGGATAGCCTCGCAATTAATAGCAACTGCTAATCAAGGATAGCCTCGCAATTCATCGCGACTGCTAATCAAGGATAGCCTCGCAATTCATCGCGACTGCTAATCAAGGATAGCCTCGCAATTCATCACGACTACTAATCAAAGATAGCCTCGCAATTCATCGCGACTGCTAATCAAAGATAGCCTCGCGGATTCATTGAGACTACTAGTAAAGCCCCACGTTTCAAGCGCAGGGATGCACAATAAAAAGGCGATCTCACCAACAAGATAAGCAATCGTCCAGAATAAACCAAGCCAAAATATCTCAGAATGGTTCTTAGAAAACCAAGAGATGAGGTTTTTACCTTTGGAAGACGCTGCATAGACTGGTTCGCTGTTGCATTTACCTTCAAGGCTGCTGCCATTAACGCCGGCCAACTTGCGAAAAGCCAAACTCCTCTGGAGAGACATCCTATGGAGAATTGAACGAAGATCAGTTGAAGATCATTCGTGAGTCACTCGAGTTCTCAGAAATTCTTCGGATGAGATGAAGAAGAAGATGAGCCGGAAGCTCTATTTAAACAGAATTTCCGTCGCTTGGTATTCGGCGTGGAAACTCGGGGGTAATTAATGACATAATTACTCATTTCACTGAAGACGAAGTGAAGCTGATTAGCTCTGCGTGACTTGGTATTCTAACTCCGCGTTTCAGTTTAGATATCCAAAGTATTTCAAAATCTGCTGAAGTCTAAGCCATTTTGAAAACTTTGGAGGGGGTTCTGTTGGCAGTGAAAATTTCTAAGTTAAAAGGATTTTCCACAACAGAACGCGGAGCTAATTCAATAGCCCCACGTTTTGGTTACATTAACCCTGCGTTTGAATAAAACGCGGAAATGTTTAATAGCTCCGCGTTGATTCCGCAGTTTGGCTTGTACGCGTTTGAGTAAAATGCGGAGATGATCAATAGCTCCGCGTTAGCTCCGCGTTTTGGTTATTTAGCGCCTCGTTTTGATGCGATTAAAGCTCCGCATAAGCAGATAACCAGAATCTCAAATTGATTGAGATTATGATTCCGGGCTTATCTAAATACCCGAATCAAGTCTAATCATAATTCCATCAAAACTAAGATATTTGATTGGAATCCTTGATGAATGCGAGTTCTATTTAGATAGAAACTCTTGCATTAAACTGGGGCTATAAATACCTTCCTGGTGAAACCCTAGGGGGGTCTTGGTCTTCTTTTTGGCATCTGAAGTCTCCTATCGATCCTTTGGCAATTCAAGTACGCGAGAGAGCCTTGAAGCCTTTGCTGATCATCTTCTGAAATCTTGGAGAATTCAAGTTACGCATAGAGCCTTGAGTTCGTGAAGATCAGAGAAAATTGTCATCTTCTTTCTGGAGTTCTTGAGAAGTTCGAGTTACGCGAGAGAGCCTTGAACAAATCAAAACCAGAGAAGATCGTCTATAGTCGGCCGATATCTTTAAAAGAGAAGATTTCAACGTACCGATCGTCCAAAGGAGCTGCTCGACAGATCTCATCGCCACAGATCCCACAACTTATTGTAAAAGAGAGCGATAAAAATAAATCCTCTCGTTTGTTCTTTTTAATCTTGTTCACTTCCGTTGTAATTCAAGCTTATTCAATGGAAGGAAGCAAAGGAAACTTTTGCGACGAACAGTTTATTCTGATTTTTTTTTTTTTAATAGCCATTTATAGTCGTTAGGAATTTTTTTGCAATTTTTTTTCCACAGAGTTTTATAACAGTTGGAAAATTCTTGCAATTTTTTTTGTAAATGCCCCCCCAACCCCCAACACGGTCAAAATGGTTGTTGGTGGGGGGTTTTTGCATTTTTTTTGCAAACAAAAAACTCTTCTTTCTCTATAAATAACCCCTCATCTCTTCCATTTTCATTTTTCACACAAAAATCTTCATTCTCTTAAAACTCTTCTCAATTTTTAACTTTCTCAAAAATTTCTAAAAATAAAATTCTTCCAAATAAATTTTACTATATTCCATCAAGTTTCAAGCAAACATCCAGTGATCAAGAAGTCTCAAGTAAGCAAGCATCAGGCATCAAGCAAGTCTCAATATGAAGATTCAAGCATGCCTCAACTCCCAAGCAAGCTTTTCCTCGTTTTTCGGGCTTCATCCCTCTAGTACTCATTTATCTACTCTATCTCTCAAATAGTTCACCGCTCAAAAGTTATTTATAATTTGAATTTTTTTATTCGGTTTTTTCGAGGTTTTTTGAAATCGATCCATACTTGTCTGGCGCTTCTTTTTCTCAAATGGCGAGTTCTTTTTCTCCTTTTTTAACAAGTAAAAAATATCAAAACTTTTGCCAATCCTTAGAACATCCTCCTCAAGCACAATTTTCTATGCTCCGAAGAAGAGCCAACCAAAGCAACCATACCCGAAATCCAAACAACCATCCCCGGTAGGACTTCTAAATCGGACATATAGAAACATTTTGAAAAAAAATATGGAAAATTATGTTAGAAAAGCTAGTTGTAAATATTGTCAAAAAATCTACTCATTCACTTTAGTTAGTGGAATGGGTCACCTTAAAAGACACCTAGATAAAACACACCCACCAAATGAATCACAATAAACACAAATAAACACCTACGAAGGAACTATAAGAACTATTAAATATAAACATATGACCACAAGAGAAGAATTAGCAATATATATAGTACATGCCGAACAATCTTTTTCTATACCGGAAAACTGAAAATTAGAAAGATTTATAAAAAAATCTTTTGCACCCAAATATAAAAAAGTCGCATGTCCACATGTAAATCCGATATTATTAAATATATAAAGATAGGAGGAAAACTTTAATTGTTATTTTAGCATCTTTTATTTTTAGAGTAACAATAATCATAGATTGTTGGGAGGTCCTAAATAATTGTCATTATTTATGCGTAATGGCCCACTATATAGATCAAAATTGGTGTATACAAAAACGAATAATTGGCTTTAGGAGATTTAAATTTCCTCATAATGCATGTAATCTATCACAATTCCTACTTAGTGATTTTGCGGCATTTGGAATAGAATGAAATTTTTTTTCTATTTCTTTCGATAATGCTTTCGAAAACACGATCGCAATAGAAATTCTAAAAAATATTACTAAACCAATTTTAGATAGAAAATTATTTCATATTAGGTGTATTTGTCACATACTTAATTTATGTGTACAAGATAGATTAATGTTCTCAGCAAAATTCTTACTTCTTTCCATTGAAATAACTTAATTACAATGAAAGTGAACAATAGAAAACAAACGAGAGGATTTATAAATTATCGCTCTCTTTTACAATAATTTGTAGGCTCTATGCAGCGATGAGATCTATTGAGTAGCTCATTTTGACGATCTGACGTGAAAATCTTCTTTTTTGATGAAGAAGATGGCCGGCCCTAGATCTTCTCTGCTGGTCTTGATGGGTTCAAGGCTCTCATGCGTAACTTGAATTTCACAAAAGCTTCGAAAAGATCGAAGATGGATCTATTGAAGATTAATCTATTGAAAATTGATTATCATAGATGGATTGATGGATCCCTAAAGTCTCCTCAAAGAGGGCATTTATAAACTTTAGTTTGAAAGTTCTCATAGGAATATGAATAGAAGATTTTTATATTCATTAAGGATTCTTATCAAATATCTTAGTTTTTATTTAAAATCTCTTGAATTTGAATTCTGATTGGACTCAATTTGGGTATTGGATAAGCCTAAATCTCAATCACAATCAATTTAAAATTCTGATTAGACTCAATTTGAATATTGGATAAGCTCAAATCTCAATCACAATCAATTTAAGATTCTGATTGGACTCAAATTGAATATTGGATAATCTCAATCACAATCAATTTAGAATTCTAATTGGACTCAATTTGGATATTGGATAAGCTCAAATCTCAATCACAATCGTATTAGAATTCTGCACACGAGGAGTTAAAATACCCTGAACGCGGAGTTATAGACTTAGCTCCGCGTTTTACTCAACGCGAGGCTAAATCTTAGCCAAACACGGAGCTACAGAATTAGCTCCGCGTTCTGCGTGGTTATTTCCTTTTTACTTATTTTTAAAAATTTTACCACCAACAATTAAGAATAGTAAGTGATTTAAGAACTAAATTTAGAAACACAATACTATTTATTAAAAATAGTGGGTCAAAAAGACAATCATTTAAACAAATATGTATGAATTTTAAAATCTCACCTAAAATTTTACCTCTAAATATAAAAACAAGATGGAATTCTGTATATAAAATGTTAAACGCGGCAATTAAATATAAAGATATAATAAATATGTTTAATGAAATTTATCATATTGTAGTTTAGATCTTAATGAACGGTATTATTTGCATTGCATTTCTAAATTTTTAAACAAATTTGAAATTACAACTAGAGCACTATCAGACACTTATTACCCAACTACACATATTGCACTATATTATCTAATTGAAATTAGTTCAGTTTTTAATAAATGTAGAAATCACCGAATACTTGAAGATATTATTCAACTCATGGAAACTAAATTTATTAAATATTTTAGAAATTTTTCATACTTACTATATTTTGCAACTGTTGTAGATCCACGTTATAAGTTAGATAGACTTGAAATTTTAATAGATTTATTTTATAAAAATATGTGTTATGAAGATAATGTTAGAGATTTAGTTAAAAATATTAAAATTTGTTTAGATATTATGTACCATACATATGATGAAGATATATATGGTGATAAAACACAATCTACAAAGGAACCAACTGTTAAGAAATGCAATGCAAATAATACCGTTCATTATGTCAACCTAGATCTTTTCGGACTTTGTATGATTTCTAAAGAGATTTATAGAGTAATTATGTCAATGTAACGAGATTCAATATAATAAAATTTTATTTTTACTATCGTTTCTTCTTGTTAAAACTAACTAAATTAAGCTAACTATTTTATTAAACTTACTTAATAATCAATTTAATATTTTTCAAAAAAAACTTACCGACACGCCTCGGTCCGGACGTAACACGTGCCCAGCGGACCAAGCCTAGTCCAACGCCTGGACGGACCTATCGTGCCCCGGGCACGACACGTCCCAAAAATGGGACGTGGCACGGGATGTCCGTGCCAGGACCGGCCAGGCACGACCCACTTGCCACCGCCGTCCAAAATGCGACCGAAGCTACCGCAAGCGAGCTCGACGCGTGGGGACCACGTGAGTAGAGGCGTTGGGTGAATCTAGATCGTTGGATGTCTGATGAACTGTGAGGACTGGGGATAGGTGGGAAGATGTTGGGGGAGCACATGAATGCGAGATGTGGGGCGTGGGGGATATGGGAACATGCAGGGCCGAGTGACACTGGAACATGGAAATGGCCCGGGCTCGGTCTGTATTATTTAGGTATAGTAAATGGGGTGAGCCTTTCTCCGTGGAAATGGGATGTATAATTATTTAGGCATGATTTAATATTATTTAATGACTAACATTGTCTTCATAGTGTGCATATTTGAATGAAAATTTTGAATTAAATATTCAAGCCTTGCACAGACTAAAATAGATAAGAAAAATCTTCTAAGTATATTTTTAAGAATAAAATATTTATAATTTATGAAAATAAAACAATGAACTCATTTGACTAAATATATCAAGTGTTAAATGAGCTATTGGATAACATATTTCATAAAGTACTTTTATTGCGCCATGAGATATATCTAAAAATCAACAAATATATGAATTAATGTTTCATCCTTTTTTTAATAAGAGTGTATATTGGTAATTTAATGTCATTTGGCAAGAATATTTTCTCATTGTAAAGGATGACAGTTTTGCAATGTATAATATGTTGAGTTTCAAATGATTTTTATATCATGAAATAAAACTTTAGGTTTTGGATTTACATCCAGATAAACAGCTTTAAAAAGGTTTGCTTTCTTAGACAGCTATTTTTCATAAAGTATAAAATATATTTGTAATACTCCAAAATTCGTGTTTCTTGTATTTTTTTTTTTTAAATCTGATTGTGCCGAATAAAACTACCGAAATAAATTTTGGACACCGAAATAATCTTCGGAAGACGTGACTAAATCCGTAATTTTAAATGATATTCGATTTTAGCGATTATAAGTTTTTTAATATTTATGATTTTTAAAATTCCTTGCGAGCTCAAAAAATATTTCCAAATTTGATAATTTAATAATATTAAAATTATTTTTCAAATTATTTCGGAATTTTAGTTTTTTTATTCTAAATACTGAAATAAAAAACAGACAATTTTTTAGTACTTCTCTCGTTGAGCACTACGCCTTGCATTAAAATGGTAGTACTTGAAAAACGTTACGGAACTAAAATTATTAAATTACTAAATAAAAAATAAAATTATTTATTCAAATCCACTGTGAAAGTGGTGGTGAGGGATAATTGAAGTGGTGGCCTCTTTGATAGCCAATCAGGGGTATGCTTTAAGAATTAAGATATAGTGGGGTAAAAGAAATTTTAAATTCTCTTCCTTCCTTCTTTCTCACCGCTCTTCTTCTCACTCTCACGGCCAGAATAAAAAACAACAGAGAAAGGGAAGGCAAAAAAAAAATAAAAAGTGAGGAGAAAAAAAAGGAGAAAAATAAATCGAACATAGAATTTGAGATCAAGAAAAGACAAGTAACATTACTATTTTTCTCATTCGTTTCCTTATTTAATTTATATTTGTGTACCAAATTTATTTTATGAAAATACTTAGTTCACATTTTGGACATTGATTGATATTGAGAACATATTTGTGTACTAAATTATTTTATGAATATACCTGGTTCACATTTTGAACCATTGATTGATATTGAGAACTGAACCAGATTATTGGGTCAATTCCGATATATATAAATATTGCAATATTTGCTTATTTTTTTATTTTACAAAAAAAAATAAAAAGGGGAGAACGGCTACTTAATACCCAAAAGAAAAGGAAAGAAAAAAAAAATGAATGTATGTATTACATACAAATAGTATATTTTTGCATGCAGATAATAGATTTTTGCATGAAGAAAAAAAGAAAGAAAAAGTTTTTGGGCCTTTATTTAAAAATCCCTAACTCCAATCCCTGAGGCCAGGCCCAACTCCTATCCTTCGGGCCTAGGGCTGGCCCTAATTTTTTTAGATAAAAAATCTTTTAGATATAGGCATTTATAGATAAATTATTATTTAATGACAAAGAGGGTTGGTTGTTTTTAAGAATATTTTTCCATAACAAAAATATAAATAGTAAGTTGATCACTATAAATATACTTCTGATGTTTATATAGTCGTAAATAAGGACAAATGAAAAAAGTTATATTTAATATGAAAATTACTGTATATTGTGGTTCACGGAAGGAATCATGCAAGTATATTATGCGTAATGTATTAAATTGTATTAATTTCATTATACTAAGTTTAATGAAGCAAAAATCTATATTATCCCTCTTCCCTTAACATGCCAGTGATTACTTTAATGCTCTTCCTTTTAACGTCACTTTTCTTTAATGCTTTGTACTATTTAAACTTGTTGTTTACATGCTTATCAGGCATGAGGTTATAAATGACAGGTGCCAGGGAGCCTCACATGTTTCCATGTTGCATGGGGCATTATGAATAGCAAGCACTATACTGAGTAAATTTAAGATATATATAACGGTGAATTCACCTCATTGAATAAATCAAATAGTTCAACAATAGTTATGTGCCTTAATATTATGCAGAAAATAATTATAATGTGAATTATAATATATATATATATATATATATATTATGATTCTTGAATAAATAATATAGTTTATGTGATATATAACAGATAATATATGGTATATATACTTGAATACAATACATGATTTGTTTAAATGAATTATTTGAATACTTGATACACGATGAGTATGACCATTCATGAGAACATGATGACAAAGTTCATATATCTTGATCATATGGAAATAAAGTATACTCGTGATAAATGTGTATATAATCCTAAATCTTGATTTATGAATCCCTGCTTCTTGCAAATAGACATGTACACGGTCTGATTTGAAAAGCCATGTATTTCCATTAGTTCATGTATATCGTGCTTTATTGATATGAGAATTTGGGAAAACTACATGATGTATAAATACTGTTTTGTATAAGAGTATTGTTGGTCAACTTCTTAATTGAGGCCGAAATTCTTTTACTATAGCGACTTGCATGATTTACTGGATCACTGATTGATAATTGATACCCAGAGTGATATATCCATTATTGTATTACAGTACGAGGATTGAATTGTTATGTCTAGCGGCATGTCCTTGTTCAGCGCCATGAGTATTGAAGCCGGGTTCCGGGTATGCACGGGCACTTGTACAATACGAAAAACTGGGCATCATTTTATCCATCTTTTAGTTACAAGTGATAACAAGGACTTATCCTAGACTTGTTATTTTTACAAGATATTACCTGCTTTTTGCAAATGACATGCACAGTCTTTCTTATTCTATTTTTCATTATTCATGTTTACGTTTAACACTATCACAATTTATTTGCATTTTATTTATTTATTAAAAAATATCCCCAACGAAAGTATTTTATTTATTTGTATACTTTTATCCCTAATACTGTAATAGTACACATATCTTTTTTTCTTGTGTTACTTATTGGTTTTAATTCCCTAGGTTTCAAATCATATATTGTATATATAAAATGCAGATATATGTATCTAGTTTAGAGGCCGATAATGAGGCAGATGGAATTCTGTGTCAGGAGTGTGGCCAGGTCGGACACACATTTAGTCAGCATGATATATGTGTCACTGCCTAGCCTGATATGCCTCAGGAGGTAGAGTCCGGCCAGACATATCCAGACATATGAAGGTTAGTGGAGGCTATTCGCAGCCGATGCTCCATTCGCTTCATTCCATCTTTATCCTGAACGTTAGTTCTTAGTGGATCCAGGTATTACGTTATCACTAGGTTCGGACCGGGCTCACATTAGCATCGATTCAGAAGGCCACCTATCATTCATGTCTACCGCCGACGACGTTGATAGATTCAACACCAGACTCAGATTCTTCTTTTACTTACTACATCTCCCTAAGTTTATTACATAGACATATACTCTATCCACCAAGCCATTTTGTTTTATTAGTAGGTCCGTTATCGTAAATGATAGATTACATATTTTGTCTGGACACTGCTTCTCTATTTTGTGTTCATATTTAGAGCAATATACCATTTTACGTAACTGACTCTTTGTGCAAATGAATTCTTTCAGTTTCAGACATGTTATTTATCAATATGATTGTGACAGTAGTTACGGTTATTTTAAGATCCTCTAACTGTTAGGTTTTCTAATATAAATTTTAAATAGCATATTCTGTTTTGGAAAATAGCTAAAAAATGGAAGCGTTATAAATATTTTAGTTTGTAAGAAAATTATTAATTACTTTTAGTCTGTATTGTATATAGTATGACACGTATAATTAGAAAGATAGGTTTCTTGGGCTGTTACGGAGAGTAAGAGACACAAGTAGGTTGCAGGCACTTAAACTAGGAGGCAAAATTGTTTGTACATTTTAAAATATAGATAATATTTAACTCAAAATTGTATAATAAAACATGTTATGCTATGCAGAGTTATTTAGGAGGTCGAATTGTCTGGATAACTCATTGGATGTAGAGGTAAAGTGACCATACCATGGTGTGGGGACAAAGCTCCCGATATATATATATATATATATATATATATATATATATATATATATATATATATATATATATATATATATATATATATATATATATATATATATATATATATATATATATATATATATAGACACACACACTCTGCAGGTGAGCCGTCAGCTCAGAAAAAGTTACGTGAGCTAGCGGCAAAACTATTATGATCAATGATTTTTCTTCATTTTTTTTTAATAATTACTATCCATACTTTCTTAACTTCTTTCAGATTAAATTTCAAAAATTTTGGAGTTCATTTATCCTTTTATCAAGTGCATACAAAATGTTTTATTCATTGAAAACTGTTAATTTTTTGTTAACTTGATGGAGGACCAAATCAAAACTAAAACCCAAGAAATTGAGTATGAATGAACCCTAGGGGTCAAGATCATAATCCAAAAGATTTTTTTTTAAAAAGATTATTAGAGATAGTGAAAATGAACTGCAGCTCAGATAACTTGCGTGAGCTGTCAGCTCATTTCTATTTTTCTCTACATATATATATGTTATACAAACATGAATTTGATTACACAAATTAGAATTTTGTTAGTCAATAAGTGATAATGTAATTTGATAAATTATTCCATGTAAGACTAACATGTTCTCACGCCTATTTTCATAAGCGGCAGCCCATTTTGCGAGGTGCAGACCTGACTCAGCTCCCAAGTCTGTCCCAGGCCGGTCCAGGCTCCCATTTACATGGGCCATGCGTGGCGCGACATGCTGACGGCCGATCGGTCCATTTATCACAACTGGGAAATTCTATTTGCGCACTGCATTTTACTCTTGGCACCCTGGATATTCTTTACACCAAACTCCTATTTTGAAATACTATCATTTTACTCTCTGTGCCCAAATTTTTTTCCAAAATACCCCTCCTCAAATATTTTGGTCGGGTATTAATACCCGACCAAGAAACGTGTAGGTCGGATATTAAAACCCGACCAGCAAGCAAAGTCTCCCCATAAAAAAAAACTAATTAACGGGAAATTTCAAATAAATATGCATAAAACCTAAAAAATAAATTCAATTGTATCTTAGATTTGTTCTCTGACACCAATTACATATTGGAATTTTCTATTTGCATAAGAAAACTCAAACTCAAATTCCAAATCCAAATTTCACTTGTCACGGTGAAATCAAAGAATTTAAAATTCTTTTAATTTTTTCAGGAACGTTAATGTAAAAAATTTTAAGAGGTCAAGAAATTAAATTGATGATTTTGTAGGAGATGTGTTTTTATTAAATACCAAAAAAAAATTATTTAGGGTTTTAGAGAGAAAATAGAGGAGGAAAACGATGAGTCATAGTTCCAAATTTTAAGAAGTTTTAGTTTGAAATTTATAAGGGTAACTTAGTCCAAAAAATAATGACAAACTTGTAATTATTTATAAGTTTCAAAACTGTGCGTCAAGAGTAAAATGCCGGGTGCAAATAGAATTTCCCATCACTACTAATCTGACTGTACATAGTAAAATTATCATTCTACCCCTCATTAATGCTCCCATTAACAACTTCACCCGTCCCCTTCACTGTTCATAACACCGCGCAACCGCCAACCCCCCCCCCCCCCCCCCCCGGTGGCGAACAAGCTCCCGTCTGGTCTCTCTATCTCTCCCCTTCTCTTCGATCGCCATCGACATGGCTCACCCTCGCCTCACCATCCCGAGGATAAAGTGGCGGTGGACCCTTCTCGACTTCGTCACCTTGCCCTTCTGCTTCCTCCTCCTCCTCTTCCTCCTCCTCGTCTTCACCCCCCTCGGCGACCCCCTCGCCGCCTCCGGCCGCCGCACCCTCTCCATCCACCGACGCCCTAGGTCCTTCACCTTCCTGCGCGACAAAATCATCTCTTCCGTCGACGGAGATGATCGGACCGGCGTCGAGATCGAGGCTTGCCCCGCCGATGAGGTCGACCAGATGCCGTGCGAGGATCCGAAGCGGAACAGTCAGCTCAGCCGGGAGATGAATTTCTATCGTGAGCGACATTGCCCGGCACCGGGGGAGACGCCGCTATGCCTCGTGCCGCCGCCCGGCGGCTATCGGATCCCGATCCCCTGGCCGGAGAGCCTCTACAAAGTGAGCTACTGCTTGAATTTTTTCCTAAACATTTGTTTTAGGTTTAAAGTTGAGCAAAATTAGTGTTTTTATAGCTTTGTGTTTTTAAAGAAGACTCTTTTTTCCCGTAAATTTAACTTGTAGTGTATAATCGTTAGTTTTAATCATGAGTAGGTTTGTTGTACGTATTGTGCAAATAGAAGTTGTGAGCTCTGAACTTGGAGGAGTTGCTTGCTTGAGGGCTTGTGGTGAATCATGCTTGAGAAGTGGCGTTTGGGGTGTAAAGTTTTGAGTGTCAGCTGTTCTGTGTTGATACTTATTAATTTGCCTAAAGAAATCAAGACAAATGCCAGGTGTTATATAGTTGTATTTAATGGTGCCGTGAGCCCTGGTGGCATTCGAATGCTAGATGGTGACATCTGTGTGAGCAAACTTTTGATAGAGGGAAGGATGGTAGGAGAGAGGTAGTAGCTTTATGCATTCGTGGGAGAATCACTTTTAGTGCTATGGTTGATGGTTATGGAATGACCCAAAGTCGTAGTGATGGAAATTCCAGGCTCTTGGCACCTACAAGTAAGATTTACAATTCCCCAAAGAACTGCATCAGTGAAGAATACAAGATTTTGATCTCTCTCCCTACCATAGAACCATTCATCACATCCCACTTCATCATAAAGGGGAGAATCAAATGAATGTATTATGGCATTTGCATAATTGCTAGGTCCATCTGGGGATGGGATCAGGTTTGAACTCATTGTGAAATATGAAGTATCAGCTGTTTTGGCAATTGTGCATCTGTAGACTCGTTTTCTCTTGTAATTTTTGGCTGAATTTTTTTGAAAATGTTTGCTATAAGTGAGCAAGATGAGGTTTGTGTCTCTTGGTAATAAAAAAACTGATTCTCTTAAATCTCGTCGAGTCCTTTGGATCGTTCATTGAGGGTGCATGATGTGGCTTAATATGCGCTAAGATTGATTTACCCATTTTGCGTCAAAGCAAATGTGGATATGATAAATCTAGGCTCAAAGCATGAGATTAAAATAATATTGAGTTCATGATTGGTGGATCGAGATTGAGAGGAGAAAAGAAACGAATTGAGATGCAATTGTCAGGTTAGAATCAGTAAGGTGGAGTCATCATGCAGTGATAGTCGAAGTCCCTACCTAAAGTTGACAAAAGTACGGCCAGATTTGGCGATCGATTGATGGCCATGAAGAAAGAGATTGCAACATCTGGTTATGTTGATTAAGAATTGCTTACCACTTGCTACAGGATAAAGATAAATCCATATATGGAAGAAGGGTCATACTACAGTTTATAGAACAAGTCTCTTTATTACCTAGAAATCTACACCTCACTTGACTACACAACTAGAAGTTAAGCACTCTCCACGATATCAGAGAGGATTACATGAGTCCAATATATAGGGAATCCAGTCTTATAATCCGAAACTATTCTACTGTTACCGAACACCCATGTATCTGTGACAGGTCCAAACCTGACCCTATTAACTAATATAAGACAAAATCCCAATTAAAACAGATAAGTAAGTAATAACATATGGAATTCAAGAGACATCCCTGACAGCAACCAACACAAAAGAGCACTATTTTATGCTTCCTTCTAGTTTAGATTGGAGAATGGTTAATCATTTGTTGTGTTTTTGTATTTCATGGCTTGCAAGTTAGAGGTAGGTTCAAAGGACTTCTGTGCCCTCTTGATGAGTCCCTTTTGTCATCGCTGATGACATATTTAAATGGAAAACAACTATTAGAAAATAAATGGTATACGTCTCATTAAATGGTGAAGGATGAGCATTACTGTCCATATTCTATAAGATTTCTATTCTTCCGATTTCATCTCTGTTCTTATAATGCATTTGATGCCATTCGAGTAAAATATATTGATTGCTATATATTTCGCCATCCTTTGCTTAATCTATGTGCTGTATATGTATGGAAGCTGATGCTACAAACCCAACTGTGATGGTTTCTAAATAGTTGCTCTTTGCCAGTCAAATTTCTGTCATATAGTTAATTTCGTGTGGATTTCTTCCGGTTGGGCTAGTAATACACATAGCAGCCGGAACTTGCCAATTGCCTCTGCTTGTAAAATGCTGGAGAAATCAATTCAACTATTTTACGCTGAATGATGGAATGTTGATGTTTTATGCATTCTATTGTGAAGAATGATTTAAACCTACATATTCTGCAGCTGGAACTTGGCAATTAGATCTCTTGTAAAATGCTAGAGAAATCAATTCAACTATTTTAGGCTGAATAATGAAATTTTGATATTTTATGCATTATATTGTGAGGAATGATTTAGACCTACATATTTTGCAGGATCCTAATCAATGCACTTAAGTAGAGCACACTTGTTTCATTTATACCACATTTTACACTTATGTATTAAATTGTTATCTTTGTTCTTGACTGTTGTTGGCACATGGCCTTTTCTGACATTGATCTTCATTTGTTTGATATTTACACGACAGTTGACCAGTTATACATAGTGTTAATATGCATATGTAATAACTCGGGCAATAATTTTACTCGACATAAGTTGCAAAACATACTTACACATGCTATGTACTTTTTGTTAGTTGGTCATTTATACCAATGATGCTCTTAATCTATTTATGCAGATATGGCATGGGAATTTGCCTTATGATAAGATTGCAGATAGAAAAGGCCATCAAGGCTGGATGAAGAAAGAAGGTCCATACTTCATCTTTCCTGGTGGTGGCACTATGTTTCCTGATGGAGCTATAAAATATATTGAGAAGCTTGGAAAGTATATCCCATTCAATAAGGGTATTGTGAGGACAGCTCTTGATATGGGATGTGGGGTAATGTATATAACACACTCCATGTTCGCCTACTATGTTTTTTCTGTTGTTGTGTGTTTTATAAGTCCAATTCATTTTCTTGCGCAGGTTGCCAGTTTTGGGGGTTTTCTTCTGGAGAAAAATATTATGACACTCTCATTTGCTCCAAGGGACTCACACAAAGCGCAGATACAATTTGCTTTAGAAAGAGGAATACCTGCTTTTGTTGCCATGCTGGGAACTCGCAGGCTCCCTTTTCCTGCATTCTCATTTGATATGGTTCACTGTTCTCGGTGTTTGATCCCTTTTACTGCCTACAGTAAGTATTCTCGTGCCGTGTCAATGCATATCTCTCTGCTTTCTTGTTGACGAATTTGGTTCCTGCAGATGCATCTTATATAATTGAAGTGGATAGGTTACTTCGACCAGGAGGGTATTTAGCTATATCTGGTCCCCCTGTGCAATGGCAAAAACAGGAGAAGGAATGGGCTGCACTGCAAGCTGCAGCAAAAGCGTTGTGTTATGAAGTCGTTATTGTCGAAGGTAACACTGTAATCTGGAAAAAACCTTCAGAGGCCACATGCCTTCCTAATGGAAATGAGTTCGGGATTGATTTATGCACCAATTCTGATGATCCAAGCGAAGCATGGTAAACTTTATAAATAGATCTTTAATATTCTTAATATTTCTTTAGCTGTATGTATGTAGAATATAAAAATCGGTCTTTAGTCTTAACAACTTTTGAAGTGTTACTGAGCCTTTTCTATTGTTGAATTGTTTACTTGAATACTTGAAACTATTTCTTTTCCAGGTACTTCAAGTTGAAACCCTGTGTAAGTAGAATCTCTCTCATGCAAGAAGTAGCTGTTGGATCAATAGCAAAATGGCCACAGAGGCTATCAAAAGTCCCTTCAAGGATATCACTCACAGAAGGGGCTACTGTGTTTGAAGCTGATACAAAGTGTTGGGCTCAACGAGTTGCACACTATAAGAAATCTCTTGGCTTAAATCTTGGAACTGAAAAAGTGCGTAATATCTTAGACATGAATGCTTTTTTGGGAGGATTTGCGGCGGCGCTGCTGTCTGACCCTGTCTGGGTCATGAATGTCGTTCCCGCTCACAAGCCACGGACGCTGGATGTGATTTATGACAGAGGTCTTATTGGAGTATATCATGATTGGTATTTTTTTTGTTCTTTTAGACCCTTACTAATTTTCCCTTCAACAATGCTTGGAACAAATTTGTGTTGGTTGATTCTTTTAAATTTTGTTGGATAATGGTAGTATTGTCTGGACTGACCACTGTATCTATGATTAGACAACTGTATTGACAGGAAGGAAAAGTCATGATCACTTAATTAATCAAGAGAAAAGTAAATAGATAACGTGTTTGAACACTTGCAATGGATGAAAGTCATGAATCATTCTTTTAACAAAACTAAATGCTATGTAGGAAAGTGACGAAAGGTTAAGAGGTGCACAACTGAAATGACTCATTTGATGATTCTTTTTGTAACAGATGTGTGTATTCGCCGAACATATATACAAAGTTGTTTGAAGTTCTCCATTTCTAGGATAACCTACTTCTCTCTACTATGTCATTCCTTCTACAACTTTGTAGATAGCTCAACTTCCAAGTTCCTTCTCCGTCCCAGTTCAGCAGTATGTTTGATAAAGTTAGAACTAAGGTCAGGGTTTATAATTGAAGAAATTAAAGGAGAGAAATATTGAAGGAGAATTGTGGATGATGATTTAAAATGTCATCCCCATGTTTCTTATATGCTTATATTACTTTTACATAAAAACCCTTCCACATGTTATTCTTAACATGTTTAAATATATCTGTGTAATGAGATACATTGCTTGTAGAAAGGTTGAACTTTGAAAAATCATTTAAGCTATCTTTTGTTGTATATGTTTGAAATTTGTATATTACCTCAGTAACCCTTACCGTTCATTTCTGGATTACTATGCCAGCAGTTCTGAATGCACTTTGTGATTATTAACTGCGTAAATCTGGTGGTGTTAGGTGTGAGGCTTTCTCAACATATCCTCGAACTTATGATTTCATCCATGTAGAAGGGATTGACTCTTTGACAAGAGATGCAGCCTCCAGCACAAGCAGGTACCTTGAACTATTGTCTTGGTGCAAGTGGTTTGCCTTTTCTTCATCTGTGTTTTTAGCCCTCCTGCCCAATACTCTTTGCTTACTATTGATGATAGGTTGATAACTATCTGACTAGTTTATTTATTAGTATTGCTTTCTGAGAATGATGACAGAGAAAATAAATAGCTTTCTTCTTATTTTACTTTGTTTTATTTATTCTTGGAGAACTGTTAATTTCTTTTGTTTAGTATAACTTGTAGTTCCAGCAGATGAGTCTATAGTTGTATTTCAGGAGTTTTTGACAGCATAAAAATATTTTTCTAGCAGTTTTCTTGCCATTCAACAGAATTTCTATTTTAATAAGTTGTCCCAGTTATGAGAACTGATGTAGAATGATTTGCAAAAGGAACAAATGGGAGAAAAGAGGAGAGGAAAAAAAAATCGGATTAGTGTAGCATCTATGTATAACCACAGAAAGAAGGATCTATGGTAACCACAAAAAGGAAGGGGGAAGATGATAATTTAGTATTAGCATTTCAATTGGAAAAATTGTTGGTAACTTCATCAATAAAAGGTAAATACCTTATAGATAGGATTAGTATAATTAGAATCTTTTTTTTTTTTTTTCAAATGATCAAATCTTTCGTAAGGGACTTAGCCTTCTTTATGCAACCAATGAGAGATGAAATTATGTTTTTGAAAAGTTTATTTTAACCGTATGTGGGAAATTGTCCAATGGTGTGAAGTCCTTGTTTTCAATCGTGATCTGATGACACATGATCTGAGGCTACATCTATTTTTTTACTCTTTTATTTCATGTGCTTCAGCTACCGTGCTCTCTGATCGCCATTTAGAACTTTTAGGTTGTTTTGGTTGCTTGATAGACCATGCAAGGAGTAGGGAAGAGAAATAAAGATATGTGATTCTTGACTTCTTAAATTAGTCCATTTATCTGACCTGAAAATGATAACATATCTCATATCTCACCATAACATATATAGAAACCTACAGACAATATTCCAGTTATATTGGATTTTATTGACTGCCAGTTAATCTTCAGGGTTATATAGAAAGTTATCTCATGCCCTTATTGACAGTGTTTTTGCATCAACTTTGAGAATTGACATAAGTTGACAGCTACTCATAAATCTCGATCAAACTTTCCATGGGAACTTCTCAATTAGAGTTTGTTATTCGTAAACAATCTAGTTTTGACACTTCTATTATGATCAAAATGGAAAAGATGGAATACTTGGACGTTTAAAAGTGAATGAAAAGAAGATTTGCAGTTCACGTTCCAACTACCTTCATTCAATGATGTTAATATCTATTCTGATGGTGGCATAGTTGACGGATTTGATTTCTGAGGGCTATCTTGTAATGAAATGGTTCTACCATCCTTGCACATGTTTTGAGAGGGGGAGCCTTTATTTCATGTTAATATTAGAAAATATAAAAATTATGAAGAAAAGTTGAGATGATATGAGATTCAGCCATTAGATCATCTTCTGATGTTTTCACTCTCAATAGGAGGAAGAGGGAATGTTGAGAAAATGGTTGTTCTACAATTAGATTCATAAGGTGCTACAAGCCTACAGGGGAAGGGGGATGATCATGAGAATGTTCGTCTATCTTTTTTGTATGTAATCAGTTCACCTCTAGGTAAAATTCAGCACCCTGCTATTCAGCTTTTTTATGGGATGTTTGTTTCAAGTAAACTGCAGATTTTAGCTTGGTATGATAAGATGGATCAAGTATATATATGATATGTTGGTAAAGTTCAACTAAAAGGTATAATAAAATATTACCTCAACTGATCAACACTAAACAACCACAACAGTGTATTCTGTCTTAGAAAATCACAGAAAGTGAACTTCTTCTGCTTCAAACTACATCATATTGGCACAACAGTATTTACATCCCAAAAATCCACTAAACCAACCTGTGCAAGCAGATTATCTTGCAATCGTACTTCTATCAAGAAGATAACTTCTATCAACGACCTTTGTTACCCCAACATTTTAAATTCAAACCTTAAACATCAAAAGATCATCCTTGAGGATGAGAATGGACGGGTCCAATGGCCAATTTTTTGGCCTGCTCTATTTAAAATTTTAAATTAAAAATGAAATATTCAGTTTTCTAATTTAAAATTTTGAATAAAACAGGCCAAAATTAGCCCTGGATCCACCCATCCTCATCCCTAATCATCCTTCATTAAAGTCTCATTAGCTTTAGAGAGTTCAAAGATGAGCCTAATAGCACCTTCCTAGCTTTCTTCTATTTGCTTAATCTTTTCTTCTTATATTCAGAAAGTTCAAGCTGCCTAAACAATAATTAGTAAAAGAATGAACTGAATACCATAAATTTTGTTCTTAAAAAAGACTCTTGGATTCTTATGCCAGACATCGCAATTGCCAGATCAATTCCATCATGCATGTATCTGAAACAATATATACTCTCTCAACTCTCTTCTTTCTTGAAGATTCAAGATTGGATGGCCAATCTTCTGCATTTTTCATCTCTTTACATAAAGACTTAATAAATCTGGCACCCTACATTGAATGGAAAGATGAAAAATTGATTCATTCCCTCTGAATGAATTGCAATATTGTGAACTGCTAGCCTTTAAATGTGTAATTCAATTCTGTATATGTTTCTGATTTGAAAACAAAAATCAACTCTTGAACATATAAAAGTGTTTAACAAATTTCAGTCTTAACAGCATTGTGGCAGGAGAATTTATTTACCCTATCATACATTCTTAATCCTCCCAATTATGATCATTTAACCACTCTACCTCCACAGAGTATGAGAGAATGAAACCTAGTATATGATCTATCATTCTCCTAGGTTGAGCTTTTTCAATAACTTCATTAACCTGAACAATTGGGAATAACTATCATTATCATCTAGGCTAGTCTCAAATAAAAAGAGAATCTTGTTGCTAATTTACAGTTAGCAACCCTAAAACCTTTTGAAGTCTAGTTGTAATCGTCACGTAATTTCATCCTATTACATCTTGAAACTTAATAATTCTCCATGTATCTTTCAGAAAGTAAAACCTTCACATTTAGAACCTTCCATTACTTCTGTTTACTCTCTATTTGATTGACTTGAGCCATTTGAAGTCCGATTTAACATGAGACTGTATCCTAAATGCCTCAGGCAGGCAGGCAAAAGTTAAAGCCTCTGTCAGGGTCCATCGCCTAGGCCTCTGACTTCACAGGTTAGTTGTAACTAACCAAATGTGGGTTGGGCTGTTTTGGAGTAAATCAGTAGCACAGATAAATAATAGAGAAAAGCCCATTTGGTGTTTTGGCCCACAACTACATTACCTGGCCCATGGGGAAGCTGATACCCTGACACGGTTGTTGCTGTGTGCATCTTTCTGGTGTTAACCGTTGCTTGTCATGGCTAAATGGGTGCTCAGAAACCGCTGCTCAAAAGGGAAGAAGATGGCAGTTTTGACAATTTGTATATGAGCCTATTATATATGCTCATTTCCCATATTGTAAAAGGCAACGAATGAAATGAAATTCCTCTCTAATTCTCTCTAGTTCTCTCTTTGTTGCTCTCCACGTCTCTCATCTCCTTCTTCCTCATTCTGTTCCTTCTCCATTTCTCTCTATATCTCTTCTCTACTCTTCTCCCCTCAAATTTCTCCATTCTAAATTCAATAGCTTGCTATCTAATCCATTCCATATCGGAAAATATCGGAATCTCATGGTGGATCGAGTTTCAGCAAGAGATCCAGTGAGGGAGAACCTCATAATGGTATCAGAGCCGACTCTGACTTCTCTTCGATTCCAGAGTTATCTTTAGCATCGATCAAAACAAAACTCGATGAGTAGAAATCAATTGTCGATCAACACTCGGTTCAATTGGCGGTGGCGACATCTCAATTTTGTTCTCTAACAGAGAAGCTGAAGAGGATGCAAGAGGAGCAAATCCATGACAAAGAAGAGTTTAAGAGATAGTTGATGGATCTCTATTCAGATTTAAAGATCCCTAACTCCAAAATCCTCAGCTCCGGTGAGCAAAGACAAACCTCCAGTTCTATTCCATCATTTACCGACCTGACCCCCTTTCAGATGCCCAACACCAACAGCTTCAATCGTCTCTCCATCGACGAGAAAGACACAGAAGTCTCACTCGAAAATGAGGAAATCGAAGTCCTAACTGCCAATGCTGATGTCTGAGGCTACCTCCCTGACGAGCTCCATGACATTGCTATTTCCCATCCTTGCCATCAGTTCTCATATCCCAATGTCAACTCGTGCTCATACCTGACCCCCAGTTCCAGCGTTCAGGGCATCGTCGTCATTCTTGACAGTAGGGATAACGTCGCCAATCCCATTGCTACTTCTTTATCCATCGATCTCAACCTAGTTCCCACCTCCAAGATATCCACCAAGAACATTAGCAACCAGGTCCTAGAGTCTAATGAGATGTTTCCTCACCTCCTCTCTCCTGTTAAGTGTGTGTCCAAATTCCCAGACCAACCTTCCCTGCTTCCTTGGTTCTCAATGTTGGATAATCTAATCAATGGAGATGTTGGTGAGGAGAAGAGAAAGGAGGAAAAGAAGGCTGTATTTGAGAGTTTGTACAAAATCTTGAAGGACGTTTGGAGTGACAAGGTTGAGAAGGTGATGATTAACTGAAAAACTATGGACTTTCCTTGCTATTTGGTGGCTGGCGAGTGGGTGGACAACAATCATGGGAATAATTTTGCAAGTTCTTGGAATGCTGTTGACTGTGATGAGTGTGGAGAAAGAGGTCCACCAGGTGTCCGACGAAATCTTCCACAAGGACCTCTTCATCATCAATACTGTCCATGAGGTGTTTGACAAAATTTTCCACAAGGACATCTTCATCACCAATGGACTAGTAGTAAGGTATGTGACGGTTGATCATTGTAAGGATGACATTTGATTTACCGCAGAGGAGGGATATTGATTCACTAAACTCAGTCTTATGGAATGATCTTTGCATAAATTTAATGGAAATTTCATTTGACCCTGGTGGGATTTTTATTGTGGTGCACAAGACCTTTTTCTTAGGGAAGGATTGACTGGCTTCTCAAGTGATATGTTTAAATGTATGTGGCCATTTGTTAGACTATCTCTTGCTTCTTTTTGGATGGACATAAATGAATTGAATTCTATGTGTGTATATGCAAACAGAATGGAATCTGCATGCAAGGTGTTTGATGGAATGATAGTGGGGATTGTTTTCTCCTGGAATGTGTTTTTTGTGTGCCCCAACCTGGTGTATCTTGTGTGTGAAGAAGTGGTCATGACTACCAGGCAAAATGATAAATTTTGGGAGCTGCAGATGAGGGAACCGGAAGCCACATTGAAAAGAAGAATGATCAAGAGGGCCAACAGAGCTGTGACATTTCTCATTAAATGGCGAAAGGAGGATAGGTTGGAGGCCTTCTGGGAAGATGCTCAGATGATCAAGGAGAAATTTCCATCGTCCGACCTCGTGGGCGAGGTCACTCTTAAGAGTGGAGGAATGTCAGGGTCCATTGCCCAGGCCCCTGACTTCACAGGTCAGTCGTAACAAACCAAATGTGGGTTGGGCTGTTTTGGAGTAAATCAGTAGCACAAATAAATAATCGAGAAAAGCCCATTTGGTGTTTTGGCCCATAACTACATTACCTGGCCCATGGGAAAGCTGATACACTGACATGGTTGTTGCTGTATGCATCTTTCTGGTGCTAACCGTTGCCTGTCGTGGCTAAATGGGTGCCCCGGAACCACTGCTCAAAAGGGAAGAAGAGGACAGTTTTGACAATTTGTATATGAGCCTATTATATATGCTCATTTCCCATATTGTAAAAGGCAACGAATGAAATGAAAGGCCTCTCTAATTCTCTCTAGTTCTCTCTTTCTTGCTCGTCACGTCTCTCGTCTCCTTCTTCCTCATTTTGTTCCTTCTCTATTTCTCTCTATATCTCTTCTCTACTCTTCTCCCCTCAAATTTCTCCATTCTAAATTCAATAGCTCGCTATCTAATCCATTCCTTGCAGGAAAATGTCGGAATCTCATGGTGGATCAAGTTCCAGCCAGAGATCCAGTGAGGGGGAACCTCAGCCTCTAATTTATATAGATTAAATCCCTCATTAGTTGCACCCTTTACTTTAAGAAAAGTTGTAATAATAAAATAAAAAATAAAAGTCTGGAGCAATCAAAGCCTTCTACTCCTACAAAACAAAAAACCTTTTTTTTCCCTCCAAATGTTAATAACATCCAGCCTCTTTCTTTGGGTTTGCAACACAAGTCCTTTGAGCTTCCAGTTTCATAAACACTTGCCTTCGTTAACCAAACAGCCTCGCTGCAGCCTTTCCCCAGACGTACGCACGCACAGTGCACCTGGAAAAAGGGAAAATGAGCTTTACAAACCAGTTCCTCAAGAATGGCTCTCTGTGATCTGATTGTTCTTAATAATGAAATAAGTCACGAAACATGATTTAAATCTGAAAGAGAAGAATTGAATCTTGGGGAAGATGACCTGATGTGTCAATGAAATAATTGGATGTAGCAAGCAAGTTTCAGATACTCGAAAATTCCTCATAGAAGGACGTCAGACTTTGTTGCCTGACTGACTCTGACACGGTGATCTTCACTGCAATCAGCCCAATTTCTGGGTTGAATGTCATGCAGCTGGCTGTATACGTGGCACAAATGGTCTGAAAAAAAAATTCATGTGAACAAATGCCAGCCGGTTGATAGATGCATCCCCTATGAACAACATCAATAAAAAAAAAATGATTGTTATTGTGCCTTATGAGCACTTAAATTTCAGCAAATATAAATGTTTATAACACACAGTTAAACTTGATGGGCGCCACAGTGATTTCCTGCCCCCTTACTCAACTGATCATTTTTTTTTTTTGGGCTGCAGGTGTCATCTTGTTGATGTAATGGTTGAGATGGATCGCATTTTACGTCCAGAAGGGACAGCTGTGATACGGGACTCTCCAGAAATTATCGACAAGGTCCAACGCATTGCTACTGCAATAAGGTGGGAGGTGGAAGTACACGAGAGTGAGCCAGAGTCACAACTCGAAGAGAAAATTCTAGTGGCGACTAAGAAATTCTGGAAGCTGCCCTCTGCAGCAAACTAACCAGTGATACCTGCGTTTTTTCCGTTCTCATTGTTGCCCCTTTCTGAAGTGGTCAATGTGTAACTAACACAATTTCTTTTCGAGAATGTAAATATGGTGTCCCCACTTTTTAGGATGTCCTTGTGTTCGTGATTCATGTTCATATTGTTAGCTTAATTTGAAGCTTGCATCCAAATCGATTCTTGCCAATCCAACAAGCTTGTCTAACCCTCATGCTCTTTTAAATATAGACCAACCCCCCTGTATGTGTTTTGTGCTGTGCTTCTTGTAATCAAAAGATGTTAGTTATGAATCCAGAAATTCATCTTCGAAGGTGACGAACTTGTAGGCATTGACATTAATATTCTTCGAGAAAACTTATTGGCAGATCGATCCTCAATGATTTGTAGGTTTTGACATTATTAAGCCCAACGGTATATTTCTTTTCATTATTGTGTTTATTATTCTTGTTTTCCTTCAGTGTGCATATGGGATAACAAACAACAACTAAGCCTTTTATCCCAAGTATTTGGAGTAGGCTATATGAATTAAATAAAAAAAAAATCACGCATGATCGATCACTTTGATATTCCATCTCTATTTATTTCTATCAAATAATATCTCCTTATTTAAACCTCTAAACTCTATATTTTTGCATATCACCTTCATCCATATTTTATTTTATTTTTCCTTCGTTTTTTTAACTTATCATATATTGATAAGTCTTATCCGTGTGCATATGGGATCTTTGTCCATATTTCTATAATTTAAACGGATATATGTAAGTTTTTTTTGTTTACTAAATTATATTTAGAACTATATTGGTATCGTTATAGGGAAACAAATATAAATATGATGAGTCTCATTCAATCTGTTTTTTTTTTGTACCATAACTTCTAAAGGAACATTTCAAGTATTTTAATCGATGCACTTAAATATAATAATTATATTATATGCCAAAAGTAATGGCAAAAATATGATAATTTTTTTTTTAAGAAGGTGTAATTCGTTAAATTTATTACGAAAAGAAAATATAATGAAAAGCCTTTTGAGATTGAAATAATTTTTCAGATATGCCAAACTAAATCAATACTTTGAATCAGTACTTTTTGTTTTTGCACGTGTCAGTAAATCTTTGTTTTCTAAATGTTTAATCCAATTTCATTTTTCCAGAGACGCGTGCAAGCGGGGAGTTTCCAAAGGAGCACACAACTTTTTCTAGTGAGCCCACTTTATAACGTGATTTTAGGCCCGACTTTCAAGCCGAAGTGGGCTCACTAGGAAAAAAGGTGATTTTGGTCCAAACTTTCAAGTAAAGTGGGCTCACTAGGAAAAAATGTGTGCTCGTTTAGAAACTCCCGTGCAAGCGGAGTCCACAACTTTCAAGCCCGAACAGCAGTTATAAAGTTATAACCGTTCCTAGAACCCGTGCAAGCGGGGTCCACAGCTTTTTTTGGGTCGAATTGTTTAAAAATTTCATAAAATGGCATTAAAAAAATTAAAATGGCTTCGCCCGGACTCGAACCGGAGACCTTCAGTGTGTTAGACTGACGTGATAACCAACTACACCACGAAACCGCAGCTTGATATTTGGTCGCGGTAATAAATATTCAAATTATATTCTTAAATATTTAAATTACACCACTGAATAATTTAAAGAGCAATTAAGAACTTATTCAGTGATTATGCCAATAATTATTTCAGTATAATGTAGTTAGAAATTGGATAGCTAGTTACTATCTTTGAATGATATTATGACCTTCCCCAAGGTTCATACAAGAAGTCTATACTTAAAAACCGACAAATGTTAATTAAGATTGACTTATTATGTGAAAACTCCAAGGTCAGGTTATAAATAACTCCAAAGTTTCAAGGTTGACTCAGTGTTATTCTTCATTATTTATGTAATATCAATTGTCTTAGGCTCATAAACAGTGAAAACTAGTAAGAGACTGTGTTGATCTTCCTCTTTTGTCTAATTCAGTTTGTTGCAGGAATCGTAAAGTTTGCAATGAGCCTACATAAATTCTTGGTATAGCACGGGCCAAATTTTAGTCTGTGGGCGTATCCATTTTCATCCCTAGTTGTGGACAGTTCCCATATTCTTCTTGTCTGCAAGGTAATACATTTTTTTTTTCTCGAAAAAGACTGTTTTAGGCTCTGTTTAGTTTGAGAAAGAACGAAGGAAAAGAAAAGAAAATAAGTAAGAAAATATTTTCTATTATTTGGTTGGAGAAAATATTTAAAAGAAAATATTTTGAAAAATCTAATTTTCATTTTCTTTTCTTACCTTTTCTCTTCTCTTTATCTCTTTCTTTCTCTTTCTTCCATCTTTTTCTCAAACCAAACTCAGTTTTACTAATCGAGTCGCATGCAAACAAATTTATTAGTAAAATTTTTGTTCAGAAAATGATGATGATGAAATGGAAAACTTAAACAATTCTTTTTATTTTCCAATTCGAATCAATCCATTGATTTGTAGAGTTATCTGCTTAGGTGCCGAGATTTTTTTACAACATCTCTAGGAGATCCTAGAGAGACAAATAATAAATATTGACAGAGCTGATCTCAGCCTACTTTTGATTTGAATTTTGAGTTAATTACACTCAAACTCCATGTAGTACGAGAAGTATATAATTTATCAAAACTCTTACTTAGACCTCCTGTACTGCAGAAAAAAACTAAGTAAAAGTTTAAAACTTTATGAGTGATAAATTATACACTTTCATAATATATAGGGTCTGAATATAATTAACGCTTGAATTTCGAACTGACAAAGGGGAGGCAACTCAAAAAGCAAAGAACCAAAAAAACTCCTAAAGTACTCGCTCTGTAAACACAAAATGATCAACAGAAATTTATAAAGATCAACATAAACTCATGAAGACAAGCACAACAATTACACAAGCCAATGTTTGATGATATGGTTTCTACAAGTACAAACGAAAGAATTGATCAAACACAACACACTCCTGCAAGCAAACAAATGAGATACAATGAAAGAACAACAACCGATCCTACATCTACATAGATACACACATAAATTCACTGACACGATCAGAGCTGACGCGATCAGAGCTGACGACGACAATTTATCTGACATTGGACAAGCAATCCATGATTGCTCTTCAGCTCTTGCAGTTCCACTTGGATGTCGGCACGCAGCTCAGGTAGTGACACCAATGGCAGTGGTCGTTCCCGTTCACTCCTCTGAAAAGCATTATCAAACCAACTGCAAGCCTGTAAGACAAGTACTCAAAAGTGTTACTTTCTGTATGCACCAAGCAAGCAAGCAAGCGAAAAAAGAAACAAAAAAAATATTTGCTTTAATATAAAATTAAATTTTTTTTACTGAATTTTCATAGATATTTTCGGCCAATCGATGATTACCCAGCCAGTAGCAAGAGAGCGCCAATCACCCATAGAACGATTTGATAGACTTTGTACTTGGATCTCACACGGCTAGATGGGGGGAGATTGCGACTTTCCATCCAACCAAATTGAGGACGGATCAACAACATAAAGCCTAGGAAAAAACCCGTCAAGAATCCTCCAATGTGGGCAAAATTATCGACATGGGGTAGTATTCCTAATGCCAAGTTGATTGCAATGACGACAACTAGAGTTATTAAAGCTGCAACCTACGGAGGAAAAAGGATGCAATTAGATTAATGCTGAGCAATGAGTCAGGACTGGTAATGGACGCGTCGATAGGCCAAATTTTTTGCCCATTCTATACAAAATTTTTAATTAGAAAAATAAAATTTTCATTTTTAATTCAAAGTTATGTATAGGGCGGATTAAAATTTGGCCCGTGGATGCGTACATTACCATATCTAGAGATGACTGGATAAAAAAGAAAAGAAAAGAGAGGAGCGTGTAGAGACTACTCACCTTATTCGAGTAGATAGTCCAATTAGTGATTAGTTCTGAAAGCATGGCTCCGAGAAGTCCAAATAGAGCACCAGAAGCACCGACGGAGATATCATTTCTTAGGAAAAGCGATGAGAGGATGCTTCCTCCAAATCCTGATACGAGGTATATTATCCCAATCCGCACTGCAAGGCCAGATAAAAACTTAGAAAGTGGCAAGATGGTGATCATCACATAAGCTCCCAAAATTGATTTTGTTCTCTCTACTTGTGTCATTTAAGTTCATATAAAGTTGAAAAATGTGCAGGACAAGCAAGTAGTAACTTATATACAAAATACGCAGCAAGAAAAAAAAAAAAAAAAAAAAAAAATCCTAACTACTTCAAGAATTACAACACGAAGATGTCTAGTGAACTCATAGAGCACAAATAAAGAACATCTTGAATATAGGTAATGAAATTTAAGTGGAAGATCTCATCCTATGATATATAAACCTATATGCAATGATATTTTAAATGTATCGGAAACAACAAATATAGTAATTATTTCTCACGATATGCTATTAAGTATATGGGCTTACCAAAACCAAATTGCTGTTCAAGGCGAATTCCAATGAATACCAAACTTAACATATTTGCGAAAAGATGGACAATGCCTGCATGCAACCAAATGCAAGTAACAAGCCTCCATCCTTGGTGATGATGGACCACTTTGTCCCATTCAAGAGCTCCCATCTTCTCTAATCTGATAGGACACAGGGAAAAGAATATTAGACCTTTGATGTTATACACGTCCGAAACTAATCTAACTGGGCTACTTTTATACATCCAAAGAAAGAGATTTGGCATGTGTGAAGTCTAAGTACAGGAAAGCAAGCAAGAGAGCGTGCATGGTTTTAGTGTAGTTGCATCAAATATCCAATTCTTTAACTTTTGAGTAGCCAATTGCAGGTACAATTTTGGTCGAAGATTATCACCATTTAGAGCAGTTTTTTCAGCATCTTAAATAGGATCTAGTTACCAACGCTAAGGTTACATGAATGATGAAAGATCTCTACAAGACTACTGAAGAATATAAAATTATCCCGATACTGATAGAATTATCCCTACACCCTTAAATGTAGGCCATTATGAATGACCGTTGAGGCATTTTGCTGGCATATATCCATTAAAATAATTCATACACTTGCAATATTATGTACTCATCTTGGAGGTAGACTTCTAGTATTGTTAATATTTTAATCAACATTAAAAATTGTTGGAGGGAGTAAAATACCCAGAGTCTTCATACAAATTCGATATTCTTCTGGCATATATACATATAACCCCTGACACCTTCAACTTGACTCCTTCCAACTGTTTGTAAATTAGGCGCTTAAAGACGCAGAGCTCCACTCCATGCTTAAGGTAAGGACAAACACAATTGACATCATGGAGCTTGGCATATGGATGCCATGCAACGGCAAATGTATTATTTTAAGTTCTTGAATAAAATCCATGGAAGGTAAGATACAAGCATACAAGCGATAAATCCAAAAAGAAAATTTACGAGATGAAAAACAAAAGGACTCATTCGACTAAATTCATCTATCACATCTAAGCAATCAATCTATTGCACAATGAGAAACTAACATGCATTAAGATTTTCAATGAGTTAATTCAAATAGCACATCACGAACAAACAAAGAAGGATCAGAATCAGGGTGAAGATTACCATGATGTAAATACTTGTTCTAATCGATAGCATGGTCTTAAACCTTGGTTTTTTAAAAAAAAAAAAAAAAAAAGTCCAATTTCTGATGACAACTTGCAAAATTTAAACTAGAAACAAGTAAGAACAGGTCAGTTGTCATGACTCGGAGATACTTGAGTAGCCAATGTCCATTGAAAAAAAAGCCTTGAAGGATAATTGTTTAATATCAAACTTTGTTAAACAGAGTACTGTTTTGGAGACTTCATACAGTCTGAATAAATTAATCCATGTTGGTCACAAGGAATTGTGACCCATTCAAACTTCTTCTTCTTCTTAATTTTTAATTTGTGTTAAACTATGTGTTGCATAGTAAAATAACTGAAATTTACAGAATTCACCATTAGCCAAAGTAAAAACAAACATGGGAGAGAAGAGTTTTGGCAAACCCAACCTATGGAATTGATAAGCATATGTCATAAAATGTATCAAACCTCAAAAAGTCTACACAGCTAACAAACCCAAAAGTCCTCATTCTGCGAAAGATAAGCAATGGACCCAATTGCATAACCAACCTTCTATATCATCTATGATCAATAAAATAAGTCTTTAGATCTTTTAATACCCAATTTCCAACACAAATTATCAGTTGTCTTCTTATACCAATTAGATACTTCTCAAATCCCTAAGAGAGCAAACTTCAATTTTGTCAAATTAACAAAACGTTGGTACGAGTTCCCATTGGAACTTGTTAAGCTACACTAATTACAGTCACTGCACATAAGAATATGCTGATCAAAACCTTCACTACAAGCTAAAGAAAAAACATACACCATTGGCAACATTTTATAGCATAAACGGTGGGCTAATGCCTCCCGCATTCCATTAGTTAGAAATTAATGAGACAAAGAAACACCATTGGCATCATGCCATCAGGCACTACAGCTGCACACCTGCAAGCAAAAAAGTCAAGGAAGAACAGCAAACAACTCAACTCACTCAACCAAATTCAATGCAAAGTATTTAGCAAGAAACCATTTTGATTGATACCCAGGCCTCAAGATTCATTAAAATTGTCTATTTAAGATAAGAATTGCCAATCATCATTTTCAACAAATCTCAAAAAGTCAAACTTTATTGTTGAGAGAACATAAAAATCCGAACTTTCTAACCAAAAAAACACAATCCCACCAATTAAACAAAGTGGGCAAATTCAAATTTCAAAAAAAAACGAAACTTTACAAATAAAAAATGAAAACTTACGTCGATGAGGACGGGCCGATGAGTGGGTTCTGCCTCAGAGGCTGAAACGAGAACCTGCGGAGAAACCCAGCAACACAGGATCCATAGGGGTTGCTGTGATGGGGGCAGTTGTTGACGTACATGACAGCAATAAAGACGGCAACGTTGGCCACAACAAAGGTCGGGACAAGCCATGGCCTCCACTCTCTGTCCTCTTCGTCTTCGTCTCTCGCGTAGTACTTGCTCCCTCTCTCTGCGTCTGAGATGGCCATCGCTGTCTCTGTGAGAGAGATAGAGAGGGACAGAGAGAGAGAGAGAAGGAGAAGGGTTGTTTTATGTGGAGGTGTGTGGTGATGGGTTGTTTTGCTTTGCTTAGAAGGGGAGGAGTTGGTGAATGATGAGAGAGAGAGAGAGAGAGAGAGAGGGGAGTAAGTTCGAGTTTTTGATCATGTTGGGGTGTCTGATGAGTTCAGTTCAAGTGATGTTTATGCGAAAAGATCCTTGGTAATTGATTGTTTTTAATTTTTAGGAGTTAGAGTGGCGTAAATGTAAGGCAAAATTTGCCATAGTAATTGCTAATGGAGTAAGTTCTCAAAATGGATTAGTTTTTATACGAAATTACTAAATGAGCACAACATTCTCAGTGGTCAGCGATCACACCTACTCTTTTCAAAAAAAAGATTTTTTCTAGTAAGCACTCAACTTCTTTCCAAATAATATATTCCTTCCAAAATCCTCTCATAATCCATAAATAACTTTCTTCTCAAATCCATCCGCTTCTTCTCTATCTATCTCCAACTGCTGTGCCCTTACTCTCAAGCAAGTCGCAACTAGGATCTAGAATCTGGACGAATGCTCTCAGAATTTATAGATTCAAATTGGTTATTTGGGAGAAAAAACATGTTCTTCAATGGTCTGGTGAGTGAGAGATGGGAGGTTGATGATAAGGACATTATTGTTCAGAAAGTTCGATGGCAAACCAAATTGGTGAAATATGCTTACTAGGATAAGTGGTGTGCTCCTTTAGAAATTCCCATTTCTATATGGGAATTCTAGAAATAGATAAGTTTTTTTTAAAAAAAAAAATTCAAGACTTGGTGAGTCTTTTTATTGTTCAAATAAAATCAAATCATACTAAAACCTATAATATTTATGCATGGTTTTACGAAATAGAGTAATTTTTAAGGAGATCTAACTATCATATTCAATTTCAAATAATAATATGAGAGACATCATTTTATACGATTGAAATTAAAACAAAATGCTAGCACTTATTAACATTATAATATGTCAGATTCATAAGAAACAGTGAAAATCTAATTTTAGATAATTTCTAGTATGCGAAATCTTTCAGTGATTTTGATTTTTTTTTTTTATTTGTCAAAATATTTTTCCATGTTAAAGAAGGATGCCAACCAGTCTTTAAGGATTATGATAATTCACTCTTTCGTTCATCTATTCTTAAAAAAAATTGATAGGACTTTTAGTACTTTTCTATCTTTCAAAATATTGTTGAATCTAAGTTGATTGATTCCTCACGAAACCTTTATCCATAACAAATTATATTGTAATAACTAATTAAGTCTTCTGATCAATATTACTGAAAATTAAATCTACGACCATTCTCTTGAAAGCAGAGGGTCTTGTTGATTAAACTATGCACATCTTGAATCTTTTAATTAAGTTTAGTTAAAAGTAAATTACATTCTACTTCATTTGACCATTGTGTTGAGGAGAGCAACTCATCACCCACCATAAAAAAAAAAAAGACAATTTTAAAGGGAAAAAAATAAATAATCCACCATCTCATCTTATGATCAAAGACTTCACACTGAGTCTAAATTAAATAAATAACTTTTGAGTGGAAATTGGAATGAGTCAATAATTATAATTATAATTGAATCTTGATATTTTTATAAGAACGTCCGCATAGACAAAAAAATAATCCACCAGCTCATCTCCATCCTGTACATTAAAGCAGTGACCTTGTCCCTGGGGAAAGTCTAAATGCGCACCGAATTTTGCTTAGTGAGCACCACATCCCATAGTAAAGCAATTAAAAACGCAGGGGAAAATGGTGCTCACTAAGTCAAATATGGTGCGCACTTAGAATTTCCCTTGTCCCTGCCAACGTGACTGTTCTATTAAATTCTCCATTATGTCCTAGACTTATATTGTCTAATAATAATAAATGCCGAAGAGTCGTGTAGAGAATTAGGGAATTATGCAGGGATTTCGTGAAAAATTCCGCCTTGGATATTTTGTTGGGTGAGGTGGAGGGCTTTTCTACAAAAATGCATGAATGGTTTCTGGTCGTGGATAGTGAAGGGGCGTACGGTGCCGGCGGTTGCCTCATGCTTGCGCTGCGGCCAACCGTATTATAAGATCTATGCGGGGGCCGTAACGTAACTGCCACTCCCTCTCGCTGATTAGTTGGCCACTTGGCGCTATACATATTAATCTTTGTTAAGGGATATTAAGTTGTTAGTAATTTGGATTGGGGTTCTCTTCTCGGCTGCATAAGTTAAAAAAACAAAAATTAGCGAAGACTACTTTATCAAGATATGTCCATTGTTGTCTCTATAACGAAAGTAACAGATTGCATTAGAGGGGATACTCAGGATGCCCTAACTTTATTTATAAAGGGATATATTAATGAGAGTTACCAGATGCCTCGTTAATTAGCTAGCTTTTCCCATATTTGAGTCTAACATAATTGGAGGGAGGGTGATATCTGTGCTAATTTTACTATCGGCAAAAGTATAATTTTAAGTTCGAAAATGATTTGGCAACGGTTATTTCAATTTAGGTTTATTAAATTTAAAGTAAGAGATGTATCCGGAATGAGTTATGAGAGAATGTAACTCATGTGAGCTTTATTTAGGGAAAAACAAATATATATTCATTTTCGGATGACAACTAACGGTCCTATTTTTCTTATTTTCTTTTCTATCTAATTATGATTTTTATCACCTCGAGTTTAGGTACATCAAATATTATAACCGTATTTTTGTATCTCATGAGGTTCGAATTTTATCAAATACGTAATAGATTTTTGAAATTATCACATTTTAGACCCATTAATGAATAAGCAACCGATTGCTAAATAACGGAGGAAAATTTTCTCCAATGGCACCACCAGATATACAAATTTTTGATGTTTTGTCAATTACAATCATGATCATTTTGTAAATATTTATTATTTTTCTGAAGCTAAAAGTAGAAATAAGTACTAATTGCATTTGTATGGATCGTATAAAGATTCTAAAGTTGAATAAGAGTTTTGTAACTCTCATATCTAATCGGAGAGTTTGACAAATGAGACATAAGGCCGTGAGCTAGACTTTCGACTTCCTAATGACTTCGGATCCTTTGATTGACATTGGTACAAAAAATGTACGTAAAGACGCAAAAAAATTTTTTTACATGAATAAGATCTTTTAAGATAGAATAGCATTACCTTGTAAATTTTAAAGATAGACTCGTGAGCGTAAGAGACAAGTTTGTTTACTAGAAAAGATGCCAATTGGTGAATGAAGAGACATTACTTATAAAATAAAAGAATATTAGCTTAACCAATGCAGGCTCGAATTTATTCACATACAATTTATGAGAATTTATTCATATACAATTTATGAGACAGTTTTAAATAAAAGATTTACATGACATAAGAAAGAGACATTTGTATGATAGTTCGAGATCTCAATAAACAGAGTCTGTTAAGTCTGATTAACGATTTATGAAAAAAAATATTTATAGCATACTAAATATTTGAATGAAAAATATTTAATAATTTCGTAACCATTTGATTTGAGATTTAACGTGAAAATAAAAAGTTTACTTCTTCTGAGTTATTAGAGTTTTCTTGGTGGGCTTTTCCCCTCGCAGATGGCCATCGGGTGGAGGTTTTTCTAGTAAGCACACCTCGAATTCCTAAACAACTCTTTTCCTTCAAAATCCTTCGCTCTAGTCCGCGTCCACCTCGACCACCTCCCTCCCTCCCTCCCACCCAGTTCCCTGTGCCGCCAATCTATGCTCTCTGATCCCGCTTTCTCTCTTGTCTCGTCTTAGATCGTCGCCAGACGGGAGACCCATTGAAGGCTCCGGCGGCGGCTATCCGGTGATGGATTCCCACGGCGGCAGGGCGGCGGCGATCCGCTTCCCCCCCCCCCCCCCCCCTCTCCTCTGCTCGTCTAAGATTTCTTTTTTCTTAAATTTTTGAAATCCTTTTTTAATTAATCGGAAAAAGTTTTTCCTTTGTTCCCATGTCGTCGTCTTGCTATCAACTATAAAGTGATTTCATGGGTTAGGCTACTTAGTTCTGCATCATTTTATAGCAAATTTTATGTTCATTTGAAAGTTTTTTATGTTCATTTGAAAGTTTTAGCCTGATAGAGCTTGATACTTATCGTCAAAGTAGTTATTGGGTGCTTAGTTTTTTTTCTTAATTCTTTAAGATTATTTGAATTTTATATTGTTGATTGCTTTTAGCAATTGTTGTAGGAAGCTAGTAAAATTTCTGCATATCTGCTTGATTAGCATTAACATTTTTATCTAATTCTTCAAGTGTATGTTTAACTGGACAATTTACCAAATTGCTCAATATATTTAATTGTGATAACTTGATATATGATGTGCTTTGAGATTCACCTTTTTTGAAATCTTTTTTGGATGTTATAAGTTTATAATCCTTTCGCTATTGTTAGTAAGTGCCTCTTCTTCCTTCTAAGCACTCAACTTGCATAACTATATCCGTTGTCAGACATTGTCTATGTTATCGATGTGCGTGAGTGGGAGCCCTCTAGTCGTTGTAGCTCCATCTCCATCTCTCCTAGCCATTCAAGAGAGGGTTCGTTCGTTAATTTTTTAGTTTTATTTATTGATTTCTTATTATTGTTTGTTTGTTTTTGTTTTGATTGAATGGATGAGAGAATGGAGAGTTGAGAGAGGAGAGAGAGATGGAATGTGATGCAGACAAAGAGTTTTTATCACCGTTATCAAACTACTCATTCTCTTGGATAATTTCTCATCTACATTAATGGGTTTTTGAATTTTTATTTCTTTTTTTTTTTTTTGTTTTTAATGGAAATTTTGATAATTTTTTTATTTTAATATGTGTGAAGATCAATATAAATCCAAGCTATATGGATGAAGAGGGGAGGCTCAGGAATTTTCCATTCAACAATAAATACAAATCCAAGCTATGATGGGTTGTGTAAGGGTGGGAGTATGCCGCCTCCGTCTCTAAATCCGCCAAGCTCCATGGGCTACAAACTGGAGTTTTTTAAATTTTTCTTTTGCATTTATTTGGATTTATTTGTGCATTGATGAAATCTGTAGTTAAAAATGATAAATTTTGTGTACAAATTTGAGAGATGAATAAATTCTTTTGTGTTTATTGCATAAATTTTAAGGTTTTATTATGTTTCGTGGTTTGTATTTTCCATTTTCGTCGAATGCGACACAACTCAAAAATTCTCTTTTGTATGATTTCTTAGGAAATAATATGTGAAAATAAACTTCTTTTGTAATCATAAACTTTGTGATGAACTTCTTTTATATTTGTTTTTTTTTATGGATATTATTATGATTTGAAGAAATCTAGATTAACTTGAAGTTATTTCAGTAAGAATTACAGTTATTATATGCTAAATAACTTATTATGTTTTAGTTTAATTTGATAATATTAACCGATTTACATCCAGGATTTTTAATCTATTGTCCAGAGTGTACACCTCGAACAAAATACCAACTGTCTGTACTGGAAGTTCGGACAGTAGACCGCTGTCCGGACTTCTAGTCCGGACAAACAAAATCTTATCCAGACTGGAAGTTCGAACAATGCTCCACTATCCGGACTTCCAATGTCCGGACTGTCACTTCGGACAGTGGAGAAACTGTCCAGACTGTCAGTCTGGACTGTGAATTTTTTTAGTTCATATTTTTTATCAATCCACATTATTTCTAGGGGTTTTTGAGTAAGCAAATATTTAATAAAGTCAATTTTCGAATTTAATTTATGAGATAATTTAATATATGGAAGATTTGATGGAATAATTGTGGGTTTTAATTTTTTTATTGGTAAACTGAAATGCAGTCTGAGAAGAGAAAGAGAAGAGCGATTGAAAATATGTGCATTTAAGTCTAAAGAATTTGATGGAGGGTTGTAATACGAATGACGGTTTTAACTAGGGAAAATAGGGAAAATGGTGTGCTACTTTGGAAACTCCCCCGTCGGGTGAATAAAGGATCCGACCCGTTTGCTGGAATCAGATTATATCCAATCCCAACAAAAGAAACCCGAACCGTTTTGCTGCTTTTGTCAGCCCTAACCTCTGGTTAGACCAGCAGGAACTTCTAAAGGGGCACAACTTTTTTCCTAGTGAGCCCAGATTTCCTAGTGAGCCCACATTGTTTTTACTAAAGCGAGAATTTCCTAGTGAGCACATTTGGTATTCCGAAAATACCTTTCACCTATATTTTACATTCTCCTCTCCCTCTTCTCTCATCTTTTCTCCTCCATCCGGTTAAACCCAAAAAAAGCCCTAACCCTAGCTTCCTCTTTCCCCTCCCACTTTTCCTCATCCTCTCTATCATTTTCTCTATCTCCTTCTCCTTCCAAATCTCCCTCTCTCTCCCATTCGTAGACCCGGCGGCTGCTCTCGCCGGCGATCGGACGTCGCTGCCGCCGCCGACGAGGAGCTCTGGACGTTGCCGCCGCTGTTCTCCCGTCGCCGTCGCCGCCTTCCCGTCATTACTAAGTGAGTTTTCCTAATTCAGTAATATTTATTTTAAAATTTAGATTTTTTTATTTTTGGATCAAACAACTCTTCAATATTAGCGTTTGGTGATTTTGTTGGGTTGGAGAGGAGGAAGAAGGGAGGAGGTAGCAAATTTGGTTGTAGCATTTTTTCGTTAATTTTTATTTTTAATATGTAGATTATAATTATTAAGAAAATTTAATATTGTAATCCTAGTTGTAAAATATGCGAAATTTAGTTATTTTTCTAATCATGGACGTTAATATTAAAATTTAGTTGGGCTACCTCTGGCCAGGCTGGCTGCCGGCAGAGCCGGCGTCTCACGCAGCCGCGGACGGATCTCCGTCGCCACTGCGACCTTGGTTCCTTCTTTGGTCTGAGGGAGATGTAAGTTCCCTAATTCCATTGGTTGAGGTTTAAGGTTTTTGTTGATCAGGTAGTTTAATAAAGTTGGGATTTTGTTTAGGGGTTGTGGATGTGGAGTTTAGGGTTTTTTGTTATTCTTGTGCTCTAGAATATCGATAAAGGTTCGATGTCTGCAAGCGATTGTTTGAGTTTGGTATGTTAAAAAGCATACAATTAATCATTATATTGGGCATTTAGCTGCCTTTGTCCTCAAAATGAGTAACTGAGTTCCAATGCAAACGCACATTTTGAAAATGACAGAATCAAATAGAAGTAATTTTATTGTTTTAATTCAAAAAATACCGTAAGATCCCTAGATTAAAAAAGTGATGCCCTGATATCATTTTTCTAATCCAATTTTTGGTCATCCAAATGGATGCATTGGACATGAATTAAAGATATAAAACCATTTAAAAAAAAAAAAAAAACCTATTTCCATGCCACACTTGATTTTCATGCATGTCAAACTTGCATGTTGAAATTACTTGCTTGGACGTATATTAATGAGTGGAGGGGCAAATATAAGATCTTGTTAGAAAACAAATTAAGAGCATGCAATATCACAAAAATCCTAGCTATTAGCCTAGAATCGTGGTGTTACTATTATCATGAATAAAAACAACAACATATAAACACATAGGTTATAAGTTCTTGTTTATATTTTGCGAAGAATTTGGTTGATTTTTTTTACTGTAGGTTTTTAAACTGGTTTTTTAACTAAATAGAATTAGGTGCAAGTTTATATTTATGATTTCGTGTTTACTACTATTAATTATTATGTATAGAGGTTCTTAATTGTGTAATTTTGGTTACTTAGGTTTATGTGTCAATTACTAGTTTGGTTTGAAGTTTCTTTCTAGAGATTCTTAAACTTTGAGATTTGATTTCTAGTATTTTTTTCCTTCCTATTATTAAGATTCGTATCTCTCTTTTGTGATTTGGACTATCTTTTGTAAAGTTGGATAGTGTGGAGTTTTGGGCCGTCTAATTATCTCATTATAGTGGCCTAATAACTTCTTCTATTTTTAGTTTTTGATGTTATGCTTTTGGATTATGCAATTAAGTGCATACAATATTTTCTCATCTCAGCGTGATATCTCATATTCTCATGTTATTTCATTGCTTAAACTGTGTATAATTTCTAACTATTTTTCTTTTTGCACTTTGGGATATGTTTAAATTTTATGTGTTAACACTTTACATTACTTTAATCAAATCTTGTGCAGAAGACTTTGGGTCAGGTGCCTTCTCAAGTAGTTTTTACATTTATAAAATAAGCTCATTTCTCTTATCCTTATCTGAACTTTTTTGATATATTGAATTAAATGCATTTCTCTCAAATATGTTTATCCTAATTGAATTCCCTTCCAAACACCAAATTGTTGATTATATGCAGGCATGGATTCATGCAAGGATTTCCGCCTGGTATGAGGCTCATCAAGAATTTTTTACCCCAACTAAAGGACCGACAGCGGATGGAAAAGAGAGCCAATTTTTTTTTCCTTTTTTATTTTTTATCTTTTGAATTTATTTGGATTTATTTGTGTATTGATGAAATTTGTAGTCGGAAAGCATAAACTTTATGTATAAGTTCTATGATCTCAGTCGGTTGATTGTATCTTTCTCATACTCCGAGTTAATAATAAATTACGTGATTTTCTTTACCATATAATTGAGCTGGTATATTAGTGTGTTATGAATCTGTTAGTTATTTTTTTTTTGGTTTTCTGGAATGGGTTGCAAGTATTTAATTCTATTTTTCTTATTGTTTATGGTGGTTAACATATGTAAATATTTATCAATTTTGAAAAAATCGAATCGAATAGAAATGAAAACTAAATTGAATAAATTCTGTTTAGTTGGGAGAAAATTTCATTTATTTTGGGAAAAATAAAATAAAATAAAATGTGATTAGATATCATAGTGGCGGTGTAATAAGAAGAAAAATTAATAGCGGTATGCTTTTGTCACAACAACCAAAATGTTAAAAAAATCACAAACCAATTTTTTAAAAAAATTAAAAATTTGCTTACTATTATGAAGGATTGAACTTGGATCATTCATGTGACATTGCAAGACTACTAACTACTATGCCACAACAAATTTGTGGATAATAAGACAAAAAATACTACTTATCTCCGGACAAATAAAATTTTAACTGTCAGTCCGGACAAAATACTGGTGTCCGGACTGTGAGTTTTTTTGGGTTATTAATTTTTATCAATTTGCAATATTTCTAGGATTTTTAAGTAAGCAAAGATCTAATAAACTCAATTTTTGAAATTTATTTTGTGATATTATTTAATATGGAAAAAGATTTGATGGAATAGTTGTAGGTTTTAGGTTTTTTTTTTTTTTTTTTTTTTTGGTTCACTGAGTTGCAGTTTGATTTGAGAAGAGAAAGAGAAAGAGGTTGAAGACAAGGGCAATTCAGTCCAAAAAAATTAATGGCAAACTTGTAATAAAATCAACATTTTTAATTGTGCTCACTAGGAAATATGTCGTGCCCCTTTAGAAACTCCCAGACCAGCGCTTAAACCCTAGACTAGTCGCGATTTTTTGCAGAAAAACGCTCTCTCTCCAATTAGCTAGGGTTTATCCCATCGTTCAATCGAAAAAAAATATCATGGAGAGCAAAGGGGGGAGCATCAAGTCGACTTCCATAAACGGCGTCAAGCTCTATTCCATCTCCGGCCAGCGAAACCCCGCCGCCTGGCTGCCCCCCAAGAAGCTCAAAGCCCTTCGCAAAGACAAAGGTTTTCCCTTAAAGTTCCGATCTTTTTCATGGTAAGTGTTCGTCTGCTCCATTTAGGATCCTCAATTGATTGATTTTTCTGCTATTTTTACTTGGGGAGGAATTAGATTACCAGCGAAGAGTAGACATAATCCAAGATTTGAGATTTGAGACTGCGACGAGCAGAGTGAAGGTGACACCTGATGGTGAATATGTTGTGGCATCAGGTACTTTGTTTTGAGTTTAAAAAATTTCAGTTTTATGCAGAAAATTTCATTTTTCCCTTGTGATTATTGGAAACTTAAATGTCGGTGGTAGAACTGTTTTGATATTTCGCCTTTTTGTTTGTTTAAATTGACTGCTTGTTATAGCTATATAGAATGGGGTTCTAAATAATGGGGTTTTCATGTCAATAATTCTTCGAGTCACTTGAGATTACATCTAAGTAAGAGTCAAATTGCCAATGGAAAAATTGGGATTACATTTAAATAAGATTTTTGCTGGTTCTTGGTTAAATTTTTTAAAGTTTTGATATAAGTCACCGGAGATAATTAGAAGTTGCAAGAAATGATTTTTGTTTTTATGATACGATGAGTTTCTGGCATTTAAGAAGCTTATGAAATTTGTAGGAGACTGTGGGAAAGCTGATGCATTTTATCCTTGAGAAAAATTCTGCGAGGACCAAAAAATTGTCTTGGTTACAATTAACAAATCGATACTGAAACCAACATAGGCTCGATGTTGAGGAAAAAGACTGTCTTACCGACACCTCCAAAGCAAAGGTGCAACATCAAAGCATCGATGTATTTTGAGGACCAAAGTTACTAAAAGTCACTAGAGCTGATAAGCTAGGAAGATGTTACAGTGAAAGTAGAAAAAAAAGTTAGATATAAAAACAATGCTGCTGATTTTCTAGGTTTTAATTGTTCATACTTTGCCATGGAGGAGTTTAATTTTGATACATTATGTTGTTTACAAATTTTATGGATCTGCTATAGTATTGAATAATACATGTTCCGTAGAGCCTATTTTGTTTGGTACACTCTTTTCCTACTCGTACCGGATTCTTTCGTGCTAAAACTTGCATCTAATATTTGCTTGATCTTCATACCAGGTATTTATCCTCCACAAGTAAAGGTGTTTGAGTTAAGGCAATTGTCATTGAAATTTGAAAGGCATTTGGTTTCAGAAATCATTAACTTTGAGGTATTTGTGAACTCCACCTACACATTTCAGAAAATTTCTAAAGTTCTCTATAATATAACTAATGCATTCTATTTATATACCTGTTCTAGTCAAGTTTATGATTTTTTTTTTGTTTGCTCTCACTCTAGATACATGATGTGTTTCTTGATGCATAGCAACACCTTTAAAATATTTGTGAATTCTATTCCTATAACTACTTTAAGCTCATGTTCTTAAATTAATTATCTCAATTGCGTTGAAAGTAAGAGTTCTGTTTTGGTGCTCCCAATAATAGTTAATTGTTTAATTACTTAGAAAAGGGCATAATGTTAAAGCCAAATAAAAATACTTCTACACCCTCTCATCTCTTCCCTTTCCAAGGAAGATGATTATGTGTATTTCTGGTTTCTTTTCCACATTTAAATATCATTCCCTGTAATTCGACTCATATCCCACAATTATTTCTAATTTTTAATTGTTGCATCGATAAAAACAGGGGGAGAATCAATTTATCAGTATCTTGCATTTTATTGTTGAAAAAAAAAATCAATGAGCATTTTGTTTTCATACAAACTCAAGGGTGTGATCGGAATGGAGTTTTTTTTTTTTTTGTTATTCTTAGCATGAATCAAGCTTAGATATGTTGGGTGGAGAAAATTAAATTGGTAGGACTTCAGAGGTGGTTAATTAAGTTAGAAGAAAGATTAAGTAACTTAGATATCTAGTCTAAAAAAAAAAAGAAGTTAGACATCATCTTCATGTCAGTATGTGGTTGTCAGTTTGATGGAGTCAATTTTGTTTGGAATGGACAAACATAATGTGAGTGCTAAAGCGTAGGATTAAATTTTCTTAAAGACTCAACTTTGTTTGGAATGGACAAACGGAATGTGAGTGCTAAAGCGTAGGATTAAATTTTCTTAAATTGATGCTGTCGATCAAGGTTGCTTTACTTCTACTTTATATTTGGAATGTGAGTGCTAAAGCGTAGGATTAAATTTTCTTAAATTGATGCCGCCCATCAAGCTTGCTTTACTGCTTCTTTATATTCTCATCATTCATGAAATGGTTGAATGTGCAAGAAACTTGCAATAAACTTTGTATTTGGTTTGTGCCCAAGCATATTCAGCATGATCAACATACTAATTTCAATTGGACAACTTAGAGAACATGTGTTGGGTGAAGTCTACAGAATGTTCTTTTTATACATGTATTTTTTGTCTTGTCTCCTTCCTTCCCACCCATGCTTGTATTTGCACTAAGGATGTCTCATATTTCTACTTCTTTTTAGTGCATGACTAGAACCGGGGGACTTGGAAGTTCCCACAACCTAGCCCCACCCAACTTTCAAGTGAGGCAGGCCTCAATGACTGTGGACACCTTGTTTACTTAGAATTTAGGATTTTTTGTTACATGTTAACTTAACATTCTCCTCATGGTCTTTTACCAACTCGATTTCTTCGAACTTATTTGGGCTATTTTTGAATGTGTGCTACAGAACTTGCTATCGAATTTCATGTATTTTGCTAGAAATTTTTATTTGGGGAAGTGTCATTATAATAATGTGCCAGGATGTATCTAGACTACATTGTGAAATCAAAATTTGAACCTTTTTATTTAGTCATTAAATTCTAATATTTAGGGAGACTGTTGAATGTTCATCACTTGAAGATCTAAGCAATATTGTTGGCTTGGTACTTTTTTCTCCTTTCGTTTTCCTTTTTACTGGTTCTAAAGCTGGAGTTGCAGATGTTCTTGCTGTTAACTTCGTTATAGATGAAGACTATCTTAAAATATTGTTTAAGAGGTAGGGATGATTCTCTTAAACAATGTTGTTAATATTGAAGTAAATTTGGTGTTCTTGGAGGGAGGGAAGGATTTTGGGACGATTCTTTATAGAAAATGTCAAAAATGTCATGTTCAAGATAAAATTCGGTTTGTTTTCTTATAGATGTGACTTATCTTACTTATGCTTGCATTGTATAATAGCTAGGAGGGAGAGACAGAGGAAAGATGCTAATAAGCTATCTTGAGTGTTAATGTTGAATATAAGGACGATTCTTTATAGAAAATGTCATGTTCAAGATAAAATTCGGTTTGTTTTCTTATAGATGTGATTTATCTTACTTATGCTTGCATTGTATAATAGTTAGGAGGGAGAGACAGAGGAAAGATGCTAATAAGCTATCTTGAGTGTTAATGTTGAATATAAGTTTGGTGTTGTTGAACCTGCAATTTATCTACCTTATATTTGGGTCCTGGATTTTATATTAGCTACGAGGAAGGGCCATACTTTTTATTTGAATGTCGGTAACAAGCAAAATTGGTGTTCTTTTATTTGTGAGTTATCTACATTATAGATTGAGTATGCATTATAAGATTATTGTGTTAAATTAGGTAAACGTAAGGATTTTTTTAACTACATGACCCCAAATCTACCATATTTAGCATTTTACCTCCTCTCCCAAAAATAATAATCTTAATTTACCCTCCAAAACTTATATACTGTTCTAAATATTAGCCGCTATGCGATAAAAATCCTGATATTGATCTCATATCCTCAATAAATCATTCAATATCCTACTATCGGATATGAAAACCCATGCATCTGATACAGTTGTTCTAACCATAGACTGCTATGAGCAATATATTGCCCGGTATATATCGTTTTGGACGGTTTATCAATATGATACTTGGCTCATATTCTCAGTATATATAGTTCGAATATGAAAACCCAATATCCGATATTTAGAACCTTGCCTGATACAAAATTGATGTCTGATATTTAGAACCTTGATCTAATAGAGGCAATCAAAATACCCTTCGTTATTATGAAGGCATCTAAAGAGAATATTCCAATTTTAATTGTTAAGTAGGATTATGAAACTTTTAAATGTCTAAAATATTCTTGCCTTGTAATTAAATGCCTAACTCTCATCTTCCTCTCTCGTCCTTATATGAGGAAAGCTTGGCGTTCTATTGACTCACTTCCTCTTGCTGACTCTAATCATCATCAACTTGAACCCATTCTGCTTCTTCTCTCTAACCTTGAACCCGTTAGCTTTATTCTTGATAGCATTAAAACTCTTAAGTCTCAAGTGCTCCTTCTGTTGCTTCAGTTATTGCTGCTAAGTATGAGAGGCTGAATTGGCTAAAAAAGTACGAGAGGTTGATTGAACTATTAATCTACAGGCTCTAATCATGGATGATGATTGTATGTTGTCTCTGATGTTGAGTTCATAATGAAGCAAATCGAACTAGCTTGATTCAATATAGAAAGAAAGTTACATAAAGGAAATAATAAACAAAAATCTTGCGTCTTTTTGCTTCTAATATTGAAAATAGAGAAAATGGTGATTTTAATGGTTCCTCTGCAACTATCTATCTCTAACAGACTTGTTCTTTAAATTTTTTTTTTTTGAGAAATTTGTTGATTCAACTGTGGTAGCTGAGGAAAGATATTTTGGGAGAGATTCTGGTGGAGATTGGTTGCTTTGGCATTAACTATAGTAATGATTAATCTTGGCAAGGGTGGGCATCAATCACTTGCGATGGAGGGTTGAATTAAGGCTCATGCGAGGAAAACTGGTTAGAGGAAATTAAGAAATCAAGGGAGAAGGGTGGTGGGGACACGGAGAGGTCTGTCTGGGTTGGAAAGGAATTTAAATTTTTTCCATCCAGTATTTTTCTGAAACTAACATTGGGGGTATAGTCTTTGTTTCAAATAACATATATTGAGCTTCGAGAATAAATTTCTAAATATGTTAGATTTGGAGGGCTTGTAGTTAAGAGAACCCTAGATGTAAATAAGAGGCAACCTCCTAAGCTTGAGGGATGCTAGCTGTGGCACCTTTCTTTCTCAGCACCTGACATGTGTTTAATCATCTGTTCTTCTGCAATAAAGCACATGTAAGTATTTTGTTCTTTAACCCTTCTGTAAATGGTTCTTGCGAAGAGATATCCTCATAAGTTTATTTGAAGGAGCTTCTGTAATTCACAGAGTTACCTTTTCCCTTAAGTCTGGTGGATGCTGGTTTACATATTATTCCATATATATTGCTTCCAGGTTACTTATTTGAAAGATTACATAAAGTTAGCAAGGACAAAAGCTAGACAACTATTTCTGCTCATGGGAAATATGAACAGACAATTGATCAATTCTTATGAGACAATTTTATTGATCTGAAATTATGTTGCCTTTAAAAGTTTGATGGTTATCATTTTAGCAAGAACCTGACGTGGTTTTATTCTTCTATAATTCCATATGCAGTGAGATATTCTCTAAAATACACTTTCTCTTGTGAGCAAATGACAATCCATTGCATTTTCTAGTTGTCTTTTGTATTCTGACGGTTATTTTCTGAACAGATTGATGACATGGTTACTATTTATTATAGGTGCTTGCTGATGATTATTCAAAGATTGCTTTTCTATGTGCCGACCGCTCTGTTTGCCTCCATGCGAAATATGGAAGCCACTACAGCTTACGTATTCCAAGGTTCATTTAACAGTAACCATTCTTCATCTTTATATTTTCCATGCTGGAAAAGTCTTGACACTTTTTGATACGTTGAAGGGCTCAAGACTGCTGATTTAGCAGAGGATATGGCTCCTAATTTAACTGAACGGATAGAAGTGGATTCATGAATTTGACCAAAACTTTGGAATAAAAGCTTTTTTCTGTATTGTTGCCTTTTGGTCATGTACATAAAGTATCCTTTGTGGAAAGAAGAATTACCTTGAAACTTTTATCATTTTGATATCCTTATATAGCATAGAACTTCAGACTCCTATATTACCAAATAATTAGAATTTCCAACAGCAACTAATTTCATGCATGATATATGCCTGTCATTGAATCGGTAAGTTGGTCAGAGGAAAACTCAAAAGAGATGGATGTTCATTAATAATGTGATATAGCTGTTCATGCTTGCCATCCATTTGTTTCCCTATTGGATTAGATGCCTTAAGCAGGATCTTGTATTGGATGATATCAGTATGTTGGCTAACTCCTAGCTCATGATGATGTTCTTTAGTTCATCACATAAATAGAAACAGTTCTTCAGTATCGTAATGAAAGTTGCATATTATTTTCTTTTTATTCAGCATCATATATTGAATCAAACTGACAAATGGTTTAACGTATCAGGATGGGAAGAGATATGGCATATGACTGCTGGTCTTGTGACTTGCTTTGTGCTGCATCATCACCTGATCTGTACAGAATTAATTTGGATCAGGTTTGCATAAATTCTTCCTTTTGAATTATTAGTGAATTGTTTGTGTGTCAAGTGCATGTTGCTTAGGGTGTGTAAAAGTTGTTCAAAATTTGCCCATAAAAATTTCCAGAAAAAAAAATGTGTGCTTATTTTTTCCCCTTCAATTGTGCCCTAGTTTAATCTCTCAGTTGTGGCATAGTTTAATCTAAGAGTATAAGCTTGGCGGGGCTTGTAAAGATAAGGTTTGATATCTCACATTTTCGTGTGCAAATGGGAGAGCGTGTTGAGCCCGAGAAAATGTAAAAGGTTGACAAATTTTATACCTCTAAGAGTCTAACCTAAGAAATAGGCGAAAACTGTATATCAATCATACCCTTTTCTTGTACTGTGTATTTTCGCTTGGTGTCATTAAGCCTACAGCTCCCATAGGTGATTCAATGTCCTTCTTGCAAACCCAAATAAAAATATGGCATTTATAAAAACCCTTGAGCCATAAGCGTGGTGTTGGGTGACAGATGATGTGCTTGTACGGTCAGTGTTCTAAATATCGGATACCGGTCTTGTACCGGTCAGCCAAATTACATACCGGTTATCGGATACCGGGTGGGATATCGCGATATGACCCTAAATACCGGAGTGTCATATCGGTGTCATACCAGTTAAAGAATAATTATATAATTGGCTATATAGAACATAATAAAACGCATAAAATGAGTTTATAGCACTTACATTGGCTTATTTACATTCAACTTACGAATTTGCAGATATCGTTTAGAACGTTCGCATAACTAGTGTTTAGTAAAATGAAGGAAGAATAAGATGGTGGGTATGGGACTTGGTGAATAAAATTAACAGAAAACTCAATTTTTAGCAAACTAGTAAGTCATCATGCTAACTAGTGGATTTTCTTTATCAAATTTTGTTTTTTTTTCAACAACACATCCACAAAAAAACATATATGGATACAGTCTATATGCACAACAACAATGAATCTAGCATGAAACTCATACATAAAACAGTAAATCTGCAACAACAGTTAGAATAATGACAAGATTTTGTTGCATGAAACAGTAAATCTGCAACAGTGAATACATATAAATAGTAAATACTCAAATTTACAAATTTTAACTAGTATGAAACTCATACACACAAAATTATTTCTGGAATCACTGATTCACACTGAATCAGTGATTCGATTCACTGATTCAGTGTGAATCAGTGAATCGAATCACTTATTCAGTGTGAATCAGTGATTCGATTAATCACTGTAGACTACCCGCCGATAAACAGTGCATCAACTTAGCAATTCCCCTCAAATTACACCAAAAAAAAAAATCTAACATAAATTGCAATCAATTAAACCTAAATAGCACAATTATAAAAGAAATTGACGAAATTTGTAACTCTAAATCAAATTAACATAAAAAAACAAACTAAACTTACCTGGCCGGCGGCGATTGTCCCACTGGAGAACGGCGAGCACCCTTCGAAGACTCGCAGAGTAGGAGAAGAGCTATCGGAGAGCGGAGAAGAAAGATAGAAAGAAAACGAGAGAGATTTTTTGATGGATTGGGAAATTAGGGTTATGGTTCGCGCCGTTCAGCTCGATCGGCCGACGAACGCGGGGAGAGAACGAGAGAGAGAGAGCCAGAGAGTGGAAGAAGAATCGGAGAAGATTTAGGGCTGATTTGTGGAAATTTGGGGTTAGGGTTTTCGTCGCGGGGAGAGAGAGCTCGGATCGCCGGGAGAGAGAGAGAACGCGAAAAAAAATAAAAATTTTCTCCCTTTCGACCCGTTTTATTGCTTAACGGGTCGGATCTTAACGGGTTAACGGGTTTAAACCGTAACCAAAACCCAAAACCCAATAACCGATATTATCCAATACCGGCCGGTATTGGATAATATCGATACCGGCCGATATATCGCCACGTAGCCGATATATCGGCCCATACCGGTCCAAAACAATACCCGATAAAAAAATGCCCATATCGTCTCGTTTCTTCATAATTACCGATATACCGGCCGATACCGGTATATCGGCCGATATTTAAAACACTATGTACGGTTCATAATGTGCTGCCTTTCATCACGCAGGGAGTGGGTCTTTTAGCGGCTCTGTCCACAAACAAATAGGATATCTCACTATAAAACTAGCTGGCTGGCTTGTTTGCTGTCGATTCTAGTTTTTCAAGTTTATATAGTAGTCAAAAGGTGAGCTTAGAATTCAAATTGCTTCTAAGACTACATGTGTAGGTTCTTATTTCTATATAATTTTTATTCACTTCATGAGTATAGTAGAATAAATAATATACCATTCAAGTTGACCAAAATCAACAAAAAGTACTGAATGAAATCTCTTGTAGGAAACTTAGAAAGGTAGATAAAGAAATATAAAAGAACAATTCAACTACCTCAATCTCCTTAAAAACCCATTGCTCACCACAATATAACTATAAGCACCTTGAAATTTTATCCAACAGAGAGAAATAACACTTTGTGATGTAAAATTCTAAAAATATTTAAAATTTTTCATGTTAAGTGGTAAGATATATAAAGCTATATTCTTACGCATGCAATTAAGAACAATCTTCTTCTATTCTTTTGAAGATCAGGTTGCTTCCTAAGTTAAAGTAGTAAGGATACATGCAGAATCAAAGAGGAACCAAACTGCATCCATAAGAATAGGTTAATAAGGATATCTTTTTTAAGTTTTGACTGTAGGAGGAGCCTTTCCTGGTTTGTATCCCTTACAAATTCTATTGTCAAAGATTGATTTACCCATAATATCGACTTCTAAAAGCACTAATAATAACCTTATGAACCAAAAGGTGATGAAAGGATTTTACAACTTTTTAGAGTTTATATGATGATTTGGTGGTTGAGCCTTCTTCTATTGGCTTAGTTATCCTTATTCAGACTTTCTAGAGTAAAGCAATCAGAGAGAAGATAGATTGAGAGTAACATGGATATAAGTGGTAGTCATCTTATATAAATAGCAAAAAAAAATATTTTATTTTTTGCATCAAATAGATATTGACTAATTTATTCACAAGAACTTTTAAATAACGAGGTAAATAGATGATTTAATATATTTGAAAAGCAAAAGGGAAGTGATAAAAAATATAACAAAAAGAATAAAGCAAGTTCATTATTTTCCATGAGCTCATGACTTCATAGGAAGAAATTCTATCTATGTACTCTAATTGGCAAATTAGTCCATGTGGTATACAATAGTTGTGTCAAAAAAAAGAAGAAAGATCTGGAAGAAGCATAAAAATTAACTAACAGAGAAAGCTTCACTGCCAAAATTGTCACCAGACAGACAATGCTTTGAATGGTTTTGAGAAATCAAATTGGTTGCATTTGAGGACAGCAATGTATTGCACCCCTCAATAATACAATGGTCATGGTAAGCCTGTGGGTTATTCTCCAAAAATAATACAATGGTCATAGCAAAGTCCTGTGGCTGTGTATAATTTTAATGCCAAAATTGGCCATCTAAATTATGCAGGATTTGACGACTTTGATCTTTCTAAAGTTTCTTGTCCATAATCAAGTGGGCATCTCAATGAAATATTTTTTTTCCTAGTACCATTATAAGTTGATAATACATATACATGAAGTAATAAAAAAAGAAACCATTAAATAGAAACAATTAACTCTGCCAATATGCAATCAAGATTATTTCCAATTAATCTTCCCCGGACTAATAAACTTGTGGATGTATTACCATAGTGAGAGTTTAAATGAAAGACGGAACAGTTTCAACATAATTCAATAAGAAAAATAAAAAAATACAGTCAAGACAAGTTGAAATAAAAAGCATATACTTGTTTGATGCAAGCATGTTTCCATATACTTGTGTCAAAACAAGCTGAGGCTTCTTGGGTTATAAAATGATGAAAATTTAATTGTATTTAAAGATTTGTATGGTTGAACTGAGGCTTTTTGAATTAGTGAATGGTTTTTAGACTCTTAAATTTTTATTTCTTTTTCTTTCCAAAACTAAATTCATCAAGTCCTACTTGTGTGCATAAACACTAATGACATTAAGAATCTCTCTATCTAAAATAAGTTTAACTAATAAAATTCTATTATTTTTCCTCTTAAGCTCTACTACATCCCCAAGTAATTGTTTATCTATGATTACGCCTACCCCATTACGATTTCTATGTCCATCCGTATACTAAAGTTTATAACCCCAGAACTTTATGACTTTAGCTTTCTCACCTACCCATTTAGTCTACTACACGCACAAAATATTAATCCTTCTTCTAATTATAGTATAAACTAACTCTGCTAATCTATCTGAACATATGTTTCACAATTTCAACCGAATTTTATATTCATGAGCTAATTTTTTTACACCCACCTGCTCATTAAGGTGCGGGAACTCTCATACATTTGACATCACATCCGGGCGCCGACGTGGCGCGTCGCTTCTGGACAACGACCTAGCAATCTTTACACATTTTTTATTACACCCGGACTCCAATGTAATGCATCGCTCAGTAGGGAACGCCCCAACGAAATTTATATTTTGGCTCATGTCATAATATGTAATAATATTTTACGCTTGCTGTCTTATGCCTATCACAACCCTCCTTTATTCTGGCTTGAGATAGACAATGAAATGATAAATCTTTAAGCACGGCACTGACGGAGTTAAAATATCGGAGAACCAGTTTAGATTCATGTCGAGGCGATCGACGACAGAAACTATTCATTTATTTCATTAACTTATAGAGCAATTCCGAGAGAAACAGAAATATGCGTATGATATTTATTGACATAGAGAAAGCCTATGATAAGGTATCACGAGAGGTGTTTTGATGGATATTGATGAAGAAAAGAGTTCCTATCAAGTATATTGACATATTAAGGATATGTATGATAGAGTAGTGGCTAATGTCAGAACATGTAGTGAAACAAAAGTAATTTTTCTATCACAATTGAATTGTATCAAGGATCTGCATTGAGCTTGTTCTTATTTGTTATAGTGATGTATGAGCTTACTAAAGCTATTCAGGATGAGATACTTTGGTGTATGTATTTGCTGATGATATTATTTTAGTTGATGAAACAAGAGCAGGAGTGAATGCTAAGTTAGAGTTATTGAGGAACACATTGGAATATAGAGATTTTAAATTGAGTAAGTCTAAAACAGAGTATATGAAGTATAAATTTAGTAAACGATGGTCCCTAAACTATAGTGCTCTAATGTTAGATGGGCAAAAGATACAAATGAATAGGCAGTTTAGGTATTTAGGTTCTATTATTCAGAATGATGGAGAGATTGATAGTGATGTCAACCATAAGATACAAATTGGCGGGTTAAAATGGAGGAGTGTAACATGAGTTTTATGCGATCGTAATATTTCGTTAAGGCTGAAGGAAAATTTTTATAGGACTGCTATTAGGCCAGTTTTATTATATGGCGCGGAATGCTGGGTTATAAAGAAACGTTACTCACAGAAGATAAGTAGATAAGTGTAATAGAGATAAACATGCTTCGTTGGATATACGGCAACACTAGGAGAGATAAAGTGAGAAATGAAGATTCGTGCTAAATTAGGTGTAACCCCCATCGATGAGAAGATGTAAGAAAGTTGCTTTGATGGTTTGGTCATGTGTAACGTAGACGTACAAATGCACCAGTTCGACGAGGGGAGTTTATCAACATAGGACAAGTTAAAAGAGCGAAGAGAAGTATGAAGAAAATATGGATGGAGGTGATATGAAAAGATATATATTCTAGAGTTTTAAATGAGGAGATATTACTTGATATGAATGAATAGAGAAGGATTATCAACGTGATCGATCCGGCGTGATTCTCTTTTGGTTCATGTAGCCTACCCCAAGTACTTGGGACAAAAGGCTTAGTTGTTTTTGATGTTGTTTTCTTTTCAAAACTAAAGTTGAGAAAGTGAGCAAACATAAAATAGAAAAAACTGTTATGCGATTTGACAAAATGTGAAGACTTCATATGATACAGTATCCAACAGAAATTCTATAACAAAAAGTAGGGACTATACTACTCATATATTAGCAATACTGTGTAAACGGATAAACTCCAAAATGCAAAGTACTCCAAATAATATCGAAAATTTTAGAATCTTAATACTGGAAGGAAATTAGTTTTTGTCCTAACCCTACTATGTCTTCATGTTAAACACGAACTCTTCAAAGTTAATTTTGGAAATACCATGATTGTAAAGAAACATAGTACATAATTTTTAGGCCTTTCAATATTATTGAGTATCTAACTTCCAAATTAAGAAGAGCAATTGAATTCTAAACTTAAATCTAAAGCAAACATGAACCAGAATAGTAGAATATTCTCTTTTATGTTGTTATTATAGAACAGTAGAAAAAGAATCAATGAAAAAGAATAAATAAAGAAATCAACAATATTTACAAAAGAGAGTTATAAACTTTATTATACTCTAAAAAAATCTAACATTTTTGTTTTAAGAGCACTGTGTTATCTTCTTTGCAAAAGAAATAAAGATTTAACAGATTATACAACAAAAAAGACTGTAAAATTGAGCCCAACTATAAAGGATTCAAATTTTAGATTATGATTAAAATAGGAAGAAGATCGCGAATCAATTTCATTCGGATCTCCAGATCGTGATAGGAATAGGAAAAGAATTTGCGAATCAATTTCATTTGAATTTTGGATCATAATGGGAATGTAATAATTTAGAAGCTGAAGGCCAGAGGAAAAACCTGTTGATGTTTTTTGAGAAAATTTCTTTTACGAAGAGAGAGACGCAGGACTTGAGGAAGCCAGCGAGGATGGGAACCGGTGAAAGCAGAGGGAGTGATGGGCCTTGGAAAGCATTAGGAAAAGCCCAGTTTGTGAGCAAAATTTTTTTACTCTTCCTTCTTACATGTTTAACCTTTTTACAAATTTCTTGACAATCTCTAGTATGTTTTCTGTCCTTTATTTCTAGGTAAAAGTTCATTTTTACCATTAGGGATGAACCTTATGAGGGTTGCATTTTGATTCATCTAATATCTTCTTATAGCCTAGCTGTGTCATATAAAAAGGGAAGAAGTTGTTTCCCTTCATATCTTCTGAATGGTCATAGAGGAAGTTTGCTCTAAGTGCAGGAGGTTAACTTTATGCATATATTCTCTTAAATTTTCAATATGGATAGCACCCCCTTACAACTCATCAACAATAAGAAAAGGCCTCTTTTCCATATGTACCCTTTGTGTTTACATTATTTATTTTGTAAAATCAGAAGCATTTATTATACATATACATCCTACTATTCTAGTTTTTGATTGTTGACATTGAACCTATTTACTTTCTGTAAGGTATTGTGCCAATTATTTTTGAAACCTTAAGGTCCCTGACGTGTGCATTGCATGACAGAAGTGTAGTTAAGAGGCAGTGAGAAAAATTTACTGGCAGGAATATACAGAATATTGTCTTTTAACTTCATTATGGAGTTTGTAACGAATCTATAAACAAAGTTCCAAAATTTTAGATCAATTCGCAGGGGACATCCATGCATTATTCACACAAAAAAAAAGTGAATGCTACCCAAAATAGTGAAAGCACAAATGATGGTACGCCTATTCCAAGATGTAACTTATATGATCATGAATCTATAGACTATAATATATAATGGTAAGTGAAGATATGATGCCGATGCAATGTGATGCTGAAGAAAGTACGGTCTATTGGAACCAGTGTTTTTGCAGTCACTACATCGGTTTGCTTTAGGCCTTTTTGTTGTTTTGGTCATGTAAGTCAATGATGGGCCATTTAAATTGAGAATCCACTCAATTAAAGCTGAGCAATACTACTTAGAGTGCCTTAAAACGAAAAATAAGTTATTTGATATTTTCTTGCCCATGCGTCATACATGTATAAATTGGGTTACCAGAATTAGCATGTTGCCTTAACATATGGACTAAAATATTTTTATAGTATAGATCATGGTCAAGTGTCCATATTAGCAATTTGTATGTCCAAAGCATATACCCAAGGGACTTGCTACTTTCAATCATCCATTTGATTTTGGTATAGGCATTCTAGATGATGTAGATCAACTTGAATGGACTGTAATTTGAATATTCTGTTTGATTTTGGATGGGAGGATTTATTCTCAAATCCTTTTGGAATAATGAGGTCATCTCTATGCACATGCGCACATAAATACTCATGTGCTTGATAACAAATTTTACAGCTCAATTTTGAGAAAGCTTGAATTGGTTTCAATCATGAGATGATCATTTAGTTGAGTTTACATACCCTTACATATGGTTGTTAATGGGGATCCAACAGTGATTTGGAGAACCTATTTTTGCAATAAATGCAAAGCTTGAGTCTAAGTTTGTATGTGGACCTGTTTATTTGATTTCGGTTGGGTTTAATTGAGTTTTATCTATAGTTGCATGTGTTATGCATGTTAGTTATTTCTATATATAAGACTTGCAGATTTATTTGTTTTAGTTAATAAGATGCGAGAAAATCGCTTACGATAGTTTGGTCATGTGCAACGTAAATATATAAATGCATTAGTTCGACGAGGGGAGATTATTAACATAGGACAAGTTAAAAGAGCGAAAGGAAGTCCGAAGAAAATATAGATGGAGGTGATATGAAAAAAATATGTATTCTAGAGCTTTAAATGAGGAGATATTACTTGATAGGAATGAATGGAGAAGGATTATCAACGTGATCGATCCGGCATGATTCTCTTTTGGTTCATGTGGCCTACCCCCAAGTACTTGGGATAAAAGGCTTAGTTGTTGTTGTTGTTGTAGTTAATGAGTTATTCAAACTTTTGAATAGTTTTGGCAGCACAATGATTTGATAAACATTTAGAACCTTTTGTCAGCGATCTCCAAAATTGGGTGACAGATTCACGCAGGTGAAGGACCCGACTCTTTTTGTTCTTCGCAAAATCCTATTGTTTGCGCTAATTATTATTTACTTTGCATCAGTTATTGCTCTTGGAGAAGTCAAAATGATGTTTGATGTATTTGAACAAACCTTAGAGCAACTTAACAAGTTTAAAAGTGTTGAATCCTCTTTATTATATTTAATGCACACTCAATTCACAGCCTTTGTCCCTCTCATGTGAGTGTATTTGTAATTTTTCTGAGGAAGTGTGTGTGTGTGTGTATAAATAATGATAAAAAGTTTGATTATCTATGTATTTAATTTCATTATTACATGAAATTTCCTTAAACATCCACGTAATTTGAATGCATCATTAATCCCAGCCATGGAATTCAAGGAGTTAAATGCATTTTTAAAACACTTTTAATTTATAGGAGCTACAGTTTCCAATATTTGAGAGGAGGCTATTTACCGTACATAGAGCCTTAATGACAAAACTAAAGTGCCATAGTCATAAGAAAATATGACATTGTAGAAAGGTTGATGCTGCCGTATCTTGAGCTTATAGTTATGGATTAATAACTTAGTATGCTCACTAATCGTCTGTATTAATCACTTGTTTTATTGTTATTGATCTTTTTTGCCACTCTTAGTGTAGCATATCAGTATTGATGGTATTTATACGTTATCCCATGTCATTGTGCATGTACTAATTTCTTATTTTTTACAATCTGTAGGGTCGTTTTCTGTCATCTCTAAGCACTCAGTCACCTGCTATAAATGTAGTTTCCCGAAGGTTTGTTGCAGATACTAAAATTGGTTCTTCATTCACAATTGCTGCATTTTCAACATGAAGTGTCTCTGGCTTATCCCAGTACTGATAGTATCATCTGTATCTTTTTTCTTATCTTAGCACAATCCATGGGCTTGTTGCTTCTGGCGGTGATGATGGGGCTGTAGAATGTTTTGATACTAGAAAGAAATCTTCCATTGGTAGAGTTAATGCAGCTGTGTCTGCTGGTGATGATAATCAGGTAGTACTTATTGTCTTTATTACTACGTAGGTTTATGATTTATTGAATGATCTTTTTTTTTTTAACATTTAATGTTGTTTGCACCTTTAGGAGGTTACTGCAGTCCAGTTTGATGAAAATCATGGGTATTTCATGGCTGTTGGGACAAGTGCTGGAAAGGTATGTTAGTACACAAACTTATAGTTAATATGCATCACCCACTTTACCATTTTGCTTATCTTGTTCTTTACAACTGAACTGTATAGTGTACTTTGCTGTAAATTTTCAGTAATGTTTTACTTGGCATTAATAGTTTTCAGGTTGAACTGTCGTGTTGATTTGCGCTGCTTGTTATCTTCTAAGTTGGAACTTGTACATTTAATAATATACTATTTTTAGAAGGATCTTCAACTTGTGTCCATTTTCAAGTTAGGTCCCTGTCATTTCCAGAGTTTTAAATAAGCCTTTTCCTCTTCTTCTTTTTGTAGAGAGGGTGCAGGTCTTAATATTTCATGATAGGAGATTGTGGAAGTTTATGATGAACACAAAAGGTTGACACAGTGAAATGATATGCAAGACATTAATGGTAGCTTCAATTTGGGAAATAACGTGGAGTTGTTTTACCTGGTATGATGGGAATCAGTAAGTGGGTCAGTTCAGAGTGGTGGGATTACGAGTTAAGGGGCTGGTAAGATGAGGGTTTTTAGATCAAAGTTGAGCATTGGTTAACTAGTAAAAGAACATGTTAATTTAACAGAGAAAGTGGTTCCTTTTGCATTTAAATTGAGAAAAAAGGGTTCATGTATGGTTCCATTGTTTCTGTTGTTGTTGGTAGTGTAGCTTGCTTTGAAGCAAAAAATGAAATAATTAATGCAATTCTAAATTGATTGCGACACATATTGACACACACACAACATGTATGACTATCGGTGATAAAATAAATAAGGATTGCATGAGAAAACAAGCGCTAAGGCGATGTGTCTTGCAACTTGCATGAGGGGTCGACTTATATAATACTAAATTAGTCATTTTCTTGGTAAACGGAATATTGATCTTGATCCTAGCCCTAGGATGCAAGTGTTTAAAAGTATTGCAGAATTTAAAGATCTCCCACTCATTAAGTGGTTGCATTTGTTGTTAATGAAAAACCCTCCATTTTCTAATGATTGAGGTAGGACCTAGATATATCTTAAATGTGGCTTATAACAGATTGATGTTTACATGAGTTGAGATCAAGACAAACAGTCCAGAATCTTCAGGTCAGTCAGAAAGTGACCTATTTAGTATCTGTAAGTTATCACTCACACTAATGCAAGTTGCATGACATGCCACTCTACCTCCTGCTTTTTCGTTCAATATATTTACAATTCTAGTCCATGTGACTATAACTAGCTGGTAGCTCAGGCTAAAGCATCTACCAAGATCTTAAATGAAATTTTTAATGAATTATTCTGACACTGCAGTGAATAAGTTCCTTAGTGAAAAGTATTTAATTTGCTACAGATGAAACTACATTGTATTGGTTGCTGCAGTAATTCCCTTCAACACTGCATGACCATGGGGGTACGGCAAGGTAGTTGTTACTTTTAGAGTCTCCAGAGGAATGTATGGGAAATTGGAATTAAAAAATTAAGCATGGCCTCGAGAATACCTTGGTAATGATGGATAACATGCTATTCTTTGTACTTAACGAGTGGATTTAACTGAGTTGGCTAGCCATATTTAGTATATGACTACATGATCATTGTATATAGACTTGAATCTTGGGCAGCTACATTTGTTTCAAAATTTCTCGTCAGATGTCTTATCTTATAGCATGCTTGGTTTTCCATATTGTTTGGCAAATCGTTATCTTTTGAGTTTTAGCAAAAGCCTTTCTTAGAGCCCCTGAATATTGGTGGGAAGTAATGTCTTCAAATTGTGTTTCCCCTTATAATGTCCTCTATTCTTTTAACTGGAATTATTTTGGGCAATGTGGCTCCTTTTAATGGATCTGGATATGATGATAATGTTCTTAGCTACCCAATCACAGGTGCAATTTCTTTGGTATCCTTGACTTCACCTCAACTCCTTTTAATGGAGATGCATAACAGAAGAGTTGGGATTTTTGGCCAAGTACTTCTTAAAATCAGTGTACCTTTAAGAATGATCTAATGGAGAGAATGGTCTTTTAAAGATCAGAGGATGTCATCTAAACAAAAAGAAAGAGAGAACAATTTATGGATTGAAACACTGTTGACATGAATCATGTAGATGCTTGGTGTACCAGAAAATATTAAAGGGATAGCAAATAACCAATTATAGAGTCTAAGCTTTATCTGTGAGGGCAGTTTCCACTCATCATAGTTGAATGTAGGTCTGGTTGTTCCGATTCCCCTCTCTCTTCTCTCTCATAGAATGCCTAGATAGAAATATCCTCGAAAAGCATCAGATCCTACCATCACATCCAGCATATCGGGAAGTCCAGGTCTAGAGTTTTTTTTTTTTTTTTCTTTCCAAAATTTCATTATATCTTTCCCCTGTAAATACGATGGTTACCTACTGTTTCTGATGAAACTTTTCAATGATAGGACTTCAACTCTTGGTTCATGCAATAATATCAAATGACAAAAGGTAGGCATATGACCGAGCTTGATGTCATAGTCTATACTCTATTTAAATGGTGATATCCGTGGAGACAAAGGATATTCTAGATTTTTGGTGATTATACAACTTTTTGTACAACTCTCTAATCTCGAGTGGTAATTGTTAATTTCCAAGGTATTAAGTATTCACTTGTGTTCATGTATAGCTTTTTTTTTTTTCTTTTCTTTCCTCTGCCTTTGGCTTGGATTCTACTTCTTTATCCTTATTGCTTCAGAAGAGACTTCGAAAGGTTAGCTAACTACCTATGACATACATAAGTTTGGTTGAAAAATAAGCCTTGGACCTTCCTAATTACCTCCGACTTATTGTATTTTCATTGAAACTAAGTTCGGATCTTCCAAAATGCTGAACATTAGTTTTGTATTTAAACATAGAGCCATGGTTTGGAGGACATGGGTGACAATCATAGGTGCACTGCATGTCTACATAGGTTGGATACGCAATCAGGTGTAAATGCATACTTATTATGCAAGATACACATCAGGTGGCTTGTTTAATAATAATTTTTTTTTTTTTTTTGGGTTTTAAGACTGCAAACTAGTGACTTTTCTTGTATGATTGTGAATGTAAAACTACTTTCCATAAATTATGTGTTATATTTGTATTTGGATTTACATTTCTAGTGTGCAGCAGCTCTGTTAAAAGTTGATGACTTGCACATCTTGCTGGCTTCATTTATCCTTACATTCTTGTTTTGGTTAACATGCAGATATTGATTTATGACTTGCGCATGTCTGACCCTGTTCGAGTCAAGGATCACATGTAAGCATGAGAGTACACTAAATATTTAAAATTTAGTTTATTTGAAAAATAATGGCACTTTGTTAATATTATTGTGGTCATACTATAGGTATAGTAGCCCAATATTGAACATCAAGTGGCACCACACACTCAACTCCACAGAACCAAAAGTAGTCAGTGCTGATAGCCACATCGTTCGTGTCTGGGATCCTAATACGGTGAGAATCAGTCTTTGTATAGTATTGCATTGTTCTTGTCTTGTATTTGATATCTGTCATTAAATAACATCAATAAGATGTTGATATGGATTCAGACATATGACCAAATCCATTATTCAGTGGAGGAGGGAGATGCTATTTTACCTCATTTAGTGACCATTGTAGTTGAAATGAGTGGTTAGCCTATACAATATACATACTGGCGGTTGTTGATGACCAAGAGCTATCGGCCATATTTCTTCAGATTATTTGCACTGTTTACGTTTTTGAAGGTATATTCTTTTTTTTTTTCACTGGTTGGTCCAGCATAACCACATCAGAACTATTAAATTCTTTATCATGCTTCTCTCTCCCTCCCTCCTCTGTGTGCGTGGGCATCTGGTGAAAAGTTAGTGCACTAACCAAAGCAAAGTACCTTTGTCGGGATCCCGCTGCATTCAGTGTGTAGTGAAGCAAATGCAATAAGTTATTAGAATTCTGGCAATTGTCATGGAGGCTAAATTTTGAACTATATATGTATGAACCCCAAAATAGGAAAACTCAATAGTCAATTTTGCTGAGATTTAGATAGTTATGCTAGTCAATTTTGTCGCTAATTAGAGATTCTGTAATTGACAACAATCCTGCCATCAATTTAGTGCTAACTGGAAGCTAATTTTCTAGCTTGTGCAAGGTGTCTTCAACTTTTCTTGTACCCATTACCCAATTATCTGATGATTGTTTTTTTTTTTCCCCTCATGATGCATCCATCCAGTTTTTAAGCTGCAAAGTCCTTTATAGGCAAGGCACATCCATATTATTGAAGTAAACCAAAAATTTCTGCAGACCTTTCTGATTCAGGATGTATGTGAACACTGCATTTTTCCAGTAAAATGTTATTTAATTGATGGGTATTCTTGGTCATCATCTGCTTGATCTCCTTTTCCAATCAAAAGGCTCCCTAATCCCTGTTTATTTATGTTATTGATTTATATCCTTAGAACAAGCAGTATTTAGAATTTGGGAATTCAACGTTTGGGAATTAATTCAAGTTTTTGGAGTTTTGGTACATCTAATTTAATTTCTAAGAGCTCCAGTTTTTTTGGTACATCTAACCATAGTATACAAGCTGCTTGGTTGAAATGGAGGAGGGCAACTGAAGTTTTATGCGACCGTAACATTCTGTTAAGATTGAAGGAAAAATTTTATAGGACTGCTATTAGGCCAGTTTTTTTATATGGCACGGAATGTTGGGTTATAAAGAAACGTCATTCACAGAAGATAAGTGTAGCAGATATGCGCATGCTCTGCTGGATGTGCGGCAACACTAGGAGAGATAAAGTGAGAAATGAAGATATTCATGCTAAGGTAGGTGTAGCTCCCATCGATGAGAAGATGCGAGAAAATCGCTTACGATAGTTTGGTCATGTGCAACGTAGGCCTACAAATATACCAGTTCGACGAGGAGAGTTTATCAACGTAGGACAAGTTAAAAGAACGAAGGGAAGACCAAAAAAAATATGACTGTAGGTGATACGAAAAGATATGGATTCTAGATGTTTAAATGAGGAGATATTACTTGATAGAAATGAATGGAGAAGGACTATCAAAGTGATCGATCCGGGTGATTTTTTTTTTTGGTTTATGTAGCCTACTCCAAATACTTGGGATAAAAGGCTTAGTTGTTGTTGTTGTTGTTTGAGCTCCAGCTTTTTTTCTAGCTTTTCCTCCCTAGGAGGCTTCATCTTTAAATTCCATAAAAACAGGTTTTGTTTTTTTTTTTTTTTTTAAAAAAAAGAGTTAGGGTGAGGTTCTTGTGAACCTAGTGTTCAAGAAGTCAGCTATCCCCTATTTTATGTAATAATTCATGGATAATCAACCACTGGTTGGTGCAAAAGTGAAAGTAATAAAACCAATGTTATTGTTGATTGCTAAGTTCATGAAATGTGACTACTGTGGTCTTGTCAGTTTTCGTTTCAAATGGTCAGAATATTGACATATTGGCACCAAGCATAATTTTGATCAGTTTTTTTATGCAGAGAAATGGTGGCTGTTGCCTTTGGTTGTCTGTGTATCTTTTTTGAACTGAAAGACAAAACTTGTAGACATGCAATACTTTTTTCCATCACTGTTTCTTTGTATTAGTTTAATATTGGAAACTTGTTTTGCCAATGCATTCAGGGGGATAATATGACCAGCATTGAACCAACTGGTGGAGCTGTCAACGATATATGCATTTTTCGTGATAGTGGCTTGTTTTTGCTGGCTCTGGACTGCAGTCAGATTCCAGCCTACTTCATACCTGCTCTAGGGCCTGCTCCAAAGTGGTGTTCGCACCTTGATAATCTAACGGTGTGAAATAATCCTTTTAACCATTTAATTTTTCTCGCTTACTTTTGTTCTTTGCGCCATTGAGGATATATTCAGGTTCTATTACTTATTAGCTTGGGAATTTGCTTTCTTTTTCCCATATTACAGGAAGAAATGGAAGAAGGAACACAAAGTGTCATCTATGATGATTACAAATTTTTAACCAAAGAAGACCTTGAGCGGTTGAACTTGACTCATTTGATTGGCACTAATCTACTGAGAGCTTACATGCACGGGTTCTTTGTTGACTATCGATTATATAAGAAGGTATTCCTTCACTTTAACATTTGAAGCATATATTAACTTATTAGTTATCGGACTCGTCACTCAAGAATCGATACCCAAGTTCTCTCAAGCATTATGGTCATGCTGCTTCTCAGAAAGAGTTTCAAAACTAAATTGGCTATCTCATGATCTTCTCCATTTGATGCATTGGAACTTGCATATTGTTATGTGCTCATCTCATTTCCTATAACAATATTATTTTCAGTCTCTGCAATTGTAATTTGCTATGTCCAGCCTGGATTTTAAATTTCAAACTAAACAGTCTCAAGCATAGATAACTCTTCTAGTGATAAACTAAAAATATGAAGCTGTTTGATAGACTCTGATTTATTATATTCTTTATATTTCATATTTAGACCAATCAATGATTAGTTATACCTTCGTATCTTCCGAGCATCTTATCACTAAAAAGTAAAAATGGGGCACAACTAAAATTCAGAAAGCTTACAAAAGCTATAACCAATATCTAGCAAATAGACAGCCTCAGGTTAGACCTTGTATGACTGGTAATCCTTCCGGAGGTAACATCTAGTTAGAGAAGATAGGACCCTTCAGTAGAACCTTGAAGGTAGACTATCGGCTAGTTGGATCTACCTTTTGTAGTCATGCAGTGAGCTAATGCAAAGGATAAACCGTTGCTTATCTGAAGGAAGAATTTTGACTAACCTTCCATTGGTTTGCTTCAAACTTTTTATTATATCTTTTTGCATGGAGCAGTATGACAATTATCAGATTTTTACTGTAATTAGCATGGGAAGAAGTATAAAAAAACTCTCTGTTCTTGCAGTGGTTGCTAATAGCCTTTCAATATAGCATTCTGACTGCAGACTGTAAAGCACATACAAGTTCATATTGTAGTCAACTTCCTTGAGGTCTTTCTTTCAATCCTAAACAATGACCGTGAAATTTATCATTTAATTTTTATGACGCAGGCACAAGCCGCAGCTGATCCGTTTGCATACGAAGCCTATATCGAGAAGCGGAAACAAGAAAAGATAGAGGCTGATCGTGCTTCTCGTATTACGGTAGGTTTCTTCTGTTGTACACTGACTAAGTGGCTATTCCTTCAGTTCAACAATTTCTTGGTACTTAAATTTTTGTCTTGCAGATAAAGAGGAAGTTACCCAAAGTAAACAGGCTACTTGCAGCTCGTGCTCTTGCAGATGAAGAAGCAGAAGATGAAATGAAAGATGTGGATGATGCTCAGAAGAAGAAATCATCTAAGAAAAACAAAGGAACCAGTAATATCTTGAAGGACGATCGTTTTAAAGCAATGTTTGAGAATAAGGTACAAATAATTTATGTTTTGCCTTTATTTGTAGTTTCTCTTTTTTAAATTTGCTTTATGCTTTTATATCTGTTAATTATGTGCATTGAAGTCATCCTTTATTATTGTGTATCAAATTTCATTTTCATTTTAATCTTAAGAAAACGATGCAGTAGCCATTGCCTTAGGAATGTGGAACTAAGTAGCATTTGTTAAATGCTTTTTTTCCTTGATCCTTAAATAGAGACCTTAAATAGAGACACCAAATGGAAAAGAACAATGGTCTATGGCGGCAAGCATGCATTCTCCCTAAGCTTGCCAACTGGTGGATCCCTTATGTGCAAGACTTTTTTCACCATAGTTGTATCATTAAATTTGGAATGTCCAAAGAAGGATTCAGCTTATCCTAGTGAGGATTGGCATGTGCATGCACACACTTGCGAGTACTTACATACACTTGCATGCATACCTCAAAGGCTGCCTGATGAAAATTGTCTGCTTCAGCTGCTTTTTTTTTTTCCCCCTTTCTGAAGTTGAGTGTATTTACATCATTATGCTGGAAGCTAAAATAATCACCAATACATTGACTCATATTTATACCTACTCGTGCATGCACGCATGCGTACAAAAAAAAAAAAAAAAATAAAAAAAATCTAGTTGCAAACTCGTATTTTTATCAGGACGTCCCACTATGTAATTTTACTGTAGATCAAGTTGGCAAGGATCTTGAAGACATTAGGGTCAGACAAGAACCAACAGCAAACTCTGGATGTTCATGGATTTCGTTAAGTCATAACACCCTCACATGGAATAATGTAATAAGCTAACAGGTGGGAACATTGGACCTTTTTTTGGGAGCTTCCCACTAGGCATGTGATGAAGTTCAGTCAAAGGGAAGAAAAAACTGGAATAAGTTCTAGATTTTTCTCGATTGTGTATATATACTTAAATAGGCGGAATAGAGTTTATACCAAATGCTAATTGTTGAGGGAATGTACATTCTTTGCATATGATTGATCTGTTCAGTTTGTGGAAACTAACTAATGCAAAGCAAGCACAACAAGGACCGCAGCAAGAAAAAATTTATTTAAATTTTGCAGCTAGCCCGCCCGCGCCCGCTTGTGTATTATTATTTTTTTTTTAATTTTTCTATGTAAGGTCTGGCTGTATCCACTTTTATATTTAATACTTCTACTATGATCTTATAGATCCTAATGTCTAGTTGGTGCATTTAATGATTCCTGCTGCACTTCAAACAAATAGACGATCTTCCCTTGTCTCATCTTCAATTGAACCTACTTATCTTCTTCTTAGAGCAGTTGTATTCTCCATATTGCCGTCCATCTTGTCATTGAAATCAGCAATTTTCTAACACTTCATGTATTATCTGGTGCACATTCTGGCCAAATAAAGCCTGGTGATTATGTAGATGACTAGATGTCGTAAAATTTTCCCTTGAACTTCATGGTCTGTTGTTACAGTTACATATATTACTTGAGAAGCCCTTCCTCCTCTTCTTGAGCTTTAAAAAAAAAAAAAAAAAAAAAAAAAACATTTGCCCACTTTGATCCTGTGATTCTGTGAACCTATCCTCCTCAGTCTCATGCTGGACAATTATTTGTAGGTGCTCAAGTCGTGTACTCTTAGCTATCAACATGAACAACATTAGCATTTCTTCTCCTAATTTTTATATTTAATCCTGCTAATCCTAAGTATATTGGAATCTAAAGTTTAGATTAGTTGGATGAGTACAGAATATATGAGATGTAGAATCCTTTTATAATAATCTCTAATTAATTATATTTACCTGTACAGTTTAGTATCATAATGATGCATTGAATAATTAGGCTAGGCCTCGGTAAAATCTTTTAGTGAACATACCGTGGCTCTTTGCTATCAGAGGTATAAATCGAAAAGAAAGGGCCTGTGGTTGATTAATGTGTATTTAGCGCTTGAATGATTGTATTACACATCTTTGGTTTTATATTGTTGCATAGTGCTGTCACTTTCTGTATCAGCTGCAAAATTCGCAGGATTCTTAGTATTCACTACTTGTTTTTGTCTTAAATGTAGTAACAAGTGATCTTTTGTGCAGGACTTTGAAACTGATGAGATGTCTGCTGAGTATATTGCTTTGCATCCTCAATCTTCCAAGAAACAGTCCTCCCTTCTTGAGGAGCATTTTGAGCCAGTTATGGAGGATGAGGAGCAAAGCATGGAAGACTCTGATGCTTCAGCCTCTCAGTCATCAGAAGAGGAGCCTGAAAGGAAGAAACCTAAAGCTTCAAAATACCCGAGGTAAATTATTACTGGTCATTTCAAGTGTTAAATTGTTTTGTTTTCCACCTTTTTGGCTTTAAGAGTGTTAGACATCCTACAAGGTTGCAAATTATGTAGCAATCTTAATTGCTAACTATGCTTGCTTGGCATTCTGCAGATTTTTGCTCTAGTAGCCTTTTTTTTAAATTTAATTAGGTTTTCCTTGTAATTCTAGGATTTTGCATCTCTATTCTGCTACTCTTGTAGGGTCTCCAGAAAATCACTCTTTAACTGTGTAATTGCTAGCAGAATGGAGGGTATGGTTGAGTGATTTTATGATGGAAAATTTCACAATAATTGAGGGTCACACAGCCCACGGTTAATCTGTTTCCCCACTCCTGGATAATTATATATAATAGGCTGTGTATGTTGAGAGAGTTCATCTGAAATATGGATATTGTCTGTGTCATGTAGGACACTTGTGTCTGTTTTTATCATTTTATCGTATGAACATGAACTTGAGACCACATTTATATGAAAAAGTATATGCATAAATGAGGTATTAAACAAGGTGTGTTGCGTGTAGCTCCCGAGACTGTCGGTGTTTCATATGTAAACAAGCACATATCGGTATACCTGATAAATAAATGAACGTAGTCACCAAACATGTTCGCATATGTGCTTGCTTTTGTGATGTTCTTGCTTATGACATCCTGTGACTGCATTGCTGATTTTGTTGCTGTTGATATCCTGCAACTGCATCACAGTACAACACTCTTCCATGTTCACAGGTCATAACTAATAGGGGATCTAAACACCTCTGAGGGCCCATTTGGTTTTTGAGTTTTAGTATTTGTAACTGTAGCTTTCTGCAATTATGTGCAAGTCCAAAATATCAAAACTATGGTCTTTTGTTTTTTGTTCGTTTGTTTTTTTTTTTGTTTTTTTTAAGTATTTCCCATTGGCGTACATGATTATAACCCCAACTATTAGAGAGAAGGACCCCACTTTACTAGGGAAAAACTCTCAGAATTGGAGAATGAAGCTCCTTGTTAATTGTTATTCTAAATTACACAACGATTGATTGTCACAGACTGCTTATTCCCTCCGTGCACAGCTTCCGATTCTTGTTTAGTAAACTGCCATTATTTAAGTCAAAAAAATTTAGGTTTAGCTGCAGGTTGTAGAACTTCAATCAGAGTGAGTGTTTCTCAATGCCAAAATAGTGTAGAGGGTAGAGATGAGTGCTCTCCTCTTCTCCTTGACCAATCCTCTCTCCTATTTCCTTCCCATCAGAACCTAGCATTTATCCTCTCTTCGGAGTCTACTTTGTCGTCGGAACCTAGTATTTGTCCTCTCTCTTTAGGGTCTACTTTGTCATCAGAGTCTAGCATTTGTTCTTTTTCTCTTTGGTGTCTACTTTGTAGTTTAGCCATGTTTGTATCCAGATGGATCATAACTACAATTCAAACTTTTAACTATGATTTCAGAGTATCTGCAAGCCTACATTTTATTGCAATGGTTATGAATCAAAATATTCTTTTTTACTCATTGATTACTGAAATAAAGCAAAGGAGGACTTTACACACACATGCCCAGAAAGAACAAGTGGAGTTTATTTACAAATCCCCGTACCTAATGACAAGTGACGAAAATGAGAAAGAGTGACTAAAGCTAGTGTGTGTGTGTGTGTGTATATATATATATATATATATATATATATATATATATATATGTGTATATGGGGATGAGAATGGGCGGTGAGGTCCATGAGCTAATCCTTTGTTTGTCCTATTAAAAAATTGCAATTAGCAAAATGAAAATTTTATTTTTAATTCAAAAATTTGAATATGGTAGGCTAAGGATTGGCCGATTCTCATACCTATATAAAAAACAGTGCTTATTGATCCAAGGAGGTGAAGATGCAGTGTATAATTGCTTCTTCTATTTCTTTTTTTTTTTTTTTTTTTCCTTCTTCTTTTTCCTCCTGTTCTTACCCGGCACTTTTTGTTAGCCACCAAAATTAGCCATAATGTTTAAATGGTTTTGGGGAACAATTAATTGTTTTCCATTTCAATTTGCCATGGCTACTGCTTCCCTTTTTCCATCCATCACATAGACCAGCTCATCCGATAGGGATGAGTAGCTCTGGAATAGCGACTTTTATACTGCAAGTAGAAAGAATGCCCATGTTTGAACATTAAACGGACGTTTTGTTTTAATTGATTTGGATGTAAAGGGTGTTGATTCGATATATCTAGTGGTCCTCTGACATAAAATCACATCACTTGTTCGAACAAAACATTTCCGGTGGTATAGCCTTTCTGATTGTCGTTCAAAATTGAGCATCTTGAACTCCAAATTTGACAATCTCCATCTAATGTGCTCTCTTCATTTTCCATCATTTCCTATGTTTCACCCCTGTTATCCATCGTCAACTCCATTTTCAGACAAGTAATATTTTTGATTGAGTTGGTTATATCTATGTCTATAGTTGTTTTATGAAAATAATTCATTCTGACCACTGTTGACTCTAATTCCAGATTCTACGAAGTGAAGGATGAGCGTCATGCCGAAGCATTTTGGAACAGTCATTCCCTTGCAGAAGAGGACGCCCTTCCTCTTGGTGAGAGGGTTGCACGGCAGCAGCAGCAGCAGCAGTCCTCTGGTGGCGCCAATGCTGATGTGAAATTGGGTCCAGGTGGTTCCCGAGAAATCTCATTTATCTCCAGAAACTCAAAGAGGTACAAGGAGGACGAGGAGGAGCCTAGAGGGGAGAAAAGAAGGGGCGTCAGTTCTCTGGGATTGAAGCCTACTAAATCAGAGTTCTATAGTAGCAGAGGAGGCCGGGGTGGCGGAGGGAGAGGTGGTCGTGGTCGGGGCAGGGGCAGGGGAAGGGGACGGCGATGAGAACCCCTGATAGCATATGGCACTTTTGTTCGTTATGCTATGCATGCCATCTCTTATCACACAGTGAACGTAGAAAACGAGATACCGTTCTTCATTTGGCGCCAACACACCCCTTGAGGGCATTTTGCACTCCAGTTGGAGGTTTGCTGAAGCTAGTCGGAGAGATGGAGGCCTCGATCCACGACGATTAGCATCAGGGAGGAGTTGCAGGGTGCAGATCAAAACTGTTGATTCTGCTAAATTTTGATAGCTACTGCATGTTATTTAGTTAATTTTTGTACCTTCTCCGTAATTTTTGTGAAAGATATTGTATCTGTAATATGCTTCATTTTATAACGGTGATTATAAATCCAATCAATATTCGTATAAATCCAATCAATATTCATTTATCGAAGAGTTATATTGAAAAATTACTCCTAGTTTCGGTGCAGGGCACAGCCTTTATATGCTTATCAATGCTTGCTTCTTAATACCAAAAAATATTGGAGAAGAATTTTTTATTTTTATTTTTATTTTTTTATTTTTAACAATAACATAATGTTTTTACATTACACTAAGAAACTGATTTCTCTTTTATTTTTTGCCACAATAAGCCGAGAAAATTCCTTGTTTTATCTTTAGCTGCATTGTGAAGAATCTGAAGATTCTCTACTCGAGATTCGTCCGACTCATTAGTGGCACAATAAGTTAGTAACTGAAGATCGCTTTTAAGTTCATAGAATAGAATCGAGTTGAATTTCAAACTGAACGTTACTCCTAATATATCAATTTGGTCGCAGGCTACAAAAAGCTTCGCTGGGCTCAACTACGCGAAGGCACCTTGTTTACCAAGAGGCCCGATTCACCAGATTCTACCTGTGCAGGGCCCAATCATAGTCCAAGTACGTGCTCATGGGCCCTTTTATCGAATAGAAGAGCTGCTCACATGGTACTCAGCAGTGGAATTTCTAGATGGGCACAGCTTTTTATTCCCAGTGAGCCCATTTTCCTAGAGAGCACACTCTCTCTTTTGAAAAGAGAGGGTTTTTCCTAGTGAGCACACCAATATTCCTAAACTATACTCCTCTCTCTCTCCGATTGATTTCTTCTTCTTCTTCGTCTAGGGCGGCACACCAAATTGAAGAACGAAAAATGGGAGAAATGGAAACAGATCTTTGGGTGAGAGAGAAGGGCGCGAGGGATGAAATGGGTGATGAGAGAAGGATCGCAAGAGCTTCATGTCTCCAGCTCCACAAATCGCCATGCTTTTCTTCTCCATTTCCTTTTATTTTATTTTTTTTGCTCTCAAATCCTTAGTTGTGCAAGCGAGAGAGGGAAAGCGAAAATGATGCTGAAAAGCTCGCCGATCCGGCAATTTTCGTGGGTGTCGGCCGCCGCAAGGAGGCTGTGGTCGTCGTCCTCGCTGGCGGCGGCCTTCGAGACCTCGCCGGCGATGGGGGAGATCGAGGAGAAGAAGGCAGCGGGAATTCGCTGAAACGGTAAAAATCCCAGTAAAAATTCAGTAAAAATCCCTTTCTTTTCTGTCCTAATTTTTTGCTCCAGTAAAAATCTTAGTTTTGATTTACTGTTAAAATTTGATTTTGGAGCGAATTCGCTGAAACAATTGCTCAATGTTTGTGAAGATTTTGGGGGGAGTATATCGATGTAGGGCAAGTTGAAAGAGCAAAGGAACGATCGGATAAAACATTGGATGCAGGTGATCTTATATGAATGACATATTGCTCGATAGGAATGAGTAGAGAAGGATCGTCATGTGATTTGATCCGATGTGATTCTGTTTTGGTTCATGTAGCCTAAGTGTTTGGGATAAAAGGCTTAGTTGTTGTTGTTTGTCTTGTTGAATTCATTCACTAATTTGAACCTTAAATTGAGCCAATTCACTAGTTCAAATTAAATGAATTAAGTGAATAGAAATAGGCTTCAAAAGTTGAGTACATAGCAAAGGAACAAAAAGGGAAGATGAAAAGATAGTCCCACATGGGATAGGGGAATGTAAGGATGTGGGTTTAAATATGATAGCTTGCTCCTTTACTTTGCTTATGTAAGAAGAGGAAAACCTTGAGCACCACGGGTGGTGCTACGCACCGCCCGCACGCGCACGCGCACGCGCACGCGCACGCGCGTGTGCGAGGGCGAATGGGCGTTTAGGGCGCATTGGGCGCTTTAGAGGCGCACTTTGCACTTCGCACGTTGCGTTTTGGTGCTATTGGATTCGGGTTGCCTCTATTGGGTTCAGAACTGAATGAATTCGACCTGCACCCGCCCCGTCAGTCAAGAGTCGTTGAAGTCCAACGGTCGGCGGTCCAACAGTCACCGGCCGCCGTCAACGGTTGCCGTTAAACGGTCACAACTGTTGAAACGGCCAACTGTTGCGACTGTTGAAACCTCAACCGTTGCGACTGTTGAAAACCTATAAATAGGGTAGGGTCTGGGTCAGTGAAATAAAACAAGTTTTTTCTTTTCTCTTCACTTTGTTCTTCTGCAGACAGAAGTTCCAGAATTTCTGTCTACAGAAGAAATCTGTTCATCATTTTCATAAGTCCAGTCCTGCATAACATATACCAGAGAGAACCTTTATCAGATTCGCCAGAGCAGAGGGATTGCAGCTTCCTTCCCTCTGCAGATCGATCGTTGTATCCTGGGAGATCGACGTCCAAGAAATCCAGAAGCGAACAGTGGAGGACGAATCGATTTTAAGGAGATAGTGTCCAACACTAGCCTCGATCTTCATCCTATCTGCTTCCTCTACTTCCTGTCAGTAAAGTCTTCTTCAGTCTTCCTGCAACCAGGTTTTTCTTAATCCAGTTTCATAATTTTCTGATTAGGATAATATACTAGATAAAGAAGAACAGTTTGATGGTTTTTCTTTAACCAGTTTTCTTCTACTTCGAAACTGGAAAAAATATAGACATAAACATAATTACAGAATTAATTTCCTATAAGACAACAGTAGCAATTCAGTGTAACTACAAAATCTGCCCTCTTGTGTTGATTGTGTTAATCTAAAACAATTCCGTATGCTTCAATCTGCAACCACAAAATAGTAACCTCCACTTTACATTATACTGTTATAATACATATACTGTCACATTATGTTTATAACCAACAATCTTAAAATCGAATATTGCATGTTTTAGATTAACTTTTTAAGAATACAGTTTAAACAATTTTAGTTTGAACCTACATTCTTAAAATCGAATCTTGCATGTTTTAAATTAACTTTTTTAAGAATACAGTTTAAACATTTTGTTTAGAACCAACATTCTTAAAACTGAGTTTTGGAATTCTGTCACAATACCATAAATTAAGAATACTGTTATCAATTAGAACTCTGTTATAATAGTATTTAATCTTTAAACTGATATTTTATTTTAGATTAAAATACTGTCATACTAGTAATCAATCACTAGTAATTTTAATTGCTTTTAGAGAAGACTAGTTAATTTCTGTTTTGTGATTTGGAGTGTTATTTTATTAGAAAGTTAAAATTTACTACAAGACATTAAGATAGATAAATTTTAATATTTGTAGATGGCTTCTACATCTGATATGTCCACTGTGATAACTCCTGTCATGGTTACTCCAACTGTGCCTTCAAGCCAGTACGAGAAACCAGAGAAGTTCAGTGGCTCAGATTTTAAGAGATGGCAACAGAAAATGTTGTTCTATCTCACTACAATGAATCTGGCCAAGTACTTGAAGGAGACTGTGCCTACTCTTGTTGAAGATGATCAACAATCAGTGAAGGCGGTTGAAGCATGGAAACATGCGGACTTCTTGAGTAAGAACTATATCCTCAATGGTTTGGACAATATACTGTATAATGTATATAGTTCAGTTGCTACTGCTAAGGAACTCTGGGAGTCCTTAGATAAGAAATATAATACAGAAGATGCCGGCTCTAAGAAATATGTAGTCGGTAGGTTTCTGGATTATAAAATGGTTGATTCTAAAAATGTAATCAACCAAGTACAGGATCTTCAAGTGATCATTCATGAAATTCATGCTGAAGGTATGACTATCAGTGAATCTTTTCAAGTGGCTGCAATAATTGAAAAATTGCCACCATCTTGGAAAGAATTTAGATATTACCTAAAGCATAAACGAAAAGAAATGACACTTGAAGATCTAATTGTACGATTGAGGATTGAAGAAGATAACCGCCTTTCTGAAAAGAAAATTGGAAATCCATACAATGTTTCTAAAGCTAATGTTATGGAAAATTCCAATAAGTCTAATGACAGGAAGAGAAAGCACAATGGTGAAGACTCTAAGAGTGGTAACTCGAAGAGATTCAATGGCAAGTGCTACAACTGTGACAAGCCTGGACATCGTGCAAAGGACTGCCGTGTGCGAAAGGCACCAGATTCTTCGAAGAAGAAGAAGAAGCATCCTAATGCACATTTGGCCGAAGAAGAAAATCTTTGTGCAAATGTAGATTGTACATCTGTTGTCTCAGAGGTTAACCTAGTTGGTGGCAACTCTAAGGAATGGTGGGTGGACACTGGGGCCACTCGCCACATCTGCGCCAACAAGTGGATGTTCTCCACATATGAATCTGTGGAAGGAGAACTACTCTACATGGGTAACTCTGCAACCTCCAAGGTTGAAGGACGAGGCAATATTGTACTGAAGATGACTTCGGGGAAAGAACTTACTCTTACTGATGTACTTCATGTACCAGATGTCCGCAAGAATCTGGTCTCTGGTTCAGTCTTGAGTAAGAAAGGCTTTAGGCTTGTGTTTGAGTCTGATAAGTTTATACTCACAAAGAATGGTGTATATGTAGGTAAGGGGTATATGACCAATGGTCTGTTCAAAATAAATGTAATGACCATTGCCCCTAAGGTTATCAATAAAATTGATTCTTCTGTTTATATGACTGAGTCACCTTTTATTTGGCATGGAAGATTAGGACATGTTAATTATTATACTTTACAAAGATTAATAAATTTGAATATGTTGCCTAATTTCAATATAAACTTTGAAAATAAATGTGAAATATGTGTTGAATCAAAAATGACTAAGCTTCCATTTCACTCTATAGAACGTAGTACTGAACCTTTAGAATTAATTCATACAGATGTATGTGATTTAAAATCTATTCAAACTAGAGGTGGAAAGAAGTACTTTATTACGTTTATAGATGATTGTACTAGATATTGTTATGTATATCTACTTAGAACGAAAGATGAGGCAATTGAAATGTTTATACAATACAAAAATGAAGTTGAGAATCAACTTAGCAAAAAGATAAAAATGCTAAGAAGTGATAGAGGTGGTGAATATGAGTCACCATTTGCACAAATTTGTGCAGAATATGGTATTATACATCAAACAACTGCTCCTTACACTCCACAGCAAAATGGAATTGCTGAGCGTAAGAACAGAACTTTAAAAGAAATGATGAATGCCATGTTAACAAGTTCTGGTTTACCCCAGAACATGTGGGGGGAAGCTCTGCTTTCTGCCAATTATATTCTCAACAAGATACCCCAAAAGAAACTTGAGAAAACACCTTATGAATTATGGACAGGTCGAGCACCTAGTTATAAATTCTTAAGAGTGTGGGGGTGTCTAGCTAAGGTTGCAATTCCTACTCCGAAAAGGACTAAAATTGGACCTAAAACTATTGATTGTATATTCATTGGATATGCGCATAATAGCAGTGCTTATCGTTTCTTTGTCTTTAACTCTGATCATCCAGAGATACATAAGTATTCTATTATTGAATCTAGGAATGCTGTATTCTTTGAGAATGTATTTCCTAGTAAAGAACATGAATCAAGTTCCTCTAAAAGGACTTGTGATGATATAATAAGAGAAACAGAGTCTGATTCTGGAAATAAAACCAATGAGGATGAATGTAGACGGAGCAAAAGGGCCAGGATTAATAAATCATTTGGTCCGGATTTTCTAACATATATATTAGAAAAAGAACCTCAAACTTATAAAGAGGCTATGTCTACTCCTGAAGCTCCTTTTTGGAAAGAAGCTGTAAATAGTGAAATTGAATCAATTATTCAAAATCACACCTGGGAACTTGTGGATCTTCCTCCAGGAAGTAAACCATTAGGATATAAATGGATCTTTAAAAGAAAGATAAAACCTGATGGGTCTATAGATAAATACAAAGCTAGACTTGTAATAAAAGGCTATAGACAAAAGGAAGGTATTGACTATTTTGATACATATTCACCTGTAACAAGAATAACATCCATAAGATTAATAATTGCTTTTGCTGCATTATTTAATCTTGAGCTTCATCAAATGGATGTTAAAACAGCATTTTTTAAATGGTGAATTAGATGAAGAAATCTACATGGAACAACCTGAAGGGTTTGTAGTTCCAGGTAAAGAAAAGAAGGTGTGTAAACTTGTTAAGTCTCTTTATGGACTTAAACAAGCACCTAAATAATGGCATGAGAAGTTTGACCAAGTTATGTTGTCAAACGGATTTCGCTATAATGAATGCGATAAATGTGTATATGTAAAAGGGGATATGCACAACTATGTCATTGTATGTTTATATGTGGATGACATGATTATCACCGGTAGCACGGTGACTCTAATTAAGGAAGTAAAAATCATGTTAACACGGAAATTTGATATGAAAGACTTAGGTATTGCAGATATTATTCTTGGTGTTAAAATCACCAAGACATCTGATGGATATACCTTATCCCAGTCACATTATATCGAGAAGATACTCGAAAAATTTGACAAGGGAAATACTGATATAGCTAAGACACCTGTAGATATGAGTCTACATCTTACAAAGAATATAGGTGCTAGTATATCACAGTTAGAATATTCTCAGATCATTGGCAGTCTTATGTATTTAATGAACTGCACAAGACCTGATATTGCATACTCAGTAAGCAAACTGAGTAGGTTTACAAGTAATCCAGGGGAGAACCACTGGAAAGCAATAGTTAGAGTACTCAAATATTTGAGGTACACTACTAACTATGGATTGCACTATACTAGATATCCAGCAGTGATTGAAGGATACACTGATGCTAACTGGATTACCGATTCAAAAGATATCAAATCCACAAGTGGATATATCTTTACTATTGGAGGTGCAGCCATCTCTTGGAAATCTTCTAAACAAACATGTATAGCCAGATCCACTATGGAATCTGAGTTTATAGCTTTAGATAAAGCTGGAGAAGAAGCAGAATGGCTTCGGAACTTTTTAGAAGATATTCCAATGTGGCCTAAACCTGTGTCAGCAATATGCATCCATTGCGATAATCAATCAGCAATTGGAAGGGCACAAAATGGATTATATAATGGAAAGTCACGACATATACGTCGTAGGCATGAAACTGTAAGACAGCTGCTTACAAACGGAATAATATCTCTTGATTATATAAAATCAAAAGATAATATTGCAGATCCATTAACAAAAGGCTTGACTAGAGATCAAGTATATAAGTTGTCAAGGGGAATGGGATTACAGCCTACTAAAGAGTAACTCCATAATGGCAACCCAACCTAGCTGACTGGAGATCCCAAGATCTAGGTTCAAAGGGACAACCGAATTGTGGGGGAACTCGAAAGAATCACTGAGGAAAATATTTCCTATCTCATTTCTATGGTAAAATAGTGATTACCTGCAATGTGTTAGGATAAGCTAAGATTTTAATGATCCTTATATCTTAGAAATCTAAGTGGAGTATGGCAGGATACTTTTGATAAGAGATCACCTATGTGAGTGAGAAGGGGCCGCTTCTATGAGAATGAGAAAGGCTAAGTTCTCTAAGAGCACTCACAGAATTACCAGGTTGTCCAAGGCCAAAATGGACACAACATAGAATCTGATAAAGTTGAAAGAAATCGTGTGAATATTATTGTCTTAGTTTACATCAAAAGCTGAACAGTTCAAAAACATCGTGTTCACTGGTTAACGAGTAAACTCGATAATATTTCACTAGGGAAGGTTCAAAGCCAAAAGCCACCTCTCCCGATGCGGTAACTTTCTATTACACTCTCTGGTTATTTGCATTAGAGTCTAAGCCATTTCATTCATGTGGGGGATTGTTGAATTCATTCACTAATTTGAACCTTAAATTGAGCCAATTCACTAGTTCAAATTAAATGAATTAAGTGAATAGAAATAGGCTTCAAAAGTTGAGTACATAGCAAAGGAACAAAAAGGGAAGATGAAAAGATAGTCCCACATGGGATAGGGGAATGTAAGGATGTGGGTTTAAATATGATAGCTTGCTCCTTTACTTTGCTTATGTAAGAAGAGGAAAACCTTGAGCACCACGGGTGGTGCTACGCACCGCCCGCACGCGCACGCGCACGCGCACGCGCACGCGCGTGTGCGAGGGCGAATGGGCGTTTAGGGCGCATTGGGCGCTTTAGAGGCGCACTTTGCACTTCGCACGTACGCAACGTCGCGAGGAGCCTTTGATTTTTGGTGCTATTGGATTCGGGTTGCCTCTATTGGGTTCAGAACTGAATGAATTCGACCTGCACCCGCCCCGTCAGTCAAGAGTCGTTGAAGTCCAACGGTCGGCGGTCCAACAGTCACCGGCCGCCGTCAACGGTTGCCGTTAAACGGTCACAACTGTTGAAACGGCCAACTGTTGCGACTGTTGAAACCTCAACCGTTGCGACTGTTGAAAACCTATAAATAGGGTAGGGTCTGGGTCAGTGAAATAAAACAAGTTTTTTCTTTTCTCTTCTCTTTGTTCTTCTGCAGACAGAAGTTCCAGAATTTCTGTCTACAGAAGAAATCTGTTCATCATTTTCATAAGTCCAGTCCTGCATAACATATACCAGAGAGAACCTTTATCAGATTCGCCAGAGCAGAGGGATTGCAGCTTCCTTCCCTCTGCAGATCGATCGTTGTATCCTGGGAGATCGACGTCCAAGAAATCCAGAAGCGAACAGTGGAGGACGAATCGATTTTAAGGAGATAGTGTCCAACACTAGTCTCGATCTTCATCCTATCTGCTTCCTCTACTTCCTGTCAGTAAAGTCTTCTTCAGTCTTCCTGCAACCAGGTTTTTCTTAATCCAGTTTCATAATTTTCTGATTAGGATAATATACTAGATAAAGAAGAACAGTTTGATGGTTTTTCTTTAACCAGTTTTCTTCTACTTCGAAACTGGAAAAAATATAGACATAAACATAATTACAGAATTAATTTCCTATAAGACAACAGTAGCAATTCAGTGTAACTACAAAATCTGCCCTCTTGTGTTGATTGTGTTAATCTAAAACAATTCCGTATGCTTCAATCTGCAACCACAAAATAGTAACCTCCACTTTACATTATACTGTTATAATACATATACTGTCACATTATGTTTATAACCAACATGTCTTTGCTCATAGAGAATCGTATACTCATTGGTCTTGCTTGGGTACTGTTAGGTTCTCTAGTGACAATAGAGTGATAGAAAGTACATCATGTTATCGCAACATAGATTCCCTTGTTACCTCTTGAAGGAGGAGATATTTTCCTTTGGAGCTTCGTTGTAGGATCAATGCAGAAATTAGCTTCTCATTTTATTATTCTTGATTCGGGTATTAATTCTATAGAACATTTTTGCCCTTGAACATTTTATAGCTTAAGTAACTTTTATCGATAGGTATGTTGTGATTTCTCTCCCCTTTTTTTTTGTTTTTTTGTCATTGTGCAAGTTACGAGAGATTTTTTGCTAACTATTTGGAGTGTGTGTGCTAGGGGTGGTTTGGCTCATTGGTCCTTTGTTACAAGAATATTTTTATGTCCTAATCGGCAAATCACACATGCACTTTTGACTTTTTCTACAGATTTAATGCAAATTCTGCTTCCCTTTTTTCAATCGTTTTTTGCTTTTTCTTCTAAGCATTGATGGATAAGGCTAGTAAAGAAGTTCCTCTTGTTAATATGCCTAGTCCAATTTTCTTAAATGGTGTTGGGTAGGAAATATAAGGATGTGACTGAATATGATTTTTGGATTCTGATATGAATACCTTCAAATATTAGAACGAGATCCAAGTAAGCATATAATGGGTTCTATTTAGAACATACATTGCTTTCTTTATATCTAAGAATGAGGTCAGACATAATAACTTTGATTTCAATTTTATCCTAGTAGTTGTTTATCTAAAATATCTTGCTTTGTTATTATTTCAGGAACGAGATCCAAGACCGGATGCACACAAGCTGATGTTGACACAGTAGCGCAGTCTCCAACCGAAGGTCCTAACTCTGCAAGACGCCGTCAACCCAAAAGGAAGCAACCTGCTCGGAAGTCTCGAAGGAAGCAACCGAAGGAACATTGATTGATTTTATTTTGTAGTTTCATATAAATGAAGTTGTAGTCAAGAAACATATTATATATATCAAGTTGTAGTCTTGAATATCACTCTTTAATTAAATCTTTGAAACTATGAATAAATTGTTGATACGTAGAATTTTTGTTGCCGTTGTTCTTTGTCTTTGAAGCTATGAATGATTTGTTGATATTGTGTGTTTTGATACCAAATTGGGTGTATGAAATATGAACAAGTAATTATACTTGTTAGGGTATATTATTTATCTTCCGTATTTGTGGTTGTACACACCGCATCAGGGCATCTCTGGCCATGTATCCTTGATCCGGATTTACAGAACCGAATTATTTTTAGTTGATTCGGGACTGTAAATCCGGACAGAGGGCCAGAAATTCTGATCCACTGATTCGGGCTAGCCAGCCAGGACAAAAGCTCCCTGTCCGGGGCTGCTAGCCCGGATGTTGAGACTTCATCCGGGCTGGCTAGCCCGGATTAGGGTGCCAGACTTCTGGCTAACCCTGATCCGGGCTAGCCAGCCCGGATGAATCCTTTCCATCCGGGCTGTTTGCACTTGGTTTTCAAGGATTACAGCCACCTGAGCAAAGGAGTGTTGAATCTGATAATGTTGAAGATTCCTCAACAAATGAGAAGTCATTGAGAAACAGTAATGATGCCCCTCGGCAGGTTCCAATTACTTTTAAGCCACTTTTTCTTGTGTTGCTTCTAAGATCTACAATTGTAAGCATGCTCAACTTCTTTGTAGCATGATGCTGGTGGGTGTATCCCACAGCTGTGATCCTATCTGGAAATGCCATCAACCTACGAGTTCAAATGCTTGCCTATGTTCTTGAAAGTAATCATTTAGAACAATGTAACTAAGGCTTGATCTGACTCCAGGATTTGTTTGCATAATTGTGTTTGTGTACTGTTTTAGAAGAAACAAAATTACCAGAAGAATTGGGTAAGGAATGATTTCAACAAAATGATGCAAGGAATCAAGAGAAGAATTGGGTTTAGTTGGAGAATATGATACCTCCTTTTTCTCTGCTTTGGGCACGGGAAAGACTGCTGAAGTTGGGAGGGTGAAGGAGGGGCATTATCGTCCAAAACACTTAATGGCAAAGTAGTAAATACTGAAAGAGTTTTAAGTGGGCTCACTAGGTAAAAAAAAGTTGTGCCATCTAGAAATTCCCCTCAGCAGTCTGTTATCTTTCTGACAGTACCGAGCTCTGAGAACAAAAGGCTAAAGTTATGTAATGTTGTCCGAAGCCATGCCATAATTGTAAGGGATAAGCAAAATCAAAAGCAACAAAACTTGAATGCAAAAATAAAATTAAAATTTTCCTGCCAAAACTAACAGATAACTAGACGAAAAAAAAAAAAAAAAAAAAAACCAATTACCATCAATTTTAAAGTTAGAAAACACGGTATCAGTGAAAACTCAACATAAATATATCCAGCAAATGAGCATAGTCCAGACGATAAGCTGCCCTTGTATTTCAAGAGAATCATCATAAAAGTCGAGGACGAAGGCTCAGCGCTTTCCACCACCACCTCCAAGCTTAGGGCCCTTGGGTGCTGCCCCATTCTGTATCTTGGATTGTGTTTTCTGCGTCTTGGCCTTCACCCCGGTCTTCTTAGCCTTCTTCTCATCCTCTGTCTTCTTAATCCTTGATTTCACTGTTACGGAGGAGGAAATATTCAGCACCAGCGAAACAAAATACTCAGTTTCATAATTTTAAACCAATATCACAAGTTTTTCCCCTTTTTATTATATCGTATTAATGGAATGTGGAGGGCACTGACACACCGTCATCCTTAATATAAAAAGATATTGCAAGCTTTTAATACTAACTACACACCAGCACCTACACACGAAAGTATTAAAAATTTTACATGGATATCGTTATAATATTTTAGCTATTAAGTTATAATCAGATTAGGGTTTGGTATTTCGAAATCTATATATTAATTGTATCCTTATAAATTAGGGTTTTATATAATTTATCACACGCTGCCCAACGAATGTACTGAAAAAACATAATTCAATGCTAATAATAATGTGTGTATACAGTTGCAACGAATGTACTGAAAAAACATAATTCAATGCTAATAATAATGTGTGTATACAGTTGCAAGGCTATGACTTCACCGAAAACTTACTCCGTAACAATATCCCTTGATAATTCCTAGTAGTGACTGTAGAAAAATATGACATGGATATTGATGTGTACAGGTACTATAAACAATCATTAAGTATAATAATAAGTTAATTGTGTACAAGCTTGTGCGAACTTTATCAACTTAATGAACTTGATTCTTCTAAGGAGCCCATTCTCCTAGTAACCTCCCATTTTGATTACCCGTTTGATATATTTAACAGTAGATAAGTAAAACAGGTGTTGTTTTACTTTGTATTCTGCCCTCTTTATTTGGGTTTGTTGCTCTAAGGCCAAACTATTGATACCCATGGGTGTCAGGGCTTCTTTTATTTTTGCTATTTTGTTTTGACATTTGATGTAAAATATGTGTTCTATTATCTCTTATTAATAGAACGCGGGAGGCAATTGTTCACCGTTACAACCTAAAAAAAAAACAGTAGATAAGTAAAGCTTATTAATGACTGAGCAGAAGCCCTCACTAATTTGATAACATGGTTATTCCTCTAGTAAATGCCACCAATTAAGTCGGAAAAGTAAGTGTATGTTTGGTTTGATTGAAGATATAAGAAAGAAAAAGAAATGGAAAGAGAAAGAAATGAAAAAGAATAATACATCTCTCATTATTGGTCGGTTCCAAGAAAAACTAAAAAGCAAATACGAGAAGAAAAAAAATAATAAAATTAAAAATTAAGATAAAAAAAAAATTTGTTCTAGAACTCCCCTTACTCTCCTACCATGATTCCATGTGTTTAGTAACAAAGTAACAATTTCTCCCATTTCCCCTATATTAGGAAGAGAAAAAGAAACACAATTTTGAGCCGTACTTTCTCTTACTTACGTCCAATTTTCTTCTCTCACATTCTTTCAAACCAAACGAGGCTTAGAAGAATGGAGGAGCAGGAAAAAGATAAAAAAAAAAAAGGGTCCAGACGGGACCGTCTCAATATCAATTACATTTCATGCTACATAGCAGTGCGCATGATAGTAGCTCTACATAATTGCACCTCATACTACAAAGACATGTTTCATTAAGGGGACAAAGATGCCAAATCCTAGTAACTCTAGCCCGAAAGTAAAATTGATAGTGTTTATGCCCACTGTTGCACGAAGTACGAACACAAAGGTGGAGATTAATGCCAGTGGAAGTAAAAAACGGTAAATATAACAGAACAGTACAAACTCTTAAGTTCACTGGCTAGCATTGCACATTATTTGAAACTTGAGTTTTAGTATAGTAGAGATTAAGTAAATCAGACTCGATGATTTCAAGTTACTACATTCAGCTTTTTATGTTGTTCATGTCCTACACATTTATAACCTTCTTAATTTTTTATAACTCAACCGAAAGCTGGTAAACTCCAAATCTTTCCGCAGGTTCACATAGATAACTAACAGTATATAATGGCAGCACCTTATCAATATTTGATTGTCGAATTACTCTAATGGCATTTGCAATGAAGAATATCACAAGAATTGTCATGGATTGTATTTTTGGAGCTAAATATCAGAAGATAATTTTTTTTTGAATCATGCAACAAGACTGTCGATATCGATTTATTAGCCAAGAAGCCCAAAATCCAAGTCCAGCATAAAACATTTATTAAGCAAATGAACGATAAACAGTAGAATGCCTCGGAGGTATGATGAACAGAAACATGAGAAGATAATAACGAAGCATACCAAAGAGCAGCCTCTCTGCCAGCATCCCTGACTTCTGCCTTCTCAGTTCTTCTTTTCTGAATCACCTCCAAAGTAGCTCCGACAATCGACCTAGAATAAGGCTTTTTGGTAGTCCTGCGCTTCTTCTTCACAGCTTCAGCATGAATGTCCTGATATAATGAGGAAAAAAAAAAAAAAACATACTGGAATGATGCAGAGAGTGCTTAGAGTGTGCCTTTATACATTTTGAGTGCGCCTTTATAATTTCCCCAAATATCTAATAGCGTATTTATAGATTTGTCCCTTAAATATTTATAAATTATAATTTAGTCCCCCACATCTTCATATTTAGGATTTAGTCTCCAAATCCTTTAACTTACTACAATTTAGTCTCTCAGTTTATATTTTAGTCCGAATTTTCCATTTTACCCATAATTTCTTCACTTACTTCCCCTTCCCTCTTCCCCTTTCTTCTTGGTTCTTATTGGATTTTCCCTTCTTCTTCTCTTCTCTTTCTATTCATTTATTAATTCCCTTCTCTATATTCTCCCTCTCTATATTGATACCAAATATATTATTCTCCACTAAATGTTTTAAACATATAAATGAATTTATCCAATATAGAGAGAGAATCTAATAAATGAATTTATATTGAGACTTAAAAGTTTAATATATTTAGTTGAGTATAATACATTTGGTTTCAATATAGAGAGAGAACCCAATAAATAAATAGAGAGAGAAGAGAAGAAGATGAGAGGACCCAATAAGAACTAAGAAGAGAGAGAGAAGAGAGAAGGGGAACTAAGTGAATAAATCATGGGTAAAATGAAAAATTCGGACTAAAATATAAACTGAGAGACTAAATTGTAGTAAGTTAAAGGATTTGGGGGACTAAATTCTAAATATGATGATGTGGGGGACTAAATTATAATTTATAAAGATATCCAAACCCTCAATGAACTCCCTCTCTGCTACTCCCTCCTCCCACAGCCACTGCCTCCCCTCCTCTCGTGCCCACGCACCCCACACCCCCCGCCATCCCTTCCCTCTACCACCCCCACTCCCCTCCCCTCCCCCAATTCTCAAACCTTCCAACCCTCTTCCCCCTTCTCGAACACACCACCCTCTTCGAAATTTTTTTTTTTTTTTTTTTTTTTCATTTTTCTATTTTTGGCAAAAGGTATATCTAGATTTTTAACCTAGCATCTTGTTAATCCAATTGAAAATTGAAATAAATTTTATTTTACTTTCCGTGCCATGTCAACATTTTTGTGCTTGTAGTTGTTGAACCCTTCGAAGATTCTTCTATTTCTTCTTGTGTTGTTGCGTAAAAATTAGTCCAGCTAAATTGCCTAAACTAGACTAGGTGCAAACTTAGTATTTCAATCAATGAAAAAAGGAAAAAAAAAAAAAAAAATGAGAGAGAGAGAAGGGGGGGGGGGGGGGGGGGGGGGTGGGGGTGAGAGATATAGCAAATAAACAGAAAGTTTAATGAGGTTCGGCTGAGAAAGATTTCGGACTTACATCCTCAGAAATGAATAGCCTTGTGACTAATACTTTTATTAGAGAAGAAAGGATTATAATCTCTTAAGAACTCTCTCTTCTACGAGTTTTAGATTCTCCTTAATAGTTGAAGAACCATCTCCTTTTCCGTGAAGTATGAGAGTATTTATAGTAGAAAATTCTTGAGAAGATGGAGTTACGGTTACAATTGATCTTGGAATTCATTAACTTTCTTATCCTTGATGATTTAGTATGCGTTTGAGTACTTCATCTTGGATCATGTTACATTTTTGATAAATCACAGGATTGTGGGCCTTAACTGAATTGGACTGGTAAAATTTTTGCATCAACATAGCCCCCTCCGTAGTTTAGTCCACTAAATTCTTGGGAGTATTCTACAAATCTTTCGATTTTCTTCACTCTTTTCGTTGCCTCGGGAGCGACTTGTTGCTTGGTAGTTGCGGGTGTCTTGGATTAGCACTTGAAGGAAATGGGTGATAAAAAAATCCTTACTGCATTACTATTGAATTGTCTCATTATTATTACCTTGATGAATGCAAATGTTCATCATTACGAATTGTAAAAAATCTTATAACTAGAGCATAAAAATTGCCTCGAGCTCTTTCTCAGATCTATTTGTCTGATTGTGTAGCTGATGAGCATGATTTTTTTTTTTTGCATTTTTATGCTCCAATTTATTTATATTTATATGTATGTATGTGTGTATATATATATATATATATATATATATATATATATATATATATATATATATATATATATATATATATATATATATATATATATATATATATATATAGAAAAATTAAAATGAGCTGACAGCTCATGCAAGTTATCTGAGCTGCAGTTCATTTCTACTATCTCCAATAATCTTTTTTTAAAAAATTCTTTTGGATTATAATCTCGACTGCCTAGGGTTCACTCATACCCAAGTTCTTGGGTTTTAGTTTTGATTTGGTCATCCATCAAGTTAACACAAAATTAACAGTTTTCAATGAATAAAACATTTTGTATGCACTTGATGAAAGAGTAAATAAACTTCAAAATTTATGAAATTTAATCCGAAATAAGTTAAGGATGTAGAGATAGTAATTGTAAAAAAAAAATTGAAGAAAAATAATTGGATCATTATACTTTTGCCGCTAGCTCACGTAACTTTTCCTGAGCTGGCGGCTCACTTACAATAATACCATATATATATATATATATATACACACGCGCGCGCGCTACTTGGGTATTTTAATATTATTTATATGAAAACTATCTTTTAATAAAGAATAAAGGAAAAATGTCCAAAATACAATTATTTCAAGCCCAAAGCCCAACACTCTTAAGATCCTATTAAAATATGTAAAAATGTAAATCAAGGATCAAAGAAAAATAAATAAAGATTAAAACAATTAAGAAAGAGATAAAGTTGTTAGGAAGAAAATCAAGCAGATCAAAGTAGAGATCATGAAAAATTAATTTGCTATAAATAAGATCTTCATAAATTAAGTTGTTAGATGCAAGTGAAGTCAAAATTTATAGCAAATCAAACTATTATAAAAAAAAGAATATGATAAATCAAGTTGCTAGAAGCATATCAAGTCAAAACTCCAGCAAATCAAGCTGGTATGGAAAAGATTTTGATAAATCAAGATTAATCATATTAAGTCAAAAATTCTAACAAATCAATTTATTATGGAAAATATCTTAACAAGTTAAATTGTTAAATGCATATCAAGTTAGATATTTATTTTATTATTTTTAACTATTATATAACAAATATAATCACACATTTCACCTATTAATGGAAGAAGAACTTTTACTAGGAGGGACATTAGTTAATAGTTTATTTCTTTTAAAAACTCTATCTTTTTCTTATAAGTTGGTATTCTTCTAGTTATAGTCACATAAAAAAATCAAAGTTATCGTCTTTGTAAGGTACTTTTTTATTCAAATATAAGATTTGTTTCTTTCATTATTTGTGATGATGTTTTAGTACTTGCTTTTATTTTGTATGTTTTCTACTATGCATAGATAATTAAATTTTGTAGGATACTTAGAATGACGAATCTAAATTAATTTATAATTAAATCTTGTATTTTTCTCTCTTATACTTAATATTTGAATCAAGTTCTCTAAACCTCATTATAATAATTCAATCTATTTTCGATAGGTTATATATTTAATTAAAAAATAACTTGAAAATAATTTATAATTATTATTTAGTTAGATTTAGAAGATCATAATATTGCAATAAATTCTATTAATTCATTTCTAGATTGATAAATATGACAATTTTTGTATAACTTTTTTTTTGGATTGAGATTAATAATTGATTATATAAAAAGAGGAAACTAATAAATCTATTTATAAATCAACCTAGTGGATTCTATCCTAAGTACCTATTTTTTAATTATATAGTTTAAAGATATTATCAAATTAACTCTTTTTTTTTCTTATCAATTTGCCTATATAAGGTTAAAACTAGATAAAAATTTTCCTATAGATCGACCTACATAGTGCTATAATTAAAAACTGTATACTTGTAGTAATTATAATTTGCACATCAATAGCAGAAATTAACTGTTGATGATTGTAATAGTACTACCTACTTTTCATTACAAGACTTTTTTCAAATTTTTAGAAACATTTTTCAAATTTTGAAAAAGAAAAAAAAAGAAAAGAAATAGATTTGATTGCTTTGATTTAATTATTGGAGATCTTGATATGATTAGTGAAAATTATAAAAAAATATTTTATTTTTTAATTTGATTTAATATATTATCTAATTAATTTATTCAACTTGAACAAAAATCTTTTAACCAATTAGATTTTCCTTTCACTTAGAAAACCAACTCCAATAGAATTTCCTTTAAATGGAAACTCTTGCCATTCCCAAATCTATATAAATAGACCTAATCTTTTTTGTTGGCCCTCGCACTTGCCAACAAGAGAAAAGAAAAGAAGAAAGAGAAGGAAAAAAGAGAGAAAGTGAAGAGAAAAGAGAAGGAGAAATTCAGTCTAGAATTTTTGGATCATAATGTTAGAGTTCTTCGACACTTTTCGGCACCATATCCTAATCCAATGCCAAGTGAATTTCTAACTCAATGTAATCATACTAAAAATTATTGTATATATCTTATATTTTATTATTTTTGTATGATTTATTGTTTAAATTATGTGAAGTACTTTTATGAAGATATTCTTTTTGAAAATTGATATTGAAGTAGAAATCTTGATAGATTATTGAATTAGAAGATGAGTTTTATTTGTTGTAACTTTAAGATGCTAAAGGTCTAATCTTTATATTTTATATTGCTATTCTTATGAAGTTCATTGTTAAATTATGGATTTTACTTGTAGAGATGATTTTTGTTAAAGATATTGTAATAAAAGAGAGTTGTGTTAGATAATGACCAAAAAGAAAAATTTTTATGTTCTAATTCATGAGATCATGTTAGAAGTGATGTGTTATGAATTTGATGGAAGAAGAACGAACAGAAAGTGGACTTCTAGTCAAAATTTGTGACTTTATAGAGCATTGGATCTGGGATCAATTCAGACCCACCACCGACCCCTGGCTCAATATTTGAGCCAGGAAGAGCCAAGCAATTACACCCTAGTAACTCAATTCATTGATTGAACCAAACCTACCAATCGGTATGCCATTGGTGACTTAGTGGATTGTTGACTTGGCTATAATACTAGATATTGACTCTTTAAATTGATTTGTAACCATTTCTAGAGACATGATTAATGACTTGACTGTTATAATTAATAATTGAATTTACTATTTAAATTGTTCATGCAATTTGATTTAGTAAATACTAAATTGATACATGATTACGATGGATCGATATTGAAAGTGTCAAGAAATTTATTGTGTAATTTGTGATAGTTTATTAAACTTTTGTATCATAATTAATGATTATTATTAAACTAATAATTAATCTAATGATTATTACCAATTCACTTAGTACACTAAATGATTGAACTGAATGAATACATATCAGATTTTAGAGAAAAATTAGGGATTAGTCTAATTTGATGGCTGAATGTAACTATGTTATTATTTTCCATACAGGGTGGTTTAGGATAGGCTCTTACCAATATTGTCACTATTTCCATACGGGAGGGTTCGGAATAGACTTCAACCAAAATATTGATATTACTGTTACCATTTTACCGCATGTAATGGGAATATTTTTAGACTTGTTAATATTTCACCTTTCTAAATTTCCAAACATCATAATTAAAAGACAGTTAAACTAAAACGACTATATCATGACATAATATTTAAAGACTGAATAAAATCCTTATCGACTTATTTATTAATTTACATAACACTAGTGTATTGGATTTCCATGTTATTATTTTATTATACTTTATTGGTTGTTTTCCTAGTCATGACAAGGCGTCGATTTACGAGGTGGACCTGTGTGAAACAAATTAGGACCTAACTTATTTTTAGAAGTAAGCGGAGCTATAAGACTGACTGATAGATTTGAGTAGTTTTATTAGACAAATATTATTTTAAAGATTTTATTTAAAGATGTGATAAGAGCCTATGTCATATTAAAGATTTTATGTGAAGTTGGGTCATAAAATCGACTTAGCAAACTTGTGCCATATGATTGAACTGGCAAACTTATTATTAGGGAGAAACGTCGGGTCCAACTGCTGAGAACCAGTCTGACCAAAAAACTTGAATTTTTAGGTCAAGCCTTCAATTTTGTATTTAAACTCATATATTTTTTCTGTCCTATCCGATGTGGGACTATACTCACATATAAATAAGTAACAATCTCCCTCTTTCGTGTGGAGGTAGACACATGAGAAACCAAACCCAAAATTAACCTGAACAATTTGGACTTCATATCGACTTCACTCCCTCTTAAGCCATAACCCGAACCCTTTATCCGACGACAATTTGGCCCGAAGCTGGACTTTGATACCAATTGTTGGGGAGAAATCCTTGATCCGACGATAACTTGGTCCAAATCTAGGTTCTAATACCAATTGTTGGGAAGAAACGTCGAGTTTAGAACCAGTTTGACCAAAAAACTTAAATTTTAGGTCAAAACCCTAATTTTGTATTTAAACTCATATACTTTTCTTTGTCCTATCTAATGTGAGATTATACTCATATATGAATAACTAACACTTATACCATAATGTCGACTTGGCAAACTTGTATTATAGGATCAATCTAGAGTTTTGGTGAAATTCCGCAACTAGGCAAACTTATTCCGTATGATCGGCTTAGCGCACTTGTGCCACATACTTGATAACCTAGAGTTTTGGCGAACTTGTTCCACTTGGCTTAACTTATGCCATTTGATGAACTTGAGCTACAGATCGACCAAGATTTTTGATGAACTTGTGCCATTTGGCTATGCAAGTTCTTAATGTAGCACCAATAATAAATTTTATGAGTGCATCGATGAGTATATTACAGTGGGTATCTTACTATGTGCTTTTTTTACCTCCTGTATTATGGGAGGTGTATAACTTATCACTTCTAAATTTTAAAACTCTCACTTATACCCCCTGATTCAGGGGGTCTGAGTGTAATTAATACACGATGTCTTAGATAGTTTAGGAAATCTAAGTGAGAGCTCTAAAATTTAGTAGTGATAAATTATACACCCTCTATACTATAAAGTGGTCTGAATGTAATTAACCCTTTATCTAAAACAAATACGAAATTGGAGAAACTAAGAAAGCTTTATATAGATAACAACGCCAGGATTTTCCCGAGTAGACTAGTAGCTTCGTTCTTCTTTAAGATGCGTACATTTTATATTATAATTGCTTTGACTACTTGGGTCTTTTTGGTGGCTTGAGCTTCGAAGTGATGGTTAACTGACTATTTTTCGTTTTCTCTTTGTTGACGAAGTTCTTAATTTGGTCTTGTTGAGTGAGATTTTCAATATCCTTCTTTAGCTTATGCAGTTCTTGATCTTATGCCCGATATTTTAGTGATACTTACAAACGTTTTGGGAGCATCTTTCACTCATAAGAGTTTTTATTAGTGGTGGTAGCTAAGAGATAAATAATCCCTTTCAGATTTTGTTTAGAATTTGACCATGAAATATACACAGAGATGAATGTTCGCTGACAAGCATATTTTCCTCGGAGAGTCATCATGATACTTTAGTGGGCTCCACTTGCACCCTTTAGGAATTTTGTATATTGATACTTTCGCCCTCCAAAACTCTTGTTTCTTAAAGATCACATTGGACTCCTCTTGCCTAATATATTTGCTGAATGATTCAAGGAGTTAGAAAGTAATGTGAGCTTTCGCTTTAATAGAATATGAGTCCGCCATGGGTAACCCCATTAATAAGCGCGACAAGAACTATGTTGAAGGAACATTCTGCCATATGGAGTTTTGTTTCATTGAACCTCAGAAAACATGAAGTGATTTGCCATGCGTCTACACTTCCTTTTATGCTTTTGCTTGCAACAAATTATTAAGTGTTATTAAGTAAATTCGAGAAGCAATTAATGGAAGGAGTGGATGGATCCTGTATTGAGACTGTTGTATCGGCTTCTCGCTTCTTTTCCTAGGACATAGAGGAGACTCTGCAAAGGGTATATCACTTGCCCTCAAGAGATGCACTACAGTTTGGTAATTGGAGACATGGTCAAATAGATATGGCGTGCCATCATACCTCTTTTCCAAGGCTTGAGAGTTTAAATTTGAATTCCATCTACAGTATCATTAGAAAGGCTCATGATCCTTGAACTCGAAGTTCTCCTTCGATGATGACCGAGATCGATTTGCCATCTCCATTTTCTTGGTGTCATAGTTGGTGCTCCTTTTACAGTGGGCTGGTACTTCTACCGTATTAATTTGAGTAATCAAAACATTTGTTGTGACTTGCGTGAGAACAACAATATTTAGCAAGTTTTGGAAACTAGGCACAGGTGGCCGGAGCATTCGGGTCTTTAGGTTCATTGGGCTTTAGACTAATAGCAAAATGTTTGTACAAAAATTATCTGATTAGATTATCCAGAACTAGACTTAGCACACACACGTAAAATTTAATGGATAAATAGAAAAAAAAAAAAAAAGACCAGAGAGAGTGAATAAATAGAGAGTTTAATGAGGTTTGGTCGAGAAGGATTTTGGAGCTACGGCCTCAAGGTGAATTGGATCTCAGATCTACGACCTTGAGGTGAATAGACTTGTTGCAAGGATTTTTATTAGAGAAGAAAGAGTTACAACCTCTTAAGAACTCTCTCTCTCTTTTGCGAGCTTTAGATTCTCATTGATAGTTGATGGAGTGTCCTCCTGCGCCATGGAGGATGGATGCATCTATGATAGAAATCCTTAAGACGATGGAATTGCACTTTGATTTCGAATTTATTAGATTCTATATCCTTAGTAAGTATTTGATTTTAGGGTTAATTACAGCTCAATGTTTAAAATAGCGATAACAGTAACGTAACGTTTTGCCTTTGTTAGGTTATGTCGCAAATAGCGTAACACATAACGTAGGTTATGCAAATTTCTATTTATTTAATAAAAATAAATATAAAACCATATAAAATAATTTTAATAAATTGAAAAAAAAATTTAAAATATCTAAAAATATATAAAATTATTTTATAATACATAATCTATTCAAATGTTATATTAAGTTTTACAATAATTTTCATATATTTTCATAAATTATATTAAGTCTGCAACCGTAATTCCAATCATCATTTAAATAAAAAAAGCAAGATTCTAATTTTTTATTTAGATTCCAATTATTATCATTATTGTAATTTATATTTTGTAATGTTTAATTTATCTTATTTATGATTGTTGATTTCAGTTCAATTAAAAATTCAATAAAATCAACAAGTAAAATATTTTAGCAACCGGATAAGAAATACAATAAGTGAATAAAGAAACAAACTTAAATTATCAAGTTAGAAATTCCAAAAGCAATCAAACAAGCCAACAATTAATTAAGAAAATTACAATAATTTGCTAATAATCAAAATAATAATAGACAACAATATATGAATTACTAAAAAAAATAATTGTAAATAACGTAGCATAACGTAATTTAACGTAACGTTATGTAATATAACGTAAAATAACGTAAAAAATGTACTGTTACGGTGCACTGAGTTATTTCCAGTTGTTACGTAGCGTTGAGATTCCGTTAGGTTACGTAACGCAAATAACGGGTTTCATAACGCGTTATTTTCAACAATGTTACAGCTAGACCCCCTGTAGTATTGGGAATGTGTCACTTAACACCCCTGAAGTTTGAAACACTCAAAAAACCCCATTGACTTAGTTATTTTCACTCTCTTTTTTTACTAAAGTGCACTCTTGTCCCTCAAATTCCTATTCTACGCTCATCCCTCCTTTAAACCAGCACACTTATTAAAGGGAGAGATAATGGTAGAATAGGAATTTGAGAGATAAGAGTGCACTTTAATAAAAAAGGAGAGTGAAAATAACTAAGTTCAGAGGGTTTTTTGAGAGTTTCAAACTTCAGGAGTGTTAAGTGACACATCCCAATACTACAGAGGGTCTAAATGTAATTAACCCTTGATTTTATTTAGATTTTACTGCCTTCCACATAGGTCACATGTTTGTGCGCCTTGCTGGCTCGTGGGCCTGGTCTGAGTTGGATCGATAAATTTATGCATGAATAGGCGCGAGATTCATTTAAAAAATTAATAGCAATGAAAATGTCTTTAACTAATTATGTTATTTCTATTTGACTCTTATTGACCCTATTCAAGCCAACTTATTAACCTCTTTTGCCGTTTGCTAATTATGAGATACCAAATCAAATTATAAACAATTAGACAGCTTTTAAACAAACAATAAATACCATCTACTCCCCATATGAGACCTCATTGCCTATTAATTTCCTAAATATAAATAATATTAATTAATTCACTATCTGTCCCAGACTAACAAATTTAATATTTGACACATTTGTAATGAAAATAAATGAAAAAAAATTAAAAAATACCATATTTGCATTTAAAGATCCTATCTAGAAAAGAACACAACAAAATTTATTAAAATCACAGCGAAATAATTAATTTAATCCCTGTTCAATTCTAATTTCATTTATATAATCTGCTACTTATTCAAGAGAAATAATTGGTCCTCTAGCAAATTAAATACTGCATTAAATTAATAAATACCAACTCTAAGATTAAATACACTAACTAATAATAATTATCAATCATCAAAATTAATTTTCTGAAAGACTTAAAATTAATTAACCAATTAAAGGAACTTCGCATGATAATTGGAAAGAATTCAGGGCAATTTTGTAATTTCCGCAAGGTTGGAGGTGGCCATTAATTATTTGCGCGCTAAAGGCACCGAATGTTTGTACCCGAATTCGGGACCCCATTTGTGGCCCCCTTCCCGCGCATTTAATGCCTGCAATATGCACCCAACATCCACCATATTTTGCAGCTAGCCGCCTCACTTTCCTTAAATACCAGCAAAGATACTGATAAACGCTGAAAAAGTAACGCTTATAAATATAAGAAACTTGACGGTCAAACGGGCAAAACTGTCTTCTCACAACGGCCGGGAAATTGTAACCGAGCACACCACTTGACTTAGTGAGCAAGCACCACCGGACTTAGTGACTTCATGGTGCTCACTAAGTCAAGTGGTGTGCTCTTTTGGAATTCTCCCCTCCGGCCCCATCTACGAATTTCCTTCATCTCCTCTCCCAGCCGCCGCCCCCTCCGTCATTGATTTCTCTCTCTGTTGAAAGCGAGAGTTTACAAAGGAGCATACCATTTTTCCTAGGAAGCCGACTAGACTGAGTACCGTGCAGTTATTAAGTGTGCTCACCAGAATAAATGGTGCTTTCCTTTGGATACTCTCTTGAAAGCAAAGGGTTTTAACATATATGTCATTTACATATTTAAAAATTAGAATTTAGTCCCCCAAATCTTTATATTTATAATTTAGTCTCCAAATCATTTAAATTACCTCGCTTTAGTCCCAGCCATATTTTTGATCCGAATTTCCTGTTATACCCTCAAATTACTTCACTCTAGTCATCTCTTTGCTCTTCCTCCTCTCTTCCTTCTCTTATTGGGTTCCTCTCTCTATTCTTCTTCTCTCCCTCTTCCTTTCCAGTTAATTTCTAAAGTGAAGTAACTCAGGAAACCCAATAAGAAGAAGGAAGAGAGAGAGAAGAAGAATAAAGAGGGGAATCCAATAAGAAGAGAAAGAGAGGAGGAAGAGGGAATTGAGGACTAAAGTAAAGTAACTGAGGGGTATTCGGAAAATTTGGGCCAAAAATATGGTTAGGGGACTAAAGTCAGATAACTTAAAGGATTTAAGGGACTAAATTATAAATATGAAGATGTAAGGGACTATATTCTAAGTTTAAAAGATGTAAGGGACAGATATGTAAAAATCCCAATTTGTAATTTACTTACATAAGTCCTCATCGTTTACAGAATTTGCATGGATTCACTGAAATTTGTATTTTTGGGGTCAATTTCTGCAGGTTTGAAAGGGAAAAGGGCGAGTTTGACTAATAGAGGGCAGCAGCAGCTGAGGTGGTGGGGCCGTTGGAAAGTCAGCCTGAGATTTGGACTCTTATCATCATCTTTTTTTTTCCTTCTCTTTCTAGAGAGAGAGAAAAAAAAGACAAGTTCTAGAGAGAGAAACAGTCCCCAATGCAAAAACAAAAAAAAAAAGAAAAAGAGAGAAGACAGTTTGCTATATAGTCAACAGTGGCCTTCCAAATTTTCTCAATTCGTGTAAGTAATTTCATGTAAGCAGTGCTTGGTATTAGGCTTGTTATTGTCGTGGAATTGAAGTCCACATGTGTCACATGTATACTTCTTCATATCTATCTTCTTCTTCCTCTTTCTCTTCCGCTGCGGAGATCTGGGATTGTTTGTGATTTTTATTTTTTGGTAAATTTTGGGTTTGGAGTTTGGTTAGGGTTTTGAGAGTGAGGGAGAGGGATAGAGAAGGATTTGCTACAGCAGAATCTCTCGGCTTGGCTTTCTTTCTCTTTCTTTCTACCCATTTTTAATTTTTTTTAAGGGTATATAAAAGCTGTTTATAGTGTTTCTTTTATTTCTACTGTTTCTCTTTCTTCTCTTCTGTATTTTTATTTTCTGTTCATGAGTTTTGGGGGCTTATTCGATGGTGGCGGTGGCCCCGGGGGCAATTTGCCGTACGGGCAGTCCCGGCTGCTCTCCGGGCTCTCTCTCGGACTGGTCAGTGCTCGTCCATGTCATTAGAATTCTTCAGTATAGTTAATTTTTTGTGTTTTTGACTGATTTATTATTATTATTATTTTTTTTTTTTGATTTTTAAAGCAAACGAATACGGAGGGGCAGGGAGAGATGAGCAGGATGGGGATGATCGGCGGAGGAGGAGGCGGTAATGGCGTCAGCCTCAGTGCCGGCGATGTCGATTCCGTGGCAAGAAACAACATTAACAACAACAGCAACAACAATATCAGTAGCAATAAGAGAGACGAGGATGACAGCAGATCGGAGAGCGATAACTTGGCCGGCGGTGGCTCCGGCGACGATCTCGATCAGGAGAATCCTCGCAAGAAGAAGCGTTACCATCGCCACACCCCTCAGCAGATCCAAGAACTCGAGGCGTAAGAATTTGTAAATTTCATTTTTTTTTTTTTTTTTAAATTTCAGTGACTGCATTGACTGAATCTAATTTTATCGATATTTTTGAAATGTTTTAGTCTGTTCAAAGAGTGCCCTCATCCTGACGAGAAGCAAAGGCTGGAGCTGAGCAAGAGGCTTTGCCTCGAAAGCCGGCAAGTCAAGTTCTGGTTCCAGAATCGCCGGACTCAGATGAAGGTACTCTCCGGCGAACTTCATATTATTTTGCCTTTTGTGGTTTTTTTTTTTTTTTTTCCTTCTTATGAACAATATATTTTTATTTTCGTTGCAGACTCAAATCGAGAGGCATGAAAACTCGATCCTGAAGCAGGAGAACGACAAGCTGAGGGCGGAGAACATGTCAATCAAGGATGCAATGCGGAACCCGATATGCGGCAACTGCGGTGGCCCGGCCATACTGGGGGAGGTCTCGCTGGAGGAGCAGCATTTGAGGATTGAGAATGCGAGGCTGAAGGACGAGCTCGACCGCGTCTGCGCACTGGCCGGCAAGTTCTTGGGCCGGCCAGTGCCGTCCCTGGGCTCGTCGCTGGACCTGTCAGTGGGCAGCAACGGGTTCGCTGCGGTGGCGCCGACGCTGTCGGTGGTACCCGACTTCGTGTCGAGCCCGTTGGGCAGCGTGGTGACGCCGCCGATGGGGAAGGGGTTCGGGGTCGGGATCGACCTGTCGGTGGACAGGTCGATGCTGCTGGAGCTGGCGCTGGTGGCAATGGATGAGCTGGTGAAGATGGCGCAGATGGAGGAGCCCCTTTGGGTTGGTGCCCGCGGGCAGAGCGGGAAGGTGGTGTTGAATCACGAGGAGTATGCGCGGTCATTTCCACGGTGCATCGGGCCGAAGCCCGTGGAATGGGTCTCGGAGGCCACGAGGGAGACGGGGATGGTGATCATCAATGGCATGGCACTAGTTGAAACCCTCATGGATGCGGTGAGAGTAGCTGAACCTCTTGCATTAGTACTAAAATTTGAAGGAAAAAAGTTATTATCTTGTTTTCTTTGCTTGATTGATTGCTTATTTTACTGGCATTGTTACATTCATATAGCATTTTGTGCTGATGAAATTATTTGTTATAATTGCTTACCATCATATTGATTGAGGAGTGATACATTTATTTAATCCCATATCATGTTCTTATTTCTTTTAATCTCTCAATTCTAGCGATTGATTCCATAAAAATAGCAGTTATTATTTATGAATGTATAAATTTACACAAACTCAATAACTGATTCATAAACTTAATAGTGTTTTGTTGTCTAAGCTGATATTGTTACTGTTTTGATGGAGTACTGAATATATGCATCCAAACTTATCTTGAGCAATTGGTTCCTACCTTCCTATTTATTGGCAAATTAATGAATCAATTAACTCATGGATATATAGTTGATTGAATATATTCATTGATATAGACTCGTTGGGCCGACATGTTCCCTTGCATGATTGCGAGAGCTACCACCACCGACATCATCTCTAGCGGCATGGGCGGAACTAGGAACGGTGCACTTCAACTTGTAAGCATATTAGCCAAAATTCCAAACTTGTCGAACTTCATTTTTTAAGAAACTGGTTATCTCATCTATTTATTTATTTATTTTCAATTTAAATGATAGATGCATGCCGAGCTTCAAGTTTTATCTCCGTTGGTTCCGATTCGGGAAGTGAACTTCCTCCGATTCTGCAAGCAGCATGCTGAGGGTGTGTGGGCGGTCGTAGACGTCTCCATCGACGGAGCGCGTGAGTTCGCTGCGGCGAGAAGTGGCAACATGAGCTGCCGGAGGCTTCCCTCTGGTTGCCTAATCCAAGATATGCCCAATGGCTACTCCAAGGTACACTCTTACAAGCTCATTGTTTAATTTCTAGTACTGGATGTGTACAAGTCAAATCTGAAGTTTTGGACAGTGAGATTCAATGCCACTCTAAAATGTTAATTATTGAGTGCATATTTCCCAAAGTTTGTATAATAAGGTTTTGAAAATGCTTTAGATGCTTCTTCTGCTCATTGGGAGCACAAATCTCACATAAATTAATATAACCAATGTTTGTTCAACCATCACCCTCTCCAGTCTAGCAATCTGCCACTTTGGTTTCCTCATTGATTTGATAATTAAATTCATCCAAGTCTACAGAGTCCCATATTTTCTGCCTTGGTTTTTAGCAAGGCCTCATTAGTTTAGTAATACCTTTACATAATTAATATGCCTTTTGATATTATCTTGCTTCTATTCCTTATCATTATCCTACTATTTAGAAGATTGCTTCTTCTCAAAGCATAGTTTATGATATCTTGAATCTCTAATGTTTCCTCATTAGGCATCACAAGTCACAGCTCTCCATGAATCTCTCACGTGTCTCTAAGGTCCAATTACTTGCTTCTGTCGTTCTTTGTTTATCTTGATTTGGGTACTCTTTTGTTTGCTTGTGGTGGAGTGTTCACCTATCCATGCCGTTGTGTCTAGGAATGAGAATAGACGAGTACAGAAACCAACTATGAAAATTTTATTTTTCTAGTTTAAAAATTTGAATGGGAGCGAGCTCGTCCTTGGACCCGTTCATTCTCATCTCTGGTTGTGTCCTTACCTAGGCCCTGGACCTAGGTGAAAACAAGGGGAACTGGAACAAGCTAATGTCTCGTTTGGTTGGGGGTTATTCCAAGCCATCAATTATCTCTTATGAGCCTTAAATGGTAAAGCTTAGCGTGAGGTATCAAAGAGGCATGCGGTTTACCAATCGACCTCCTAATATCTTGAGAAAAGAGGCGATATTTTTTGGTTGACCAAGGATACCTCCTCTTGAAACCTTTATCGTTCCCTAGATGTAGTCGTTCAATTTAAGTATTTCAGTATTAGTAAATATAAAGCAATGAAATATTTAGAATACTTATGCCATATAAGTGTGATAAATAGCTAAGAAACACAAAGACAAAGCTATGGTATAGAATTGGAGATAAAAGGCTAAAAAAATGCAAGAATAAAGCTATGGCATTAAAGTGGGAGCTAATATAAGAGTTAAGTCATCCATGGAATAATATCAAGAGTTTCGTATGACTATTTCCAGTATTATTATAATTTTTGGCTCATATCATAATATATGACAATATTTTATACTGGTTATCATAGACATACCACTGTATTTCAGTATTAAAATATGAACGTCATGTGAGTAATTATGTGAAGTTTAGTAGTTGTTAAATATTATTAAAATACAAAATAATTTCTCTCAAATCTTAATATAATTTCGGAGTTTTGGTGCAGTGGAAAAGATTTCAACAGAATATCTGATCCTTACCATAAATTCGGAGTTAAATACAAAATAATTTTTCTTAATTTTCATCATAACTTTCGAATTTTGGTGCAGTGAGAGGGAGTTTAACAAATGTAGTTTTATGTAATTTAACAGCCTCGCAAATAGAATTTGTCGCTACTGCCGATTCACTGATTTAAAATGAAAATTTGACTGACATGAAAAAACTGACGTGCAGGTGACATGTGTGGAGCACGCAGAGTACGACGAGAGCGTGGTGCACCAGCTGTACCGCCCTCTGCTCCGCTCAGGTATGGGGCTTGGTGCGCAGCGGTGGGTTGCAACTCTGCAACGCCAATGCGAGTGCCTCGCCATTCTCATGTCCTCCTCGGTTGTTGCTCGTGATCACACTGGTATGTAACTCAAATTTTTCATGCATTTTGCTTCTATTATGAATACAGTTTCTTAGTTGGTTCGATATAGTTTTCAGCAAATATTTGTGTCCTTGCAGCGATAACAGCCGCGGGGAGGAGGAGCATGCTCAAGCTTGCACAACGGATGACGGACAACTTCTGCGCGGGTGTCTGTGCATCGTCGGCCCACAAGTGGAGCAGGCTGAACTCCACAGGTAATATTGGGGCGGATGTGCGGGTGATGACCCGGCAGAGCCTGGACGACCCGGGGGAGCCACCGGGTGTGGTTCTAAGTGCAGCTACCTCGGTCTGGCTGCCCCTGAGCCCGCAGCGGATCTTTGAATTCCTGCACGACGAGAGGCTCCGGAGCGAGTGGGACATTCTGTCGAACGGCGGGCCGATGCAGGAGATGGCACACATTGCCAAAGGCCAGGATCATGGCAATGCAGTCTCCCTCCTCCGAGCCAGCGTAATCCTCTCTTATCTCTGTGTCTTTGAACATTGTCTCGGTAATGGAAATGTCCTCTAGGGTTAGGGTTTGGGGTTGACCGACTCACAGTTATCACTGCCCAGGTCTTTGAGACTTGGCTTGTGCTTGATGTGATCTATCGGTAAAGATAGCAGTCACTGTGACCTAAAAAAGTTTGTAGGAAGTTTCAACTGAATAGATCACATAGCCAGCTTTTGGGATGGGTCCTATGGACATCATGGGCATAATGTGGGGCTTTGTACTTGTGCAGATTGCAATAGCTAGCAGGCAAGCAACAGCCTTTAGGGCTCTTTTAGGTGTACACGCCCTTGAAAATTCCTTATTTTGATATAATTTTCTTTGGAAATTTAGGTTATAAGAAAACATTTCCAGTAGGTGCAACTAAAATCCTCATATATAATAAATAAGATACGGATGAGCCTGTTCAATTCAAAATTTTAAATTAAAAATAAATTTTTTTATTTTTTCAAATTTTGAATAGAGTGTGCTAAGGACTAGCTTTTGGATCAGTCTGATAATGTTTACATATTAATTTTGTTTATAAGGAATATTTGCTAATATTAGTATATAAGAGTTACTTATAGAATTTGATGAAAATAGAGACTTTGCTTATGGAATTTCTTGCAACACAAATTTCTCGGCCAAAACATCAAAATTTTCAAACTTATTATGGAAGTATAATAAATTTAAGAGATTGTAGATATACCTACTAAAATCTTTAGTAATTGATGAGACATGAAGAATTTTTTGAGGCAAACATAAACATTCTAATACAAAAAAATTTGAGACTTGATTTTATCAAATTTAAGTGAAGATTTTAGTGGGTATATTAGAAAAATCTCTTGATTTTGATCCTTTCATGTAATTGTATCCATAACTTGTCTAGAAGGGATAGTTTTCAAACAAATAAGAAGTTAATAGAAATAAGAATTTCGATTTCTCTTGCTGCTGCAGGCTGTGAATGCAAACCAGAGCAGCATGCTGATCCTGCAGGAGACATGCACGGATGCATCCGGATCCCTAGTCGTGTACGCTCCGGTCGACATCCCGGCAATGCACCTCGTGATGAACGGCGGGGACTCCGCCTACGTCGCCCTCCTCCCCTCCGGCTTCGCCATTGCCCCCGACGGCCCAAACACCTCCAACAGCAACAACCCCGACGGCTCGCCACAGCCTGCCGGAGGAGGATCCCTGCTGACCATCGCGTTCCAGATCCTCGTCAACAACCTCCCGAGCTCGAAGCTGACCGTCGAGTCGGTCGAGACCGTCAACCACCTCATCACCTGCACCGTGCAGAAGATCAAGGCTGCCCTCAACCTGGAGAGCTGATGGCAACGCAGGATGCATCATGAAATAAGGTTTAATTAGCATTTTAATTAGACTTTGTTTAATTGGGGTGGGTGCATGCGATTGGGGTTGAGTCAAGAACGAACCAACTTTGTGAGCCTTGGATCAAAACCTTTGCTAGGTGGTAAGGGATCATTAGATTATGGCTCTTAACACAGAGCAATGGTGGTGGGTGGTTCGGGTATTGACTCGGTCTCAGCTCAAGCTCTAACCTGATCCAGATTAATGTGCCATTATTGTTGAAAATTTAGTCAATTAAGACTAAACTATGGGAAATTCTAAATGCGCACCACATTTTACTTATTGAGCACCACAACATAAGGGAAAATGGTGCTCACTAAGTCAGATGTGGTGCGCATTTAGAATCTCCCCAAAACTATCCGTTGTAATGTTTATAATGTTTACTGTAATCCCAGTTTGCCCTTCTGTTGTTCTGAACGAATTTTTATTATAATTTTTTTTTTTTCTAGAATTTATACGGGTGGGTGGATGTGGGGGTGTGTTTGTGAGTGGGTAAGTTAAATGGGGGTGGTGGGCCTCCAGAGCAACCCATTCCCGGGACACGGCATTAAATGCTGGGCTGATAATTGGGCAGGCCTCATTAAATGCTGCCCTGGCCCACTCTGCAGACGCTTTGAGCCCGTCCAGCCTGTAAAATGAAGAGAGAAGTCACCACTGACAAGCTCGTTTCTCGCTTTCTCAGAACTCCAATGGCGTTTGCTTTGGTTTTCGACTGGGAGGGAGACTAACCCTAACCCTAACCCTATGTCTAACAGTAAACCCTAGTCAAGTGAAGTACGTGCATGCATGTGAGTGCACGGCAACGTCTTTGAGTTTTTGCTGATGCATGCTAGCCGCTTTGTTTGTGTTGTCACGTGGGTTTCTCTGCGCACCCAAACCAAAAACCCCTTCTCCGCCTTGGCGCTGTCTCATTGTCTCATCTCAATCCCAATCTCGCCAGGTGTCAGAGAGATTAGAGACTTGTGGTCGGTAGGTCGTTTTCGGGTGAATTTTTTTTTTTACCGAAAATCGAATCCAAATATTATAATCGAAAATTGAAATCAATGGAATTTTTAAAAAATCAAAATCGAACAATTGGTTTTCGATTATTTGGATTTGAAACTAAATATATAATAAATACGTGTATTTTAGTTTGAAACTATTAGTTTAAAACTAAATATGTAATAAATACGTGTATTTTATAGGAAAAATAATATTTTTTTTTTCTATTTTTTATTTTTCTATTTGTTAAAATAACAATTACATATTTTTCATTTAAGATTTAAAAGAAAAACACATTGAAAATATATTAAAAAAAAAGAATAAGCTACAATTGCAAAAGTTCGATTTTTTCGTTCAGTTTTGATTGGAGCTAAAACCACCGAAATCCGACACGAAATTCATAATTAATTTCGGATTTTACACTGAATCGAAAATTGAATAAACCAAATCAATCGATTCGGTTCGATTCGATTTTGCATTTCGGATCGATTTGTTTGATTTTCTGTTCAGCCTACTTGTGGGGTCCAAAACTGGGCCCATGCACTTACCTGATTGACAGTTTGGGGGAGCTGTACGGCCGGCCCATCTCCAATATTTTTTTCATTTAATATCTATAATTTTTATGAGTTTTGCACTGCACAACTTTCAGTCAGGTTTGGAAACAATTTCAAGAGTTAAAATAAAAAATTATTTTTATGATTTGATATTGTATTTTTTCAACTCTTTTTTAAATTTATTTATTTTTTTTCAATCAACCGATATAATTTAGATCTTTATCGAATTATTATGTTATAGTTATATATTTACTTACAAAATTATAATTAATTGTTGAATTCATATTGATATCGGAATAACTTTGCCCATGGTAATTTATTAAGCCCCTCCCTCGGTAAACAGACCGGAGGTGTGGCACTTCAATTGAATTGACTTTTGACGTTGAGTTATAAGTTTTTCCCAGTTTCATCAAATATATACGCTTCATTAATTCACCAACGGTGGTCCTTGGTTGGTATGATGTTAAAGTCTATTTTATATCAATTTTATCACTGCGGTTGCTTTCCAAATATCATTTTCCATCACTAAATTCCAATTCCAATTCTTGTTCATACATGACCCATTTATCAAATAAAAAATTTCTTCACACATAATTTTGAAAATATTGCGACTTAATCAACTGTTGGTCTATTATATTTAAAATTTTGAAGTGAAAAAGTAATTTTTAATTTAAATTTTTTATTAAGACAGATATCTTTGTACCGTCAATTCTTAATTCTCATTAAGAGAATCTTATTATTATTATTGTAATCATGTACTAATTTGTTGAATTCTTTTGTCATGCATTTTTTTTTCCCTTGTACACATGCACAAAAAAACAATTTTTGAACAAATTATTTTTTATTTATTGCCATCCCTAAAACCAACTACTAAAATTCTTTTCGTAACATTGGTAGATTTGTCGGTGTGAATATGAAAATTATAATCCCTCCATCTAGAAATAGTTGTATTTTTTAATAAAAAATTTATTTCCAAAAAATTACTTGCTCATTTTGAGATAACCTTTTAAAATTTCTAAATCAACTTTAACTAATTTCGGAACATGTCACATGGAAAAAACCAATAAATTTTCTTTTTATTACAAAAATGCCATAACTTTTTAGATTTCACTATTTCTAACATGGACAAAAACGAAATTTTGAATTTTAATGATTTGCTGTCTTTATCAAAGCAAGGTTTTTTTTTTTTTCTAAAGAACTTGTTGGGTTACAAAAGGATGATTAAAACCGAACGAAGAAATTACTCTCACATTCTAAACATCGCACACCCTCTCAGTTGAATTCAAGAACTGTAGTTTTTATGTTACCCCTTGATTTGTCAACATCCAAGTAAATGTGAGTGAATACATTATCGATGTAGATAATTAGGTTTCGTTACTAGCAAGGTAGAGGACAATTATTTATTTATTTTTTTAAGTAGGTGGGCGTTTAAAGAAAAGGCTTCATTTGTTGAGGCCCATTATGAATTAACGGAAGTGGTCCTCAGTTGTTATTGACCTAATTTTGGCAACCATATGGGCCAGTCCGTCGCTAAACAATTAAAAGAGGGTTTTACTATAAAAAGGAAAAGAGAGAGGTCCATGGGAAAAGTTTTCAAGCTACATTTTTTAGGAGTTTCCAAAGAAGCACACCATTTTTTCTAGTGAATTCACTTTACAGTATAATTTTGGTGTGAAATTTCAGCTTGGTCAGTTATTAAGTGAGCTCACTAGGAAAAAAAAATGTGCTCGTTTAGAAACTCCCCCTCGTTGCATTTTCTGATTTGTTTGTTTTTGTTTCATTAAATTCTTTGGAAAAAAAAGGTAAACTTTAGACCATTACTTTCAAATTTCAACCTCTAGTCTCGAGTTTGACAACAAAGGTTCATCTTTGGGTTGTGGGGCTTCTTAGGCCGAATGAAAGTAGTGACTAGCGTTATAAGTCGTTGGTCGAAAAGAAGATAGCCATGAGTAAGATTGGGGGGACCAACGGCAGTTTTCTATCACCGATTATGAGAATGGATGGATTCAAACACTAATTCTATACCTTATTCAAAATTTTGAATTAAATTCTTAGTCATTGCGCCTGATAACAACCACTAGCTTTCCCAACTGGAAGACCAAGAGATAGAATCTCAACAGTCTATCACCGCAATCACCTCTCATACGAGTGGGTTATTCCGGCGATGAAATGCCGAAATTCAGTCCAAAGTGAGGGCACAGAAGGAGACTGAAATTGTGGACCAAAAGCAAAGACAGACTACATTTGTGTTGAGGGAAACATAGGAGATTAAGGATTGAGTCTCCAAATAAAAATTTTATTTTTTAATTTAAACTTTTGAATATACTGAGCCAACAACCAATCTTTAGACTAGCCCATCCTCTTACATTTAGGAAAAGAAATAGCACATGCTAAAATTATGAACTTGGCTACTTATATAAGGCTGAGGGGAAGCATGGATGCTAAATATTGCCATTGGGAACAAGTGTCAGTGTAGTACAATAATAAAAACTTTTTAGCATAATTGGGTGAACTGCCACTGGAGTACTATACTGGTAAAACCTTTTAGCACTAAATGGTAGTAGTCTTGAGTTGAAACCTTGACTGCACCAAACTAGATCTCACTTTAAAAACATTACATTATTAATATATAAAAGTAAAAGTATGCATAAAGTGTCTCCTTGTAATAGAAGAAGGTGACCAAAAATTCTAATGATGGATGGAACATCAAATCAGATGATCTAAACTCTCCATTTTCATACTTTTTTTTTAATATGTATTTTGATGGTTACCAAAACAAAAAAAAAGGTTTTCCGGCAACATAACAAATGAGACTCATTGATCGATGATTTACAAGTGTTGAGATCACAGAACTTTTATATACCACATGTTTCCGACTATATACCACATGTTTCCGACATGTAGGTCATGATCAGCATTTTAGATCGTACATTTTGATATTCCATGGTGAGATTTTGAAGCGCCTCCTTATAATGCACTCAAATAAGACATCTTTAACACACTTTTTTTTTTATAACTTGCTGAATTGCCATTCATAGCGCCAATTTTCAGTCCATATCATCATTTCTGCTCTAGATTAAACAACATACAATTATATATAATGGATGAGCAACAAGCTTGTTAAAATAGTGGAATGGGTTTTTGTTTTCTTTCTTTTCAGAAATTAGACTGTAGCGTGACTAATTGTTCAAAATAATGATTCACTATATGTATCTGTGTGTGTTGTGTTTCTGTATGTGTGTGACTAATTTGAACATATATATCTCTATGCGTGCGTGCGTGAGTTATATATGCACGCATGAACACACGCACACATGTGCATACGCACACATGTGCACATGCGCACAAGCGCATGCACACGTATGCACGCCCACACACACACATATATGCGTATTTATATATGCATACATACATACATGTTCATTGTCAATATGTCATTGAACCCTACTCATAACTGTGATCTTTACGGTTTGATATTCATAGTGATTACGTTACAAGGCAACATTTCAACAGTGCAAGTAAGGGGCTGCAAAATTTTGTAGAAGAAAACATAAATAATCTTATTTCTATCCTGTGTAAATGAATATTGAGAAGCAAAATTCTGTAGAAGAAAACGTAAACAATCACATTTGTATCCTTTGTAAATGAGTTATGCCACAGAAATATCGATTTGTTCAGTAGGAATAGGCAGTAACTACCTTCGCGTGGTCTTTCACTCGTTATGTGGACAGTTAGTTGATGGACAAGCCAAAGGCCCAAAGTGTTGGAGCTTTCAACAATCATGGCCTTTGCACTGACAAGCCGAAGTGTTGGAGCTTTCAACAATCATGGCCTTTGCACTGACAAGCCAAAGTGTTGGAGCTTTCAACAATCATGGCCTTTGGACACAGTGCAAAGGCGCTGCAAGTAAATTGCTTCTTGGTAAGGATGTATCCAATCTCAACGTACACAAGTACAGTAACGCTCCGCATCCAAGATACGGATAGCGTTCGGCGACGTATCATAAATACGTCAAGCCTAAAATACTTTTAACAAATTAAAAATTACAACCACAAAATTTAACACATGTACATTGAGAGAATATTGAGAAAACTACAAACAATCTTTCTATTTTGCTCCAACAAAATATTAGTAAGTTCATGAAAGAATCCAAAAGGATAACACTTATGACAACTTTAAATTTTGAGTTTTGGAAATAGCAAACTAAAGTTAAAATAGACAAAATGAAATAATTAATAAATCCCCTAAATAACGCCTTATAATGAAAACACTACTAATTGTCAATTGACTCCTCGAAATGTTGCTCAAGCTGTGGTGATTTCTCCTCCTTAGTATCCTGCAACTTATCTGCAACTTATTTGGACATGCCAAACCAGGGTCGTTAGAACGACCTAACAAGTACTACAAAGAGAAAAATAATAATACACAGGCACGCTTTGTGTATATATAAATAAAATATAAAACTGCATAAAATCATGATAATATACCAAAATTTTTCTCTCTGTACTGTACCATCACAGAAAAAGGGTGCATGAAATAAAATTAATAAAATAATAATTTAAATAAAGCACCATAAAGAAAAAGAAAAGAAAACAATTTGGAATGTTGAGTATGTATAAATTATTCTTTAAAATATATAAGAATATTTGTGTGAGGAGTTGCTTATTAAATTTTTTTTAGACATATCTATATTTTTACAATGAGTAATATAACAAAATTAATTTAGTTACACCATTAGAAGAACTAATATCAAAGTTTTCTGTTGTCTAATAACGATAAATTATATACAAACTAATTCTACTTTATTTCTTTGACCATTAATTTAAAAATTTACATCCCAGATACACGTCACATTTCTTAATATCTTTCAATAGAATCATGGATAAAGTTTTAGAGTTTTGTCTTTCATTTATTAATATTAATTATTTATTAGGTCACTAAATTAAAATTATATTGTCAGACTTCACGCATGATACATGATTTATCTACAACTTATTCTAAAATAATAATATACATCCATTACACTATAGAAATGGATCGTCAATGATAAAGTTTTGTGAGATATTTTATTCCTAGCCTTTTTTTTTATTGAACATATAATTGTCCATAAGGTTGAATTTCTACTTTGGATAACTAATAATAAACTCACTGTAAATCTTACTAGAGTGTGCTTTGTTATAAATCCTAGAACATGATTTTTTTTTTCAAAACCTATATCCTTGGTCTTACTATTAATGTTATTATCTTCAAAATACTTTATTCAAAAAAAGATTCATTTTAATACAAATAAACTGATTTCTTTCCAGAAGAAATTCTTAGTATGTAAAGTAGTGGGTGATACTATTAATTATGCAAAATAACAAGTTCTTTTAATCTATTATGTTCCTTTCATTGTAATATTTCTTTGAAATAAGATTTATCATATCACAATAAACATTTCTTACATGGTAATTAATTAGTTAACCAGTCAACGACTGTAATATACCAAATTTTATCTTTTATCATATATCCTAAAAAATAAAATTATAAAATAAATTTATGGGGTTATGGGAGAACTCAAAGAAAGAACTGTACACATGTTTTAGGAGTTTTACATTCCTGGGGCTGTACAACTGTAATACCCCAACATTTTGAGCTATCTGTATTGCTCTCTTGCGACCAGTAGTGCCGAATAAGCCCCACCGAAGTCGATTTTGGACACCGAAATAACTTTCGATTAACATAACTTTAAATCCACACACCCAAATGACATTCGGTCTTCGCGATTATTAGTTTTGTAATATTTAGGATTTTTGAAGATTTTTCTTACGAGGCCGAAAAATATTCCCAAAATTGTTAATTTAATAATATTAAAATTATTCTTCTAATTATTTCGGAATTTCGGTTCATTTATTCCGGACATCGAAACAACAAACGGATAATTTTGTAGTATTCCCCTCGTCGAGCACTACGTCTTACATAAATTTGGTATTATTTGAAGAATATTACATGAAATCAAAATTATTAAATTATTAAATTAAAAAAAAATATTATTTAACATAATATCTGCTCTTTGCTGTCAAGAGAAGGGGAGTGGCGTGGTGTGCTGTCGCGATGGGAAAAAAAGGAGGGTTGCATGGATTGCACGTGTCACAAGCATGTGAGGAAAAAAATAAAAAAATAAAAAAATAAACCTCCTCTCACTGCTCTCACTTTCTTCCCTCACTTCTCCTTTCTTCTGTCTCTCGGCCCAAAACAGCAACAGAGAAGGGAAAAAAAAAAAAAAAGGAAAAAAAAAAAAAGGAAGAAGAGAGAGAAGAAAAATCAAACCATACCGAAGATTCAAACCGAATATTCGAGATCAAGCTGAGGCAAGTAATACTGCTATTTTCGTTCTTTTCATTATTTTATTTATATTTATTTTCGTTCGTTTTGTTATTTACATTTATATACGCTAAATTATTTTTTTTGAAATTGCTCGATTCATATTTTAGATTATTAATTGACATTGAGAAGTAAAGCAAATTATTAGGTCAATTTTGATTTATATATATATATATATATAAAAATATTATTACAGTTGTTTATTTTCAGTTTTAAAAAAAAAAAAAATACATACGTTGAGCCATGCAAAATTAACTTAGCCATGCAAAATTAGAAACAAAGAAAAAAAAAATTTAGAAGAAGAGCTGGGCCTAGAGAACCGAGAGAAGAGTGAAAAAAAAAAGAAAGAGAAAAACAAAAGAAGAAGAAGAAGAAGGAACTGGGCCTAGCCCAGCCCAGAAGGAAAAAAAAAAACAAAAGAAAAAAAAAAAGAAAAGAAAATAGTTAACTGGGCCTGACCGACCCAAAGAAAATAACAAAAACAAAAAAAAAATAAAATAAATAAAATTGGGCTTAATGGGCTTGGGCTGGAAAAGAAGAAAAATAAAAATAACAATATAAGTGGGCATTTATGGGATTGGGTTTTGGCTTAGTTTGAATTAATTGTAAATAATTAATAGACAGAAATTTGATTCCCAAATTGAGTTATTAATTTACATTGAGAATGAAACCAGATTATTAAATAATTTTAATGAGATGCATTACAATTGTGCACTAACATTTATCATGCTACAAGTCATGTATCTTGATATTACAAATCATGTGTACTAATATATCATGTGTTAATTTATCATGCTACAAGTCATGTGTTTTACATGTCACGAGTTCTGATTACAAGTCATGTGTTTTACATGCCACGTGCTTTGATATTACAAGTCATGTGTTTTAATATTACAGATCATTTGTTATGATACTACATGTCATGTACAGTCATGGAAATGCAAGCATGTTATCATGAATTGAAAAATAATTAAAGAAAGATTATAAAATTTTCATGTGCAAAATTCATTATGAACACGGGGATGGGGGAAACTATATGATGGATAAGAGCCTTGCCGTATAAGGATTGATTGTATTGTTAGGGCCGGGATTTTATTACTGCAGCGGCCTGGGTGATTACTGGATCACCAATTGATATCTACCCTGAGTGGTAAGTCCGTACTGTAATACAGTACGGAACGTGATTGAGTGCCTAGCGGCATGTCATGGTTCAGCGCCATGAATATTGGGGCCGGGTCCCGGGTATGCACGGGCACTTATACGACAATGAAGAATAGCGCTATCTTATCCATTAATACAGTTTCAAAAATTTAAATTGGACGATAACTGAGACCAATAGAATATATGATTAAATAGATAGAGAAGTTATTGTCATGTTCATTTATTTATGCATTTTTTTATGCTTGATTTCATGTTATTTATATGTTGCCTTCATGTTACTTTATATGCACACAAACAACACTGACATAAACATGCTCATGCACACTGATATTCATGTACTATGATAGTACACAATTCCTATTTTAAATGTATTACTTGCCGAGTTTAATCCCTTGGGTTTTGAACCCAGATTTGGAACGTGAAGAAGGGGATCCAGCCCCAGTTGAAGACCCGTACTTCGTTGGACAGATCGAGTGACAATAGGCAAGCGAAGTACCATCTAGGGAGTTTTTGTATATTTTGTTTATATTTCATTTTGTCTGGGCACTGCTTTTCTCTTCGACTCTTTTGTGTTCATATTTAAAGCAGTGTGCCATTTTATGTAATGAACTCTTTGTATAAATGAAATCATTTTAGTTTCAGACATGTTATTTATTCATCTGATTGTGGCAGTAGTTACGGTTATTCCAAGATCCTGTGATTGTTGGGTTGTCTAGTGCAAGTAATAAGTAACGTCCTCCGTTTTGGGAAGCAGCTGAAAAAAAGGGGGCGTTACAGGGTGGTATCAGAGCCTAGGTTTAGGTGGAAGACCATAGGACTACTGCCACATAAGAACATATCTGTGACTTATTCGTAATAATTGTTTCTTATTCTTTGATATCTATCAGATCTAGTATCGTGCCTATCCTATTATTTTCTATTCGTTTGAGATATCTATCTTGAATTCTTTTTTATTGATTCTTATCTGGACCGTGGCAGAATAATATTGACCCGATCTTCTTCGAGTGTGAGTGTAAGTCCGATAGATAATACATCTAATCTTAAGAGCCATGAAAAATTGGCATGCGATCAAAATCGGTGTCTAAGATTTGGAATTTTCTGGGATGGCTGAGTATTATTGAAAATTTGTATAGAACTTTACAAGACCTTATCACTTTAAATAAATGGATAAGCAAATGAGTTAGAATATGTCTGAACAAATGAATGTAATAAATCATTTGAGAAATTAAAAGGAAGTCTAACTGTTATACAAGTTGTAGCAATTCTTGATACTTCTGGAGAGGGCATATTCATGCTCTATTTTAATATTATTCGATAAGCAAAGTAATTCTGTAGGCCGTGCATTTAAGATTTAAATTTTCATCTATACCAAGAATTTCAGACGAAATTTAAATGGATTTTTAGGTACAAATTTTTTTGAAGAAATATAGTTACATTTGGACATAACTACTATGCCAATCTTAATCATATGAGATCTAATGTTTTATTGAGTTCCAGTGTTATTAATAGGAAAGAAGGATGAGAGTAAAAAGTTGTGTGTGGACTATAGAGATTTAAATATAGTAACAATAAAAATAAAAAAATCCACTACTTATGATAACTAATCTATTTGATCAATTGAGAGAAGGAAGAGAATTCTTGAGGATGATCTTTATTTGGGATTCTGTCAAATAAATGTCCGAGCAGAAAATATTTCAAAAACTGCATTTAGAACCAGACATGGTCATTATGAATATTTGGTGATGCCATTTGGAGTGACTAATGCTCCAGCAGTGTTTATGAATTTGATGAACCATGTTTTTACTCAGTATCTGGATAAATTTGTGGTAGTATTTATTGATGATATATTAATCTACTCTAAAAATAAAAAAAGAGCATGCTGAGCATAAAGAGCAGAAGTTATATGGGAAACTGAGCAAATGTGAATTTTGGTTGGATAAGGTTGCTTTCTTGGGTCACATAGTTTCAGGAGATGGTGTATCAGCTGATCCTAAGAAGATAGAAACTGTAATGGATTGGCCTGTACCGAAATCAGTATCGGAGATTCGGAGTTTTCTGGGATTGGCTGGATATTATAGGCGATTTGTACAAGACTTTTCAAAAATTACATCTCCTCTAACTAAATTGACTAGGAAAGGAGTGGAATATGTCTGGACGGAGGAATGTAATAAGGCATTTGAAGAATTAAAACGAAGACTGACAACAACACCAGTGTTGGCAATTCCAGACAATTCTAGGGAAATGAAGGTCTATAGTGATGCTTCAAAATAGGGATTGGGATGTGTATTGACACAGAATGGAAGAGTAATTGAATTTGCATCAAGACAATTGAGACCTCATGAGAGAAATTATCCAACTCATGACTTGGAATTAGCAGCGGTGATTCATGCTTTGAAGATTTGGAGACATTACTTGTTGGGACAGAAGGTAGAGGTATATACTAATCATAAAAGTTTGAAGTATATTTTCACTCAAAAGGAACTGAATATGAGGCAGAGACGATGGTTGGAGTTGGTAGCAGATTATGATTTGGAGATTAAATATCATCCAGGAAGGATTAATATTGTACCAGATGCACTGAGTAGGAAACCTACAGTGGAGAGATTAACTCAACAAAGGGAACTTTTAATGGAGATGCAAAGAATGGAATTGGAGGTCATTTTACCAGGAGTGACAACACAATTTATGGAGATACAATTACAGTCACCATTGATAGAGCAGATTAAGCAAACTCAAGTTGGAGATGAAAATTTTCAGAAACTAAAGAACAAAATGGAAGCAGGTAAGAGACCAGAAATGAAAATGTACTCAGATGGAGCTATTAGATTCAAGAAAAGATTGTGGGTGCCAAAAGGGGAAGTAAGAGATAGAGTTTTACAGGAAGCTCATAGATCAACATATTCTATTCATCCTGGGAGCAATAAGATGTACAAGGATGTGAAAAAGTATTTTTGGTGGCCAGGCATGAAGAAAGAGATTGCCAGATATGTATCTAGATGTTCTACTTGCCAGCAAGTGAAGGCTGAGCATCAAAGGACAGCTGGATTGCTCCAACCATTAGCAATACCGGAGTGGAAGTGGGAACAAATATCGATGGACTTTGTTACAGGTTTACCCAGGAGCACCAAGGGCAATAATGCAATTTGGGTAATTGTGGACCGACTGACTAAATCAGCTCATTTCATTCCATTTAGAGTTGGTCAATCAACAGAAATACTAGGCAGAAGATTTATGCAAGAAATAGTGAGATTGCATGGAGTTCCAGCCAGGATTGTGTCAGATCGAGATTCAAGATTCAGATCACACTATTGGGAGAAATTAATGGATAGTCTGGGAACACATTTAGATTTGTCTTCAGCTTACCACCCACAGACAGATGGTCAATCAGAACGGACTATCCAAGTACTTGAAGATATGCTTAGAGCATGTGTGTTGGATTTTGGTGGATTTTGGGAAGACTATTTGTATATGGTGGAATTTTCTTATAATAATAGTTATCAGGAGAGTATCAAAATGGCACCATTTGAAGCCTTGTATAGGCGAAAATGCAGATCTCCATTATGTTGGGATGAGGTTGGAGAACGAAGTATTTTGGGGCCAGAGTTGATTACTCAAGCAACAGAGCAAGTGAAGATTATCAGAAAACACATGAAGGCAGCTCAAGATAGACAAAAGAAATGGACAGATCAACGTAGAAAATCACTGGAGTTCGAAGTAGGAGATAAAGTATTTATTAAGATATCTCCGATGAAGGGTGTGATTAGATTTGGGAAGAAAGGAAAGCTCAGTCCAAGATACATCGGGCCATTTGAGATCGTGGAGAGGATTGAAAGTCTTGCCTACCGATTATCATTACCAGTAGAGATGGAAACTGTTCATGATGTGTTCCATGTATCACAACTGAGGAAATGTTTGGGTGAAGAGCACAAAGTAGTAGATCTGTCTGAGGTAAATTTGAAATCAGATCTAAAATATGAGAAGCATCCCATAGCAATTATTGGCCGACGGGAGAAGGTTCTTAAGAATAAAGTGATACCGTTGGTTCTTGTTTCCTGGGACACACAATCGCCAAGAGATTCAACTTGGGAGCTTGAAAGGGAAATCAGGACAAAGTACCCGTACTTTTTCTCATGATCAGGTATGTCAATTGAATTTATTTTCTATTTGTAGGTACCGTAAATACAAGCACGTCTTCTAATTTGAAATTTCGAGGACGAAATTTTTTATTAGGTGGGTAGAATGTAATACCCCAAAATTTTGAGCTATCTGTATTGCTCTCTTGCGACCAGTAGTGCCGAATAAGCCCCACCGAAGTCGATTTTGGACACCGAAATAACTTTCGATTAACATAACTTTAAATCCACACACCCAAATGACATTCGGTCTTCGCGATTATTAGTTTTGTAATATTTAGGATTTTTGAAGATTTTTCTTACGAGGCCGAAAAATATTCCCAAAATTGTTAATTTAATAATATTAAAATTATTCTTCTAATTATTTCGGAATTTCGGTTCATTTATTCCGGACATCGAAACAACAAACGGATAATTTTGTAGTATTCCCCTCGTCGAGCACTACGTCTTACATAAATTTGGTATTATTTGAAGAATATTACATGAAATCAAAATTATTAAATTATTAAATTAAAAAAAAATATTATTTAACATAATATCTGCTCTTTGCTGTCAAGAGAAGGGGAGTGGCGTGGTGTGCTGTCGCGATGGGAAAAAAAGGAGGGTTGCATGGATTGCACGTGTCACAAGCATGTGAGGAAAAAAATAAAAAAATAAAAAAATAAACCTCCTCTCACTGCTCTCACTTTCTTCCCTCACTTCTCCTTTCTTCTGTCTCTCGGCCCAAAACAGCAACAGAGAAGGAAAAAAAAAAAAAAGGAAAAAAAAAAAAAGGAAGAAGAGAGAGAAGAAAAATCAAACCATACCGAAGATTCAAACCGAATATTCGAGATCAAGCTGAGGCAAGTAATACTGCTATTTTCGTTCTTTTCATTATTTTATTTATATTTATTTTCGTTCGTTTTGTTATTTACATTTATATACGCTAAATTATTTTTTTTGAAATTGCTCGATTCATATTTTAGATTATTAATTGACATTGAGAAGTAAAGCAAATTATTAGGTCAATTTTGATTTATATATATATATATATAAATATTATTACAGTTGTTTATTTTCAGTTTTAAAAAAAAAAAAAATACATACGTTGAGCCATGCAAAATTAACTTAGCCATGCAAAATTAGAAACAAAGAAAAAAAAAATTTAGAAGAAGAGCTGGGCCTAGAGAACCGAGAGAAGAGTGAAAAAAAAAAGAAAGAGAAAAACAAAAGAAGAAGAAGAAGAAGGAACTGGGCCTAGCCCAGCCCAGAAGGAAAAAAAAAACAAAAGAAAAAAAAAAAAGAAAAGAAAATAGTTAACTGGGCCTGACCGACCCAAAGAAAATAACAAAAACAAAAAAAAATAAAATAAATAAAATTGGGCTTAATGGGCTTGGGCTGGAAAAGAAGAAAAATAAAAATAACAATATAAGTGGGCATTTATGGGATTGGGCTTTGGCTTAGTTTGAATTAATTGTAAATAATTAATAGACAGAAATTTGATTCCCAAATTGAGTTATTAATTTACATTGAGAATGAAACCAGATTATTAAATAATTTTAATGAGATGCATTACAATTGTGCACTAACATTTATCATGCTACAAGTCATGTATCTTGATATTACAAATCATGTGTACTAATATATCATGTGTTAATTTATCATGCTACAAGTCATGTGTTTTACATGTCACGAGTTCTGATTACAAGTCATGTGTTTTACATGCCACGTGCTTTGATATTACAAGTCATGTGTTTTAATATTACAGATCATTTGTTATGATACTACATGTCATGTACAGTCATGGAAATGCAAGCATGTTATCATGAATTGAAAAATAATTAAAGAAAGATTATAAAATTTTCATGTGCAAAATTCATTATGAACACGGGGATGGGGGAAACTATATGATGGATAAGAGCCTTGCCGTATAAGGATTGATTGTATTGTTAGGGCCGGGATTTTATTACTGCAGCGGCCTGGGTGATTACTGGATCACCAATTGATATCTACCCTGAGTGGTAAGTCCGTACTGTAATACAGTACGGAACGTGATTGAGTGCCTAGCGGCATGTCATGGTTCAGCGCCATGAATATTGGGGCCGGGTCCCGGGTATGCACGGGCACTTATACGACAATGAAGAATAGCGCTATCTTATCCATTAATACAGTTTCAAAAATTTAAATTGGACGATAACTGAGACCAATAGAATATATGATTAAATAGATAGAGAAGTTATTGTCATGTTCATTTATTTATGCATTTTTTTATGCTTGATTTCATGTTATTTATATGTTGCCTTCATGTTACTTTATATGCATACAAACAACACTGACATAAACATACTCATGCACACTGATATTCATGTACTATGATAGTACACAATTCCTATTTTAAATGTATTACTTGCCGGTTTTAATCCCTTGGGTTTTGAACCCAGATTTGGAACGTGAAGAAGGGGATCCAGCCCCAGTTGAAGACCCGTACTTCGTTGGACAGATCGAGTGACAATAGGCAAGCGAAGTACTATCTAGGGAGTTTTTGTATATTTTGTTTATATTTCATTTTGTCTGGGCACTGCTTTTCTCTTCGACTCTTTTGTGTTCATATTTAAAACAGTGTGCCATTTTATGTAATGAACTCTTTGTATAAATGAAATCATTTCAGTTTCAGACATGTTATTTATTCATCTGATTGTGGCAGTAGTTACGGTTATTCCAAGATCCTGTGATTGTTGGGTTGTCTAGTGCAAGTAATAAGTAACGTCCTCCGTTTTGGGAAGCAGCTGAAAAAGGGGGCGTTACAACAACCGAACTTAGGAACCTAACCATTGGGTTCGAGGTGATTACTAGATCACCATCTTTATATAGGGTTGCGCGCCTCGAGCTTAGACTCATCAGAGTTCATGTTCATTACTACTTAGCGGTACGTCCTGGAGCAGTATTAGGAATCATGACCGTGGTCCCGGGTATGTACGGAATACTCGTAAAACATGTGGTACACTATTTCTGACGGTTCCAAATAAATTAACAAAAGAAACAATATAATATGATCATATTTTACATACATGATCATTTTGTTATATATATCTCTACTACAAGATTATCTATGATATATGTATACAGATGTATCTCTGACCATTATCATCTTTCAAAATAACTGCAAATCAACTAATGTTCACTTCTCCTATAGATTTATATTGTATGCATTCATAATTTTTCAGTTTCATATAAATTTTACCGACACGTTAAATTCCAATACCACTCAAGATATATTTTCACTATTACTGGTTGATCTATTATTATTAGAAGACAAGTATAATTTAAATTCATGTTTCACATTCTTTTCAACGATTAGTTTAAAATTTTGATATTATCATGATTTTATGATTTTATGCAGTTTTATATTTTATTTATATATACACAAAGCGTGCCTGTGTATTATTATTTTTTCCTTTATAGTACTTGTTAGGTCATTCTAACGACCCTGGTTTGGCATGCTCAGATAAGTTGCAGGACACTGAGGAAGAGGAACCACCACAGCTGGAGCAACATTTCGAGGAGTCAGTAGACAATTAGTAGTGTTTTCATTATAAGGCGTCATTTAGGAGATTTATTAATTATTTCATTTTGTCTCTTTAACTTTAGTTTGCTATTTCCAAAACTCAAAATTTAAAATTGTCATAAGTGTTATCCTTTTGGATTCTTTCATAAACTTACTAATATTTTGTTGAAGCAAAATAGAAAGATTGTTTATAGTCTTCTCAATATTCTCTCAGTGTATATGTGTTAAATTTTGTGGTAGAAATTTTTAATTTATTAAAAGTACTTTAGGCTTAGCTTATTTATGATACGTCGTCGAACGCTACCCGTATCTTAGATGCGAGGCGTTATAGTCGGTATCAGAGCCAGGTTTCGACTTTGGCCTCTGTCTAACATCTCTAATTAGGATTACTGTCGCATATACGTATATACATATACCTACTTATTTGGTCCCTATCCAATCCCTTGATTCTAAAATTTTTTTCATCTATCAATTTTGATTTTTACCAGACCTAATATTATTTGTGATTCAGTTTTTTAAGAATCAACCTTCCATTTCTATCCTATCATTTGATATCGGAGTGCGCAGTATAAACTTTGGATTCTTATTCACATAAAATCTTACACAATTAAAATTCATATAATTGTTTCACTTTAAATTAAATTTTGAGGACGAAATTTTCTTTAAGGTGGGTAGATTGTAACACCCCATTTTCCTATACCATATTTTTGTGTTTATTTATTTTTAAAATCATTATCATAAATACTAAAGTAATAATTAATATATTTTTATGTTATTTACTATCTATTTTATGATTTGAGTTTTTCTAAAACACTAGTTAGTTTGATTATAGCAAACCTAACTGAATCTAAATTAGATTAGGAAGATCTATCATTTATCTAAATTTATCCTAAACTAACCTAAATTTTGTGAATAATTAAAAAAATAAATACAAGAAACGGTAACTAAAACACGTCTTTTTCCTCTTCTGTCACCAGACAGAAGAGAACAAAAGAAAAACAGTGAGAAAAAAAAAAAAAGAAGACAAGAAAAGAAAAGGAAAAAAAAGAGAAAAAAAAGGAAAAAAATGAAAAGAAAAGAAGAAGAAGAAGAAAGAAAGAATAGAAAAGAGAAGTAGAGAGTGAGAGAAGGGTGTCCAAATTTGTTGGTAATAATAATCGTTCAAATTTTGGAATCTTCTACAAAAGGCAAGTACTTTATTCTTATTTTATAAATTTTCTATATTATTTCTTCTTTATGGGAACTCAACTTTTTTTTTAAAATATTTATGTTGTAATAATGAAACTGCTCTTTTCTTTTGATTTATTTTATTATTAATACAATTTAATTTGAAGGAGAAATTAATTAAAATATTTCAAAATTTTCTTCTTTAATTTCATTTATCAAATAGTCTCTAGGAAAAAAACTGATTTTAGTGACTGGTCTGTAAATTTATTCTCTAACACATCATTTGTTAATTAAGAATATTTTAAGATTTTAGATTATAAATAATAATAGAACATAACACTATCGATTCATCTTCTATATTTAACAGCTTGAACATAGAGGAAGAAAAAAAAATAATAAGAAAAATTAAAAAAATAAGAAGAGTATAATGAGGTAGATTATATCATAAATTCGTGATTCTGGATATGGATGCAATATGAGATTAAATTTATAGGCATATTAATTATTTCCAGCATACTTTGTGCATGTTAGCTATGTTTATATAGATCAAATGACGTGTTTATGTCTAATCAACTATTGTTTTCATATTCATCTTACTGCTACATGAAGATTTCATTAAAATGTGGATTTTTAGTTTACTAGGTTAGGATAACTAAGAAAAAATGTGAAGTTTGTTATACTATAGTATATTTTTGTAAAGCGCATCTTACTTGGACTAAGAGATTCCTATTGAACTACATTCTCTAGGGAATTTTATTTTACTTTTCTTTTAATTTTACTGTAACCACATAAGTTATATTTGGGAACATAGAAATTAATGAATGAATTCTTAATATAGCGAAACAACTATAGAATGAAGATTTCTCACTTATACAAATTGTTGGAAATATATATGCTTAATTTTAAATATTATAAATATTTAGATTTATGCCAATTATATTTGTTAGCATCAAATGCTAGTTATTTTTAGTTCTCTTTCTCATTTTTTTTTATTTTTCTTATTATTTTTTTTCTTCCTCTATGTTCAAACTGCTGAATATAGATGATGAATCGATAGTGTTATGTTCTATTATTATTTATAATCTAAAATTTTAAAATATTCTTAATTAACAAATGATGTGTTAGAGAATAAATTTACAGACCAATCACTAAAATCAGTTTTTTTTTTTCTAGAGACTATTTGATAAATGAAATTAAAGAAGAAAATTTTGAAATATTTTAATTAATCTCTCCTTCAAATTAAATTGTATTAATAATAAAATAAATCAAAAGAAAAAAGCAGTTTCATTATTACAACATAAATATTTAAAAAAAATGTTGAGTTCCCGTAAAAAAGAAATAATATAGAAAATTTATAAAACAAGAATAAAGTAATTGCCTTTTGTAGAAAACTCCAAAATTTGAACGATTACTATTACCAACAAATTTGGACACCCTTCTCTCACTCTCTACTTCTCTTTTTTGCTTTTTCTTTCTTTCTTCTTCTTCTTCTCCTTTTCTTTTCCTTTTTTTTTCTTTTTTTTCTCTCTTTTTTTTTTCTTTTCTTTTCTTCTCTTCTTTTTTTTTCTCACTGTTTTTCTTTTGTTCTCTTCTGTCCGGTGACAGAAGAGGAAAAAGACATGTTTTAGTTACCGTTTCTTATATTTATTTTTTTAATTATTTACAAAATTTAGGTTAGTTTAGGATAAGTTTAGATTCCTAATCTAATTTAGATTCAGTTAGATTTGTTATAATCAAATCAACTAGTGTTTTAGATAAACTCAAATCATAAAATAGATAGTAAATAATATAAAAATATATTAATTATTACTTTAATATTTATGATAATGATTTTAAAAATAAATAAACACAAAAATATGGTATAGGAAAATGGGTGTTACAGATACGGTCCTATTATGTGGAATGCATAGATCAGTCAAACTAATACAAACAATTTTGTAGCAGGTGGAAGCAAGTAGAAGACAACAAAGCATGCACACTGAAAGAGGGAATGTACATGATATAATTTTGCACACTACAACGATAAAAAGGTAAATGTTCAAAAAGCAAGCTTAACTTCTCTCAACTTATTTAGGTACTTTTAAGCTTTAACTAATTCAATTTAACTTTAGATTTATGTCTATATCTTCATAGTAAATATTGAATTATATGGATTTGGTGTTGGCATGGATCAGTTCTGGTCAAATCTGTTTGAGTTTGTCACCCAGTGTTTATCCTTCACATTTCTTCGCCTTTGTTAGTTGTCAGCGACTAACTGCATGTGGGTATAATGAGGGTAAGGACCAGCTTATAGGCAAATTAATTCACTTTGCATCTACTGCTGCATGTCATTGATCCATGAATCTCAAGTGTAGTCATGGTCATACAGCCCCATGTATTCTTACAGGGTAAAATGGATGTTCTGCATGGGCCCTCAAGCTCAAGATCCTAGTTACTCCAGCCCCAGTATCTAACAAGTTTTTTTTTTAATAAAATTTGGCTGTGGTAAGATTTTTTTTAATGACTATGAGATTGATATTTTCTGCAAACAGTAGATGGGAACCATGCAAGTTTTTCCTTTATCCTAAAAATGCTAGAGTGCCCTGTATGGCCAAATGTTTTTTTGGCATCCGATAGTTGTTCTGAAAACGATCATTTATTTGTTCCTATTCTTTATGTTACAGTTAGCAGAGCCTACTACTTGACATGGGTGGGGTGATTGATACACAAACTGGTCCCAAAAGCTTTAAAATAGCAATGCCTTACAGGGTATGCGCCCAACAGGACAATGGGCGAAAAAACGGACTACTTTGAGAGCAAAGTAGATAACGAGAGAGGTACCTGGTTATTAGCCAAAGCTTCTTGTGAGTAACTCTCTCTTCCTGATGTTCAGTGTAAATATTGGAAAATGAAAGGGGCTCTCGGGGTCAGCTTCCAATTATGCCACCCTCAATGTCAGGCAATATAACAATATAATAACACATAGGTAGGAAGAAAGGTGCAAAGTTGCATAGAATTAATCTTTGATATGTGGAAGAAGACTTACTCTTCAAGAGAACCACAACCAGCATCCATAGAGTCCTCATCAAAGCAGAATTTTGTAAAAGAAGTTATCTGGAATCCGTATCTCCCTAGAAAGATTACAGAGAAGTATAAGATACTCAATAAATCTATAAAGGAATACGACATAATTTAAAAGATGCAAGTGTATTAATACAGAAAATATGTGTTGCTTGAGGAGACCAGAAGTTACTTTTTCAAAACCACGGCCCAGAATCCTCTCATGTGTCAGGATTTTATCTTGCCACAGTTAGAAATGTGGGATATTACCTATCACCATAACAAACAGCTCTACAAACTTTGTTACTACTACGCTTAGCTAACGCAATGGGCAGGCGAGTGACAACAGCAATAACAATTATATATATATGAGGGTACAAAGAATAGATAAAAAGAAGGGCAACTCGGTGCATGAGGCTCCCGCACCTAAGGGTTCGGAGAGAGTCTGTTGTACGCAACTTTACCTCTGTTTTGCAGAGAGGTTGTTCCCAAGGTTTGAACCCGTGACCTCATCTTGCAATGGAACAACCTTACCATTAAGGCCACCTAAAAGCGAGAAATATATAAGAATATAAATTTATTAAACAAATTAAATGCAACAGTGAGATCTTTTTACCTCAGACAATATCTCATACCCTCATGAGATAAGAAATCTCACATGGTTTCCTATAACAGTAGATATCTCATTTAGATACCATTCCAAGCAAGCTATATAAAAGGAGAACAACAAAAAGGGAAGACCAAACAATTAAACAAATGATAATTTCCAAAATAACCAGCTAAGAATAAAGGGGGAAATCTGACCAAGTTATACCAACCTATAAAACCTTTATGCTGTTTAGAAATTAGTAAGAATCTACAACGGGGCAAACATGCTAGTATTTATTAACACCGACGAATGTTAAAATAAACTCAATAAGCCAATAGTTTGTCGCATTAGAAAATTGAGGAAAACTGCAAATCACACACCCCCCCTCCAACACTAGAAGTCATAAGAACTACTTAGCCTCTAATCAAGTTCACAAATAATATATACCACAAGGTCCACAACATAACTACAAACACGGAATGACCTTCCACAAAGATACTAAAATCGCAAATGCTCTTCACAGCATGCAGAAAAAGGGAAAAAAGACATAAAAAAAAAAAAAAGGTAATACCAAATTTTTTTAATAGCCTAACCATGCACAGAGCATGTATCGCTTGCCTGTAAACAAAAGGAGGTTATCCGCATACATGCAAAAATAATAATAATATTAATAGCGAAACAGAGAGATCAGTTTAGTGCTTTTTATAACCATCATGGACAGAATAAAGATCTAATTCGGACTCACCTTGGCTAAGAAAATTAGTTTCACTTGGCTAAGATAATTAGTTTTATACATGCATGATGTACAAGTGAGTCGAACTCAAGACTGTAACCCTTTTCATCAGTCGGATAATAAAAAAACCATCAAAGTTGGAAAACTTGATATGTATGGACAAATACGAAATGGAACTTACATTGCATATTTTTTCCTCAATGTTCAGCAAGCCTATAAAAATATTTAAATTCACTTGAATGCCTTAAGTTGTGGCTAATCTCTTTTTTACATTTTAAGAATAAAAATTTATTTAAAGGGCTTCATTATCTAAAGAAATTATCAAACTATACCTTGAGGGTTAAAGTTTTTTCCTTGTTCACTAACATATGAGAATGAGAAATGTTAAAAAATGCTCCATTTAGACGTTTAATCGTCCACACACTTTTATTGTCCGCAAACATGAGGAAAGTGAAGCAATTGCCTTATTTATGTGGACAAGGAGACTAAACAGTGGTTAAGCAGTTTATGCGGATTTTGCACCCGCATAACCCACACAATCTCCTTAACCTTCAACAAATTTTTGGGTAAAAAAACCATAAAAAATAAACCCAACCTAGTAGAGTCATCTCTTTTTTTTATAGGGCACTTGAGTTTTTGACCCGTTCCCATCCGCTTGCCAAATCTCTGTCTCGCTTTTGTCGACTCTTCAATCTCATTGACTCTTAGATCACGTCGATCATAACGCTCAAACTCTACCTTGCTCTCACCAATGCACAAACAAGCTCCCCTCTCCGAGTTTACAACAAAATTCTCAAATCTCGATCGAGTCCTCTCTTCTCTATTCTCAACTTCTCTTGTCGACTCAACTCCTTTCTATCCGTGAGACATTCGCCGATGCCTTTATCTATGATCATCACTGCCGACTCCTCTTTGTCACCTTTTTACCATCACCAACGCCTCCCTCTCTGTCTGTCATCGCCGACTCCTCTCTCTGACTGAACATGGAACACTCTTTCTACATTGAGTCATCTCTCCTCTCTCATGCAGAAGCCTTTTTCAATCATCAGCACCTCTGTCTGGTTGATATTGTTGACTACTTTCAAGTACTGAGAATTGATTGGAGAAATTTAAATAATTTTTACGGATTTTTGTTACAAACTTACAATTTAATTTGATATTGAGATTAATTTTCAAGGAAAGTTTTGAAGATAGTGGTTAATCTGGTGATTTTGGTGAGTAATTTTGACTTGAGGAACAGAATCTCTGAGGCCTAAGCAAATTCCTTTTCAAATGGAGGTAAAAATGTGATTCTAAACTTTTTGTGATCAATGATCATTAGTTGTTAAATTCGTACATATACAATGTTGATATCTTATGAATTTGTATCTTCTATCTGAGATCAAGTGAGAAACTTTTTCGTTTGTTATCCTTCAAATTAAAATTCTATTTTGTTAATTATTACATTGAGTTATACTGATTCAATAACTCAAGAAGCTCTTTAAAAACTATATTCCATTTGTTCACTATATACTGACTTTAACTTCAACCTTATAATGTATAGTTTCTAAATAGGGGTATTTACAGGTTTGTCCCTTAAATCTTTATAAATTATGATTTAGTCTCCCAAATCTTCATATTTAGGATTTAGTCCCCCAAATCCTCTAAGTTACTACAATTTAGTCCCTCCGTTAGTTTTTCCTTCCAAATAAATGGCAGAATTTAATTTTTACTTTTTTTTAAATAATGAAATGACTTAAATCCCCCTATGAAGAAAAATGGGGGAAGAATAGAGAGATAGAAGAGAAGAAGAAGGGGGGGAAGCCAATGAACCCAATGAAGAAAAGGAGAAGAGAGGAGGAAGAGAGAAGTAGGAGAGGGGAGGAAGAGGGAAGGAGAAGAGAGGAGGAAGAATGAAGAAAAGGAGAAGAGAGAAAGAAGAGGGAAGGAGAAGAGAGGAAGAAAATGAGGGGTAAAATGGGAAAATCAGGTCAAAAAATAAACTGGGCTAACAGAAGTTAGGGAGGGGGACTAAATTGTAGTAACTTAGAGAATTTGAGGACTAAATCCTAAATATGAAGATTTGGGAGACTAAATTATAATTTATAAAGATTTAAGGGACAAATCTGTAAATACCCCTTCTAAATAATGTATCCTGAGTTAGCCATCTACTTCCCTAATTTACACATCAAAAGTTTAGTTACTAATTTCAACCTTGCATCCTCTTTATTTCTATTTGCAGTAAAGAATTTGATCTTTGACTGATTTATTGATTTACCATTTAATTTATCATGAGCAAAGAGATAAGTCCTCTGTTCCTCTTAAGTCTTTTCTACTTTCTCATGATAATATCAATTTAAATCTGAATTTATAATTTATATGCTTGAAATTAATGCTTACTATATTTATTATGCTTTTTCCTAATTTTTGAGATTTTAATATATACATGATTAAGCATTTTTAACCTATTACATTAATATATATATACACACACACACACCATGTAATTTCACATAATCCTTTTAATCACTGCACAATTGTTTAAGCATTATGCACTCTTGGACCGAACGCATAATGAAAACAAGTTTTTGAACATTGGAAATGAGCAAGATTCCTTACAAAAATAGCCTTCATAATTCTAATTGATAACAAATTTTAATAGAGATTCCGAGATATTGTCAGTCTGGAGTCACAATTTAAAGAAAGAAAATCACCAAGCAAAATTCAATACATGTTTAACTCAAGAACCGACAGCCATATGAAGATTATATAACTATCCAATACTATGCACAGTTAATAGTTTTTTATCAAACTAAGGTCAAACTTCAATCTAAAACCTTAAAATCGATGTCATGTATCAGTAATGGTCTATGGTTTCAGAAATTGGGAATATCCGACACATCAGAGCAGCACTTTTCCTTCATATTTCAAATGTAAAGAACATAAATTTAAATTAGATCAAGTATTCTGTAATAATCCTTAATTTTTTTCATAATTAAATGAATAACAAATAAACATAATAATTTAAACTATTCATCTTCCCTCTTTTATAACATCCCAAATTCATTCATTTTTCTAACCTTTTAAATTCTATAACCCTCAAAACCTTTTAAATTCCATAATCCCTCAAATCCTTTGAATTCCATAACTCCCTAAACCCTTCACATTCTATAACTCCTAAATCTAACACTATATAAACCCAACCTCTTTTCTATCAATCTTACACTCATCCTCTTAAAAAAAAAAATTCTCTCTCACTTTGTTGGAGCGTCTCGTCGGACCGCTGTCGTTAGCCTCGCCGAAATTTTGACAAAGGAACTCCTATATTCTTTCTTCCCTTTCTCTACTATTTGAGGTTGGTATTACTTTCTTAAATTTCTATTGCATTTATTTAATTGAACCCTAGGATTAGCTCACACCCTATCTAACGACCCTAATAAAAAATATCTACCATCTTATAGACCCAATAAGATAGATTCAAACTCATTTATTGATTTCAAATAGAATTTAGGGTGATCCTACAATTTTAGACCAAAACATTATCTATAAATCGATTAGGCGATTCTTCTAAAAAATAAATATAAAATAAAATAGGAAGGAAATAATTTATCATTTAAATGAAATCTTTATATGCTAAACTTATCCAATAAATCCAACAAACATAAAATCAAACAAAAACATAACCACATAAGAGTTGAATTATATTAATATTTTTGTTAACATAGACTTCAAGATTAGTATTAATATAACATATGCCCAGCTGAGCCCACCTTACACCTCCTATAAGCCTCTCTTGCCAAACAAATAAGATTATAGTTCGATGAGAATTAACCAATTCAAATGTTTACAAAATATGTAACTAACAACTTATTAGGATAACATTAGAAGTTAATTTTCTACACTAATATTATTTAACTTTAAAATAAATACTAAGTGCTTTATGAAAATTAGAAATTCCCTAAAAATCACCTGAATTTATGATGAATAATTTTTAACAAATATATTATAATTTTATGTGTAGATTGCTTCGTGTGATTGCCAATTGGTAGACCTTCGCAAATCGAGGTGAATTCTTTTTGGACTCACTAAACATACTAATTTTTCTTATAAAAATATTACTTCAATTGTATCATCTAAATTTGTTATTACAAATACTATTTCTTTATATTGTTAGAATTTAATTTGTAAAAGCTAAATGTGTAATTACAAGTGCAATCATTGACATATCTGTTATTTCTTTATGATGTTAGAAATTAAATGATTATTTGTTAAATTACAACATGTAGTTAGGTTTTTAATAAATCATGAAAAAGGCTATAATTGTGGAAACATACTGTTTGTGATATCATTCTATATCGGTGTCTAGAAAAATTTTGTATGCTGGTTCTCTAATTAAGAAACGTGCAATGCACGGAAAACCTCCCAGCATTCATACACTGGCCTGGCCGATATCTGTATGATATCTCAAATCAGTAAATCCTTGATATAACCAATTGTGATTTATTGAATAAAATATAAAACGGATTCTATAAATTATGTTGTTAACAAATTAACAAAATCTAATTGAAATATTGTACCCGAAATTCAATATACAAGTTATAAAAACCAGAATTTAGACATGCATGTACTATACTTAAATGACACTGGGTTGGAGGAGAAACTAAATGATGGAATTATAATCTGTTTCGACTGTAAACTTGTTAAGTTGTACAACTGAATATTTCGCACACCATGAGTGCGTGATGATTTGCTGGATCATACCTGATTATAATTCCTGTTTGCCTGACGGCAGGTCCGATTCAGCACCGGACAATCTATGTGACCATTTCCTAGGTCTGTACAGGAAACAATCGAAACAGTTGTATCCCATCAGTTAGCTTTTCCAATTATATGACATCCTAAATAAACTTGCTATGATTGTGACCATACTAAAAGATATGTGCTTTAACCTGTCACTTAATATTATCGTTAATTATGGATTTAATGTTTTTCTAAGACTTGCATTATTACCATGTTACACATAATTATTACATCACATTTTTCTGTATTTATTGTGTTGGTCGTTATCTGACGACCTGGATATGCATGTCCAGTGATGGAGTTGAACCCTGTTGATCCTACCGCGGAAGACATAGAGTATTTTGCTGAAGTGACCGAAGATCAGTAGTTATCATGTACTTAGTTTATATTAAATGTAGTCTTTTCATATTTTTGAACCTATCATTCCTTAATGGATGTTATCTTAAGTTATCCAGTATAGTCTTTCTGTTTTCTTTATGTAATAGACTTCATGGATCAATGAATGTCAGTTTATTTATCTACATGTATTTATTCTTTGTGGCTGTGATATTATAATTGAGACTTTAGCATATTCAAACTGAATATGTTGCCGGTATCTGCTACACGTGCTCGTATACCGTATATTGGGAGCGGGGCGTGACAGGTATTATAGTGGTATCAGAGCCAGGTTCAAAAATGAGTTGACCCAACGAGGTTGAGTTAACTTGGAATTGATCCTAAGCTTGAGATCACAGCCATATGAATAAATGTAGATATTGAAGACTTCATTACCATATCTCTTGATTCAAACTTCCTTTGATTCCATTTTTTCTTATCTTCTTCAGTACGATGGCACAAAATAATGAATCTGAATCGAACTCGAACACTAGCTCAATTAATGCCGCAGAGATGTTGGGAGTAGTTCGTGGAATGATGGAAGCACAACAACAAACTCAGATGATGCGTACTGGAATTACGACAGCATTAGAACAAATCAATGCGCCTCGACCACAACGAGTTGGGAGCATTTCTGATTTTCATCGCCTTCATCCTACAACTTTCTCTGGAACAGTTGGACCACTTGAAGCTGAACAGTGGTTAGCCGAGATGGAGGATCTTCTTACAGCTGCACGAATTCCTAAGGAGGATAAGGTTGATGTTGTGAAGATCCAGCTGACGGATGTAGCTAGAACTTTGTGGCAAGCTGAAGGAGACCGACTGGAACAACCAATCGTATGGGAAGATTTTACTAAGAGTTTTTACACAAGATTCTTTACAAAGGCAGCTCGAAGGGAGATGGAACAATAGTTCATCAACTTGAAACAAGGAGCAAAGTCTGTAGATGAGTATGCAGCTGAATTTGTCCGTTTGAGCCGATTTGCACCATACATGGTTATTGATGAAGAAGATCGAGCTCATCGATTCCAGCAAGGTTTAAGATTGGATATCCAGAAATATTTGGTGTCTTCCAAACTTGAGACTTATGCTGATGTGATTGATGCCGCAAGAGGTGTAGAGCAAGTCATTAATAAGGAGAAACGAGTTCAAACAATATCGAAGAGGTCTTTCAATCAAGTATCTGGAGGATCTATTTCCAAAATGGGTCCTACCGAGAAGCGACCTTCCATCCCTCATCCTCAAAAGTTCATATGCAACTTCTGTCAGAAACCTGGTCATCTCAAGAAGGACTGCAGAGCTGCTAATGGACTATGTTTGGCCTGTGGATCGGCTGAACATACTTTGATGAATTGTCCGAAGAGGAGAATTAATGAAGAAATGTCTCGACCTGCTATTCCCCCACAACAAAGGAATGCAGGACTCAATCAATGCAGACAACCTCTTACTTCTCAAAAGAAAATATTCCAGCAAGCTCTGAAAAATAAGAGAGTGGACCATGGTCAGAGTCAAGCTTTCAATCTCACTGCGGAACAGGCTGAAAATTCCAATGATGTGGTGACAGGTACAATTTTAGTACATGGTACACCAGCTTTTACACTATTTGATTCTGGAGCTTCGCATTGTTTCATTTCATCTGCTTTCGTATCCCTTCATGACATTCCATGTGATACTTTGACATCTAATTGGAACATTAATATGGGTAATGGAGCTATAATATCTAGTAAAGTGTGTAGACTATGTCCTGTGGTAGTATGTAGAAGGGAGTTCTATGCCAATTTTCTTATAATCGAACCTTGTTGATTCGATGTTATACTTGGAATGGACTGGCTTAGTACTTTCCATGCAGTGATTGATTGTCGAAAGAAAATGGTCATATTTCGAATTCCGAATCACCCGGAATTTGAACTTCTTGGAGGTAGTAAGACACTAGAGTCAGCAAAATTTAGAGCTAGATCAACAAGTGAAATCTTCATCATGATGGACGAAAAAGATGAAGATATTCTGGTGGTATCAGAATATCTTGATGTATTTGCAGATAAGTTTACTGGATTACCACCTGAGAGAGCAGTAGAATTTTCTATTGATCTTATTCCCGGTACGGCGCCTATATCTAAAGCACCATACCGAATGGGACTAGTAGAATTGACAGAAGTGAAACGTCAATTGACGGAGCTTGAAGATCAAGGATTCATTAGACCCAGCACCTCGCCGTGGGGAGCACCAATCTTACTCACGGGAAAGAAAGATGGGAGTAAGAGGCTTTGCATTGACTACCGAGGATTGAATCAAGTCACGATCAAGAACAAATATCTTTTGCCTAGAATCGATGACTTGTTCGATCAACTCGAGGGAGCTAAAGTTTTTTCTAAGTTGGATCTCAAGTCAGGATATCATCAAGTAAGAGTCAAGAAAGAAGATATACAGAAGACTGCTTTTCGAACTCGATATGGCCATTATGAATTTCTAGTAATGCCATTTGGAGTGACAAACGCACCGGCTGTATTTATGAATTTGATGAACCAAGTGTTTGCTCTATACCTGGACAAATTCATAGTTGTGTTCATCGATGATATTTTAGTATACTCCAAAAACGATGAAGAACATGCCGAACATTTGAGAATTGTGTTGGAGACTCTTCGAAAAGAGAAACTCTACGGCAAACTTAGTAAGTGCGAGTTTTGGCAGAAAAGTATATTTTTTCTGGGACATATCATATCTGGAGAAGGAATCTCGGTTGATTCGCGTAAGATCGAAGCAGTGAAAAACTGGCCTGTCCCGAAGAATGTGTCCGAAATTAGGAGCTTTCTTGGATTGGCTGGTTACTATCGAAAATTTGTTCAAGATTTCTCGAAGATCGCAGGACCCTTGACCAAGTTAATGAAAAAGGATGAGAAGTTTGCATGGTCAAGTGAATGTAATGAAGTTTTCGAAGAGTTGAAGATTCGACTTACTTCTGCACCAATTTTGGCGATTCCAGATGGAACAGGTGGAATGGTTGTATTTAGTGACGCATCTGGAAGAGGACTAGGATGTGTGTTAATGCAACATGGGCGAGTGATTGCTTATGCATCTCGTCAATTGAAGTCTCATGAGAAGAACTACCCAACGCATGATTTGGAGTTAGCAGCAATAATTTTTACTTTAAAGATTTGGAGACACTACTTACTTGGAGATCGTGTGGATATTTATACTGATCATAAGAGTCTTAAATATGTTTTTACTCAGAAGGAGCACAACATGAGGCAAAGAAGATGGTTAGAACTAATGGCAGACTATGACATCAACTTACAATACCATCCCGGTAAGATTAATATAGTTCCTGATACTTTAAGTAGAAAACCAATGGCGATGTATCTTATCCAGCAAAAGAAGTTACTCGAAGAGATGAGGAGGCTAGACTTAGAAGTCATCTTGCCAAAATCAAAAGTACAATTTATGGCCTTATAACTCCAATCATCATTAGTTGAGAAGATCAAAGAATGCCAGAAAGACGACCCCAAACTACAGAAATTTCGAAGTGAAGTTGAATCTGAACGAAGATCAGACTTAAACATTCAAGCTGATGGATCATTTCGATTTAAGAACAGACTTTGTGTGCCAAAAGGGAAATGTTCGAGAAGAAATTCTTTCGGAAGCTCATAGTTCAACATATTCAGTACATCCGGGAGGCACGAAGATATACCAAGACTTGAAGCAACACTTTTGGTGGCACGGAATGAAAAGAGAAATTGCTCGATTTGTATTCAAATGTTTGGTATGCCTATAGGTAAAGGCGGAACATCAGAGGTCACCGGGACTTTTGTAACCTTTGCCAATACCCAAATGGAAATGGGAGGAAATTACTATGGATTTCGTTACGGCCTTGCCGCGAAGTCCTAAGGGTAATAATGCTATATGGGTTATCGTGGATCGTCTCACAAAATCGGCTCATTTTATCCCATTTCGTGTTGGACAGTCGACGGAAACATTAGCAGAGAAATACATGCATGAGATTGTACGACTTCATGGTGTTCCAATCAGTATTGTATCAGATAGAGATACTAGATTTAGATCTCATTTTTGGAAGAGTTTGCAAGAAAGTTTGGGATCTAAACTTAAATTTAGCAGTGCTTATCATCCTCAAACTGACGAACAATCAGAGAGAACTATCCAAACTTTAGAGGATATGCTTAGAGCATATATGCTAGATTTTGGTAGGTCTTGGGAAGATCACCTTCATCTTGTTGAATTTTCTTACAACAATAGCTATCAAGTAAGTATCAAGATGACGCCATTTGAAGCATTATATGAAAAGAAATGTCGATCACCGGTTTATTGGGACGATATTGGAGGAAGAAAACTTTTAGGACCAGAGATGATTACTCAAACAGTGGATAAGGTCAATCTGATTCGTAAACACGTAAAAGTTGCTCAAGACAGGCAGAAGAAATGGGCGGATACTCATCGAAGATTTTTGGAATTTCAAGTTGGAGATTTAGTATTCTTGAAAATATCACCATCTAAAGGTGTTATTCGATTCGGTTCACGAGGAAAGCTTAGCCCAAGATTTATTGGTCCTTTTGACATTATGGAGAGAGTTGGAAAAGTATCATATCGTCTAGCACTTCCCCCATCCTTAGAAGGTGTTCATAATGTGTTTCATATATCCCAACTCAAACGCTATATTCGGGACGAGAATCATATATTAGATTATTCAGAGTTAGAGCTCAGACCAGACCTCTCCTATCAAGAACAACCAGTAGCTATCATCGAGCGACGAGAGAAAGTTTTGAAGAGCAAAGTCATTCCCCTCGTTCTAGTTTGGTGGAATCATCGATCACCTAAAGAAGCAACTTGGAAACAGGAAGACGATATCCGTAAACAGTATCCGCACCTTTTTGATTAAGACTTCTGATATTGTTCTATCTCTTATTTAATTTCGAGGACGAAATTATTTTTCTAAGGGGGATAGAATGTAATAATCCTTATTTTTTTCATAATTAAATGAATAACAAATAAACATAATAATTTAAACTATTCATCTTCTCTCTTTTATAACATCCCAAATTCATTCATTTTTCTAACCTTTTAAATTCTATAACCCTCAAAACCTTTTAAATTCCATAATCCCTCAAATCTTTTGAATTCCATAACTCCCTAAACTCTTCACATTTTATAACTCCTAAATCTAACACTATATAAACCCAACCTCTTTTCTATCAATCTTACACTCATCCTCTTAAAAAAAAAAATTCTCTCTCTCACTTTGTTGGAGCGTCTCGTCGGACCGCTGTCGTTAGCCTCGCCGAAGTTTTGACAAAGGAACTCCTATATTCTTTCTTCTCTTGCTCTACTATTTGAGGTTGGTATTAGTTTCTTAAATTTCTATTGCATTTATTTAATTGGACCCTAGAATTAGCTCACACCCTATCTAACGACTCTAATAAAAAATATCCACTATCTTATAGACCCAATAAGATGGATTCAAACCCATTTATTGATTTCAAATAGAATTTAGAGTGATTCTACAATTTTAGGCCAAAACATTATCTATAAATCGATTAGGAGATTCTTCTAAAAAATAAATATAAAATAAAATAGGAAGGAAATAATTTATCATTTAAATGAAATCTTTATATGCTAAACTTATCCAATAAATCCAACAAACATAAAATCAAACAAAAACATAACCACATAAGAGTTGAATTATATTAATATTTTTGTTAACATAGACTTCAAGATTAGTATTAATACAGCATATGCCCAGCTGAGCCCACCTTACACCTCCTATAAGCCTCTCTTGCCAAACAAATAAGATTATAGTTCGATGAGAATTAACCAATTCAAATGTTTACAAAATATGTAACTAACAACTTATTAGGATAACATTAGAAGTTAATTTTCTACACTAATATTATTTAACTTTAAAATTAATACTAAGTGCTTTATGAAAATTAGAAATTCCCTAAAAATCACCTGAATTTATGATGAATAATTTTTAACAAATATATTATAATTTTATGTGTAGATTGCTTCGTGTGATTGACAATTGGTAGACCTTCGCAGAGGTGAGTTCTTTTTGGACTCACTAAACATGCTAATTTTTCTTATAGAAATATTAATTCAATTGTATCATCTAAATTTATTATTACAAATACTATTTCTTTATATTGTTAGAATTTAATTTGTAGAAGCTAAATGTGTAATTACAAGTGCAATCATTGACATATCTGTTATTTCTTTATGATATTAGAAATTAAATGATTATTTGTTAAATTACAACATGTAGTTAGGTTTTTAATAAATCATGAAAAAGGCTATAATCGTGGAAACATACTGTTTGTGATATCATTCTATATCGGTGTCTAGAAAAATTTTGTATGCTGGTTCTCTAATTAAGGAACGTGCAATGCACGGAAAACCTCCCAGCATTCATACACTGGCCTGGCCGATATCTGTATGATATCTCAAATCAGTAAATCCTTGATATAACCAATTGTGATTTATTGAATAAAATATAAAACGGATTCTATAAATTATGTTGTTAACAAATTAACAAAATCTAATTGAAATATTGTACCCGAAATTCAATATACAAGTTATAAAAACCAGAATTTAGACATGCATGTACTATACTTAAATGACACTGGGTTGGGGGAGAAACTAAATGATGGAATTATACTCTGTTTCGACTGTAAACTTGTTAAGTTGTACAACTGAATATTTCGCACACCATGGGTGCGTGATGATTTGCTGGATCATACCTGATTATAATTCCTGTTTGCCTGACGGCAGGTCCGATTCAGCACCGGACAATCTATGTGACCATTTCCTAGGTCTGTACAGAAAACAATCGAAACAGTTGTATCCCATCAGTTAGCTTTTCCAATTATATGACATCCTAAATAAACTTGCTATGATTGTGACCATACTAAAAGATATGTGCTTTAACCTGTCACTTAATATTATCGTTAATTATGGATTTAATGTTTTTCTAAGACTTGCATTATTACCATGTTACACATAATTATTACATCACATTTTTCTGTATTTATTGTGTTGGTCGTTATCTGACGACCTGGATATGCATGTCCAGTGATGGAGTTGAACCCTGTTGATCCTACCGCGGAAGACATAGAGTATTTTGCTGAAGTGACCGAAGATCAGTAGTTATCATGTACTTAGTTTATATTAAATGCAGTCTTTTCATATTTTTGAACCTATCATTCCTTAATGGATGTTATCTTAAGTTATCCAGTATAGTCCTTCTGTTTTCTTTATGTAATAGACTTCATGGATCAATGAATGTCAGTTTATTTATCTACATGTATTTATTCTTTGTGACTGTGATATTATAATTGAGGCTTTAGCATATTCAAACTGAATATGTTGCCGGTACCTGCTACACGTGCTCGTATACCGTATATTGGGAGCGGGGCGTGACATATTCACTACTTTGTAAATATACTTTAAAACTAAGACGGTGTCATTCCAAAGCCATAGAAAGTTTCCAATAGACTTCTACACAAACTACAGGAAAAGAAAGCCTGACCAAAATATTATTAGCATGTTTTCCAAATCATAATTGTAGAATACTTAATTTCAGCTAAGAAAATAGCACAAGTACCTCTAGTTCCTAACAAATTTGTAGATTCTCAAACATCACCAAAAGGTCCGTGCTGGATAATTGGATTATCAAATGCATATTGTTGATTTCTCTCTTACTAGCAAGGGATGCATATTTTTAGTTACAATGGCAAATAATTTTTTTTTACAAATAGTATAATAACAGAAAAAAAATGCGAAAGAAATTTTGAAAAACTTTTACATTGTACCAAGAATTAATGATATTATTTTTAAAACAGTTGTAATTCTATTTAGAGCCCTGATACTAATTCTAATTTTAACAATTAGGAGTAACCAAGTAAAAGAGCTAGAATAGCAAAATTATATGGTTCAGATTCTCAAATGTATTTTAGTGGAAGCATCCAGAGACAAACAATGAAGCTACCTGCTTAGTTTGTAGAAAGTGATCCATTAATTTATCAATTAGCTATTTTTATGATTATGGAAATGTTATTACAGCTAGATTCCTTAATGTCTAACCAAAAATGAATATTAGTAGATCTTCCAAAAGGTTCCAAACCATTTTTTAAGAAACTTAAACCTGAAAGAATCAGGGGCACATATACTAGTTGCTAAGGTTAAACACAAAAGAAATGTATTGATTTCTAGATAAATATTCACATGTTGCTAGAATCACCTCCATCAGACTGCTAACATCTTTGGCTACTATTTCAAATTTCATGTACATCAATGGACAATGGATGTAGAGAAGACAACTATTCTAAATGAAAATTTAGAAGAAGAAATTTACATGGAACAGTGTGAAGATTGTATACTTGTATTATATAGAGATAGATTAAAACAAGTCCCAAAGCATTGGCATGGAAGACTAAATAGTAGTATTAAACATATCGATGGTCCCATAAGGATTAAGTTTGTTTTTAGAAAGTAATTTGGAACCAGGTTTGAACTCCTTTGGAAGATCTATTATTTTCTATGTTTGATTAAAAATTAAAAAATTTATCTCATTATTAATAGCATTTCTCTGATATGCAAGATCATGAGGATTAAATAACTTAATGAATCATATTCCACAAAATAATAAGCACATGGTACTTCTATTAATAGTTTGTTTCTAAACGCTTCTATTAAAATATAATTTAGAACTTGAATTGTAAGATTTGCTATTTTAGCTCTTTTACTTTTTCATTTTAATTCTTCGCTGTTAGAATTAGAATTTAAAAATTAGGATTAGTATTAGGGTCAATAGAAGGTATATTTATAAAAAATTCTTAATTACTAATCTAGGTGTAGGACAGAATTCCAAAAAATTCTGCACTTCCAGGTTCAATTACTATTTTAAGAAATAACACCATTTATTGTACAGCTAAGATTTTGTATGGCATGATAGTAAAAGATAACCAATAATATGCTTTTGATAGCTTATTAAACTAGTTTGGCTCTTTTAGACTCAAAAAGTTTATCCAATTTGACATCTCCAACCATTCAGATAACCAAGATTCGGTTTCTTAAAGTAATACCATGTCATATAATTTTTGGGGAGTAAATAAATAATTCCTTCTTGCAAAGGGAATCATGAGTTAAGTATGTGGGCCCAAAGGCCAACAAGCCTTTAAGAGACATTGATGACACTTAGCACTTCTACCTTTGCATTAATCGCCCATGAGCCTATTGGAACCAAGTCTAAGTTCTATTTTTTGAAGGAAAAACAATTAATGTTGTTTTGAATCGGTATAACCATTCTCCAATAGTCAAATCTGAAAGGATATGAATGGCTATAAAAGAACCAAAATCGGGTCTGCAAAACACACTTATACTCTCTTTCATCTCTCATTTTGGTATTACAAGATCCAGTTTTTTTGGTTAATTTTCTGCATGTGCAAAAGCAAAGGACTAAAGGACAAGCTATAGGTTGTATCATAGAAGCAAATCACATAATTCTTATTGCACCAGAGTGTGAGTGAATATTGCTTTAAAGATAATATCAAATGTGCCTTGACCAACATATTTTTTTATTTTTTGCCATTAATTTCTCATATTACTCCAACACCTAATTGTGAAGTTTCCTTTTGTCTTTCAGGTTACACCCCACTTTCTCAGCCCAATCCAGGGCATCACTTTTGCTAGTTGGGAAGGGACTTTTGCATTTTTGTCAATTGTCATCCATAAAAGAAATCATTTATTTTATGCCTAACAGCCCAAGAGTACAATATTGTTGTTATTTCAAAAAGTAGTTTGCTTTACTTGGAGGTTGGGGTAAACCTATACCTAGATCCTGTTATATACTAGCTAATGTGGTATTTCACTTCTACAAAATGCACTAAAGATTTTCCATAGAACGATTCATCATTGAATTGTAAAACTTAAGCTTCTATATCATCAACCTGTCACCTAGTGTTCCCATAAATCAGAGCTCTAGAGACGCTGAAAGATGATTGATAATATATAGTTCAATGTTTAAAATAGCAATAACAGTAATGTAACATTTTGCCTCTGTTAAGTTATGTCGCATATAGTGTAATGTATAATGTAGCTTATTTAATTTTCTATTTATTTAATAAAAATAAATATAAAATTATATAAAATAATTTTTGTAAATTGAAAAATAAATTTAAAATTTTAAAAAATATATATAACCATTTTGTAGTACATAGTCTATTCTAATTTTATATTAAGTTTTACAATAATTTTCATATTTTTCATAAATTGTATCAAGTTTTCAGTCGTAATTCCGGTCATCATCTAAACAAGAAAACAAGATTTTAATTTTTTATTTCAATTCAATTATTATCATTATTGCAATTTATATTTTGTAATGTTCAATTTATTTTATTTATAATTGTTAATTTCAGTTCAGTTAAAAATTCAATAGAATCAACAAGTAAGATATTTCAGTAACCGAAAAGGTACTACAACAAGCGAATAAGAAAACAATCGTAAATTAGTAAGTTAACAATTCCACAAGCAATCAAACAAGCCAACAACTAATCAAGTATGAAAATTTAAGCAATTCGCTAATAATTAAAATAATAATCAATAACAATATAGAATTATTAAGAAAATAATTGTACATAACGTAACATAACGTGATTTAACGTAACGTTACGTAATATAACGCAAAATAACATAAAAAAACATATTGTTACAGTGCACTGAGTTATTTTCAGTTGTTACATAGTGCTGAAGTTCTGTTAGGTTTCATAACGCAACATAACGGGTTTTATAACGCGTTATTTTCAACATTGATATCGTTCATGAAACTTATACAGATCCTAGTTGCCATGCATTAGTAGTGAAATAAGCGGGCATAGAGCATTAAATAAGCAAAAGCCATGCATTCTTTTACTAAATCATGATAGCATTTGTATGAAATTAACAGTCATAAAGAATCATGAGAGATTACTAGCAGTACTAGTTGGAAAGTGCAGTTCTTAGTATTATTCAATGTGGCAACAAACTTACAGAAGGAACATGGCGTATTAGAGCTTAGCTAGGCCCAGGCCGGGCTTTCCCATCCCCCTTCTGGATCTCCAAAAACCCCAATCTAAATAAAACCAATGCCTTTCGGACAATCTAGTATACACTGCAGCTGCTAACAATGCATCATTGCTAAGACGTCCAGAAATTCACATCTGCTCTCCAAACTCAACAATTTTTTGCTGAAATTCCTTATGAATTCTCCACATAACTGGTCTTTCGAATCAAAAAGCTGGACCATCCAGTAAAGGGACTGCTAGAAACTGTGATTTGTTTGCCTACAATGAACAATGCTACCACTGCCCATGCTCGCAGAATGCCTTCTTCAAGTGTGAAGCTATAAGGCAGTCAAATTCCATCTAAATTTAGCAACAAATAACTTATCCCTTGACAAAATTCTATCATATTAAAATTGTAGTAGCTCCTTCCAACATTGTCCGATAATTGTAGCTACGAAATTCCTCCTCAATTAGAAAAAGTTATGAAACCGAACCTTCCGGCAAATCAATTCTCACTCCACGAACTGAGACTCAACGCCCGAATCAGAATCATCACCTTCCTCACTCCTCTCATCACCTCGAAACCGGTTGCTGTCCCTCCCCATGCTGGTCAGCATCCTGTCGAGGTTGGCCTTTTTAGGACTCATCAGCAACAACTCCCCCAACTTCCTCCTTGCCAAATACACATCATTCGGCTCCACCATCTCCCCCTTCCTGTATGCCTCTCTCAAGAACACCGTATGCAGCTTCCCCTGATTCCCCCTCGTCGACACATAAAATATCCCCTGATGCTGCAGCAAGAATTCCTTCAGCTTCTTTGGCAGCCCCATCGCCTGCCTAAAATGTGCGATCCTCTCCAGCGTGGTGCGCTTCTCCACCATCAGCGACAGTATCTCGTGCACCGTCGCCACCGCCCTCTTCTCCATCCTCCTCCTCGCCTCCAGCGACCTCATATCGTACCCCGACACGTCCTCGTACGGTGACCAGTAGGGCAGCCGCTGCCACTTCCACACCGCGATCCTGTAATACTTCCCTATCTTAAACCCAGGCGGGAAATTAATCAAGAACGAGAACCTCACGTCCTCGGCGTCGGCCCCGCGGACGCGGTACTCCATCTCCCTAGCCTTCTCAATGGTAGAAACGGGCATTGTCTCGTCCGGGCTAACGACGGCCTCGACGAACTTGGTCCTGGGTTCGTCGCTGCTCTCAGAGGCAATTAGTCGAAAACATGAGGGGTGCGATAGGATGACCGAGTGCTCGAAGTCGTCGGGCAGGCCGAGGTCGCGGCGGGCAACGCGGATGTGCTCGAGGCGCAGCCGGCAGGACGGGGCGGCGAGGAGCAGGAGCTTCTTGAGGCGGGCGACGGAATCGGGGATCATGGAGGCGACGGCGGCGGATTCTTGGCGGATCTGGGCGAGGGCGCGGGGGGTGAGGCGGGCCCAGAGGAGGCGCTGGACGGGGTGGTCGAAGATGTGGAAGGCGTGGGGGTGCTTGAGGAGGAAGGAGCCGGCCTCGTTGGGGCCGAGGGCGAGGTGGCGGCGGGCGAGGGAGTCGAGGAGGGAGATGGGGAGGGAGGCGTTGGGGTGGGCGAGGATGAGGGACTGGAGCTTTAGGGCGAGGCGGGTCTTCTTCTCGACCTCCATGATGTTGTCGAAGGAGTGGTCGCGGACGCGCTGGAGCTTCTTGGGGATGGAGGTGGATTGGGAGAGGAGGCGGCGCCACTGGATATGGTACGAGAGGAGATCGCGATGGTGATGAGGATGGATTGAGAATGGAGGCATTGGTTTTGAAATTTTCCTTTTGGAGATTTTAGGGTTAGGGTTTAGGGGTTTTGGGGTTTAGCTTGGATCGGGGACAAATTTCGGATGGCCATGGAGAGTTTTTGAACTGGGGACTGAAGAGGGGATCGAATTGCATAATGCTGCTCTCTGGGGAAATTCTAAATAAGCACCCACTAGCTAAATGAGCACACCAAAAAAAAACTTAGGAAATTCTAGACGCGCACACAAGTGACTTAGCAAGCACTGTTCCCTAACTTATAAATAATTACAAATTTGTCATTTAATTTTTTTACATAAAAGCCCTTTACCCTTTTTAGTGAGCACTCTTCCCTTTATCGTAACATATGCGCGATAGAGTGAAAAGGCGAAGCGGTGGACGGAGCGATGGTATGGGACTGTGCTGGCAACGTGCAAAAGGCGAAAGGAATACCAGAGCGAGAGGGTGTTGGCAGATTGTGAGGCGGAGTAGGTAAGTTTGGAGGGTTGGTTTTCAGATTTTGAGATGATAAGAGGTTCTCTAAACAAAATTTGGAATAAGAGTAAAATTGGAATAAGGATAGTGTTCACTAAGAAAAAAACTACTAGTTTCAAATATATGTAGTGCTCACTAGACAAATGATGCTCACTAAGAATTCCATTACGCATTCATTTCATACAACAGAGAGTGTAACTTTATTTTAATTCATTGAGGCAATTGGATTGCTGCTTCCTTCCAATTGTATTGCGATCGTTGTATTCTGAAATACTGACGCCCATTGAGTTCCAGAAGACTTATAGTGGAGGGCGAATCGGTATTAAGTACATAGCGTTCAACACTAGACTCTGTTCACAGCAGAAATTCCTTGCCTTCCTTCCATTGAAATAACTTGATTTACAACGAAAGAGAACAAAAGAGAAAGAACAAATGAGAGGATTTATATTTCAATCGCTCTCTTTTACAATGTAAACGTGGGATCTGTGTGGCGATGGGATCTATCAAGTAGTTCCTTTGGACGATCTGACGTTGAACTCTTCTCTTGAAGATGGGTGCCGACTGTAGAACTGATCTCCTCTGGTCTTGATTCGTTCAAGGCTCAATGCGTAACTCGAACTTCTCCAAAACTCCAGAAAAAGATCTCAGATGCCGAAAAAAAGACCCATAGGGCTTCCCCAAGAGGGTATTTATAGCCTTAGGATGATATGAGAGTTTCTATCTAAATAGAATTTGTATTCATTAAGTATTCCAATCAAATATCTTAGTTTTGATTTAAATCTCTTGATTTAGAGTTCTGATCGAACTTAATTTAGGTATTTGGATAAACCCAAATCATAATCTCAATCAATTTGAGATTCTGGTTACTTGCTCACGCGGAGCTAATCGCATCAAAACGCGGAGCTAAAGAACCAGAACGCGGAGTTATTGATTAGCTCCGCGTTTTTCTCAAACGCGAGGCTAATATAGCCAAACGCGGAGCTACAGAGTTAGCTCCTCGTTTTATTGTGGAAAACCCTATTTACTTAGAAATTTTCACCGCCAACAGAACCCCCTCCAAAATTTTCAAAATGGCTTAGAACTTTAGCAAATTTTGAAATACTTTGGAACTTCAAACAGAAAATGCGGAGTTAAAATACCAAGTTTGTCTCGCGTTTTGTTCACTTGCGCGGAGCTAAATAGCTTCGCTTTTCAGTGAGTAATTGCTTATTAACTACTCAGCAATTACTTAGTAATTGCTCAGTAATTACTCTGAACCTTGCGCCGAATACCAAGAGCGGGTTCTCTCTTTTAAATAGAGTCTTTAACTCTTTTTCCTTACTTCATTCGAAGAATCCAGGAATCTAGAGTTCAGGCGCCGAGCGACTCATGTGAAATGAGCGATCTCCGACTGGACTTTCTTCCATTTTATATAGATTTTCACCATTAGGATGTCATCTAAGAAGAGTACGGTATCGCGTGCCTCCTTACGATCGACGGCCGGCGCTAGCAGCGGCGGCAGCGGCCGAGGGAGCGGATACAGTGGTGAACCAGTTCATGCCGCACCCATTGGAGGTAGAAATCTCAACTTTGCGGACTCCTTAGAACAATTTTTAAGTGTTTTGGCTCGGTTTTAACCGACCAACCATTTTTGAACCGGCGAGATTGCCGTTCTCCGGCCGTAAGGCTTGGGAAGAAAGGAGAAAACGGAGAAGAACTCTGGTCTTCTTCTTACGCGAAATTATCGCGTCATCCTTGCATTTGAAATACGGGGCTATTTTGACTAGCAGTCGCGTTTCAACGCGAGGCTATTTTAACTAGCAGTCGCATTTCAACACGAGGCTATTTTGACTAGCAGTCGCGTTTCAATGCGAGGCTATTTTGACTAGCAGTCGCGTCTCAATGCGAGGCTATTTTGACTAGCAGTCGCATTTCAACGCGAGGCTATTTCCTCAGCTGCGCGCGAAGTTATTTTTTTAACCCCGCGTTTTTATACTTAGAAGATTTTTCGAGTTTTCTCTAACTCTTGATTCTTCTTTTGTAGTGGAGTATTCGGACCAGATCATTTTTGAAGAGGAGTGCATGTGGCTCTACCAGTCTTCATCAACGAAAGTAACTCTGAGGAAGCCAGAAGCATATGCTTTACAACATAGTTGCAGGTTTCAAGCTCCGGCTCCAAAAGATAAACTTTTGAAGGAGTTACAAGAACTCTGCGGCAGCTCATTAAGTTTTCTTGAGGACCATTTCTGTTAGATGACAATCTCTGTTGCTTTCCAAAGTGATAGAGATGATCATCTAAGCGCTTGTAGCATGTCGAATTCAACTTGTGTATCTTCATTAGGATTCTTGTAGCAGTATCTTCAGATGATCCACTAAGAACTTTAAACAGATCATAGTTGACATTTGCAGAGGAGATCTTTTGCATGTGAGCCAGGGAATTTCAACACTCCATGGAGGAGACTCGTTGTCGGGTTATTGATGAGTCGATGAATAGGTTGAAGCTTTTGGGGAGAGCTATAACTCCCTCTTCTTCTGTAATCTTTTGCTTCATGAATAAAGATAATTCTTTTTCTTTTTATCTGTTGGCTTCAAGAATTTTGCTTGCTCAACAAATAGATGGTTCATAGTTTCGGTAAAACAATCCAAGGCTCATTTGCGTAACTTAGACTGTTAGTACCTGGGATGATCAGATAAGGATCATTTAACTTAGACAGAGGCGTTTAATCACGCTTGTCAAGTCCAAGCTTCATAGAAACGCGTAGCTAAAATACCAAGTTAGCTTCGCGTCTTGCATAGTTTCGCGGAGCTAATAGCTTCGCGTTTCAGATGACCACGCGAAGCTAGTAGCTTCGCGTTTTTAGAGAGTAACTGATCAATTAGTCGCTTCGATTTTTGCACCGAATACCAAGAGGCGGTTTTCTTCATTTAAATGGAGTCTCTTCTTTTTCTTCCTTATTTCATTCAAAGGATTTTCAAGAGATTAGAGTTCCAAGAATCTTCAGGCGACCGAGCGATTTTTGACCGGATTTTCGTCGATTTCCTTTGCGATTTCGCAAGCAATGGCACCCAAGACCCGTGCTTCTTCACGCGCAGCCTCGCCGTCGGCGACTGGTTCAAGCAGCGGCGGCAACGGTCGTGGCAGCGGCGAGCCAGTCCACGCCTCGCCTATCGAAGATAAGGACCTCACTTTTGGGGCTTTTCAGAACATTTTTAGAGTGATTTGGCTCGATTTTAACCGGCCAATCATTTCTTTTGCCGGCGAGATTGCCGTGCTCCGGCCAAATGGCTTGGAGAAGAAGGAAAAGATCTCTGATCTTCCTCCACGCGAAGCTATCGCGTTATCTCCGCATTTTAAACGCGACGTTATTTTTGTTGTCTGTCGCGTTCTTTACGCGAAGTTACAATTTAGCTTCGCGTTTGTTCTTGCGGAGTTATCAACTTAGCTTCGCGCGGAGTTATCCTTAGCTTCGCGCTTTTATACTTAGACAATTTTCCCGATTTTGTAAGAATCTTTTTCTGATTCTTTGATTCTCTTCTTGCAGTTGGCTACTCAGTGGATGCACTCTCCCAAGGACATCACTTCGGCCATGGCGGGGTGCGGACTCAGTCACCCAGTTTCGCTTCACCACTGTTCTTGCTGTCTACAAGCCTGGTTTGAGAGAGCGCAGGGAAAAGCTGATCAGATACAGCCCTGCTACCACATGGAAAATCATAACGGATGCTCCCTTTGAAGCTATGAACCGGGAACTGTTGGAGAAACCAGCGTTCCTTTTTGGAGATGCAATGGGGCAATCAGACCAGATCCTTTTTGAAGAAGAGTGTATGTGGCTTTACCAATCTTGTGATTTGCTAATGTTTCTGCCCAGTATGGAGCGTAGCTACCCTCTAGTCTATCTTTAAAAGCTAGCCATGCACCGTGAATTGGAGTGGGGGCCTGAGCCAGTACTACAATTGTGTCCCTACGGGCAAATTGGGCACATACGGGGCTTACCAAGATGGTCCCATAAGATGTATCACTGGGTTGCTTCCTGGAAGAATCACTAAGGAGCACCCAGTAGGAGAGGTCCCAATTCGCGCACGAACTTTCCTAAGCGAGTTCATGGCGCAAGGTGGTCAATACCCAGCTAATGATTTCAGGATGCCTGGCTGGGTCTACTCTTCTGGCAATATGTGGTGGGCCCGCCTTGTCCAATATATGCTAGATTCCCATAAACCAGTTTTGAGAGAAATTGGCTTATACAAAGCTATCAGAAACGTTCAATTCGGGATTCCTCAGAGTGTCTAGCACTTTTTCGGTCTCTTGGAGATGTACAATTTTGAGACTGGCACTTTCTTTACACCAGTGGGTGAGCTGGGACTTGCTCTCCACGAGATGTTTGAAGTGTCCGGATTGTCAATCGGCGAAGTCCCGTATGAAGAGTATATCCCCAATACTGAAGAGCTGAATATACTGAAGGTGAGGGACGAGCGCATCTACAGCACTTACTGGGAGATGATATGTCATTACCGCATCTGTGCCGACATGGCAGGTGTGCGTAATCAGGGTATTGGTCACAAGAAATGGGCCGATTACCTTTTTGCCAACTTAAACTCCAAAGATAGTTCGGCAATAGTTCATGTCTATGCCCCTATTGATGTCAAGGAGATCGATCGCCGTTTTGCTAAGACTCGTGTTATATTTTATACGGCTGAATCCGACGAAGGCGGATTCAACTCTGGCACAGTCTTCAATAGCTTCCACTACCAAGCTCAGTTCCCCATATCCAACAGAGGTCTCATTGCTGGGTTCTTGATGCTATGGTTAAAGAGATGCGTCGTGCCGTCTTTGCCGAAGGAGGCAATTGCAATGAATGTGGTATATCCCACAGTTCTTCTTGCATACGGTCGACCCTTCGGACTCCTTCCAGCGATGGTGTGCAACCTACAGAGGGGACTATGAGAGCTCTGTAATGGTTTTATTTCTGCCGACAAGGGAAAAGGGCAAGGAAAAGGCAAGTCAAAGGAGACTGCCAAGGCGAAGGCTCCAAACCCCAGGGTGGAGATGCCTTACACTTACCTGATGGCGTGGCTCGTCATGCACTGCCCCTCTTTAATGAGTGCGGCTGAACACCACTCTGCTGACAAGCCTTTCCTTGTGGAGCTATATGAACGCTCTACATGGAAAAGTCATTATATATCGCAAATCCGAAAGACGCTCCGCCATCATCAAAATTACGAGATCTTCCGATGTTTCCCAGATTTTCCTGGTGGGGAATACGGGTCGAAGTTCAAGGATACTTTGGGAGCGGACAATTTTACCGTCTTATCTTCAGGAGTGTTCTGGTGGCTCCTTAATATCCGACCCGGGCACTTGGTGTATCATCAAGACACCAAGTGTTATGTTGAACCATACACCCCGAGCCGCTTAACTCGCCAGTTTGGATATTCCCAACTTTATATGGGTAACCCGAACAAGAATTTGGCTTATAAAGGGAACTTGTACGAGGGCGCCCGCGGCTGGTTCCACTTTGTAGCTGGTGGAACCGGAGCTGAATTCCTCCTGCCTCAAAAGTCGCCAGAATTAGCCATGACTCTTAGTTTCTGCACATGGTATAGTATCGCAAATGCTGACATGTCTAACTTTTCCATCAACTGGAGTTGTTGTAAGGAAATAGAGACTTTTTATTTTAGCAACAAAGGGACTAAAAGAATAAGGGTGAAAGGAATGGACGAATTTCTCGGCGCAGCGGTCGATCCATCAGATGTTGACGACTCTGATGATGATGACAATGATGGTGATGACAATGATGTGATGCTGGCGGTGCTCCTCAAGACTTGGTTCCCCGTCCCCGGAGTCCATCCGTAAAACGCCGCGGGGCCCCAAAAGAGGGGCCTGTCCAGAAGAAGAAGAAATTGGCCCCAGGGTCATTAGTAGTCCCTCAATAGGCGGCGGTCAAATTTGCTTCGGACCTGCTGGTTTCGACCCTGCCAACAACTTCACGAGAGGAGAGCAGACCTGTTGAAGTCTGAGGTGATACCGAGGTCTCGACTCCCCTATCCGCAGAATCCGTTGAACACACCGCGACGCAACCTCTGGGTAGAAAAAAGGGTGTACTTCTGGGAACAGCAACAGCTCCTCCTTTAAGTCCAACCACTGGACTTGTGTCTTCTGGTATGGTCCTTTCAGGTTTTATATTCTTATCTTCTGTTTCTATATCTCGTGTAACACTTTTTACTTGCTTCTTTGAGATGTAGGTAGTCAACCTCATTCGCCGATGCATTCGACTACTAGAGGGGAGTCTGAGGAAAAGGTGGATTATTCTGGCACAACTGGCTCGGTGGGTGGTTTGGGTAGTTCTGCAAATGAGTTCGATGCAGACTACTTCACGCCGGCCACCTGCTCAGTTCCTTCATCGATTCCTCCCATTGATGAACTAGGGAGTGACGACAGAACAGAAGTTGTCATTGCGGCCGCAGCAAGAGAGGCTCCCCCATCGTCAAGTCTGCCATCTCCGACACCCGGGGTCTGCTCCGAAGAAACCTTTCCGGTGGTGGTTGGTGTGCCCTCTGCTCCTCAACCAGCAGTATTAACGCCATCCACTATTATGGCTGTTGAGACGTTGGTGACTCCTCCAGCCCCAAGTCCTCTGCCAGCGGAAGATGAAGAAAATTTGAAGTTCTCATCCAAAACCACTTCTGCCATGGGGGGAGGTTCGGGTGAAAATACTCCATCGTCTACTCTTGTTGATGGTGCTACTCGAATGATCTGTGCCAATGATACTCCTTCTCGAGTTCCTAGTTCTGCCAAGTCCATATTGGCTTTATTGGCCCCTCACGTCATGAATCTGGTATAGGGACGGACTTCTTCTGCCTCAACCCCAACGGACGCTACTCCTCCTCCAGCGACATCTTCCTTAGCGCTGCCTGCTTTAAACACAGACACTGTGGACCCTCTTGAAGAATTCTTCAACCACAGTGTAAATGACTTTTTGTGGCTACTAAGGAGGTGTATCGGAATGATCCCGGAAGGAAAATATTTCTTTAATCTTGGACGTCCAATGTTGTCCAGCTATCTGGATAATATTGAAAGGATTGGGGGACGTGACCGAGCAGCTCCCTATCGGGCCCGCCTTGAAACTTTAGAAGAACAGGTGAATACGCTAAACACAATTCGCCAAGCAGATGTGGAAGCGATCACTGAAATAGAGTTGGCGCGGCTACGGGCAGAGTTAACAACTCGCCAGGAGGAGTTGAGGCGATCGGAAGAAGGATGGTCACGGGAGTTGGCCGAGCTACAAGCCAATCAGGAGTCCATTCTCAGGGGGTTGGAGATGGTGGACTTCGAGATTGAGGGGAGCCAGACCGCCATTCGTAGAGCCAGAGAAACTATAGCTAAGGCTCGGGCTATTCTAGTGGCCAGCGAGTCTCAGTTAGGGGAATCTGTTAAGAAACGGAAAGAGCTGATACTCCAACAATGATAGCTCGAAAAAGAAGGCATAATGAGGAGCCGTGCTTTTGAAGAATCTTGTCAGCGGCTGGCCCAGCAACTGGCAATAAACGACGATGATTTACGCCGGCAGGCCCAACGCTCCGTGGAGGAAACTCGTCGTCGAGTGATTGACGAGACGATAAATAAATTGACGCTTCTAGGAGATCCATAGCTTTCTTTCTTTCTATTCTCTTTTTTTTGTAATAAGAACTTGTAATAGAAGAGAAAACTTTACTGTTTCTTTTGTGACTTCATTCCTTTTCGAATAAAGATGATCTTTTGATTCTTTTACCTGTTGGCTGCAAAATTTGTTTGCACAACAGATAACTTGTCATCGAAATGACTTAGTTGTTTAGGTAAAACAGTCCAAGGCTCATCTGCGTAATTTAGACTGCTAATACCGAGGTGATCGGGTCAGGATCACCGGATTTCGGCAGAGGTGCCTAATTACGCATGCCTAGTTTTAAGCAAGAAGTTCAAGTGCTCATCAACGTAACTTGAGCAAGTGGAGGCGGTTCAAGGCTCTCATGCGTAACTTGAACTGCACATCCCAAGATGATCGGGTCAGAATCACCAGATTTCGGCAGAGGCGCCTAATTGCGCATACCTGGCTTTAAGTAAGAAGTTCAAGTGCTCATCTGCGTAACTTGAACAAGTGGAGGCGGTTCAAGACTTTCATGCGTAACTTGAACTGCACATTCCAAGATGATCGGGTTAGGATCACCAGATTTCGGCAGAGACGCCTAATTGTGCATGCCTAGCTTTAAGCAAGAAGTTCAAGTGCTCATCTGCGTAACTTGAACAAGTGGAGGCGGTTCAAGACTCTCATGCATAATTTGAACAGCACATCCCAAGATGATCGGGTCAAGATCACCAGATTTTGGCAGATGCTGCTAATTGCGCATGCCTGGCTTTAAGCAAGAAGTTCAAGTGCTCATCTGCATAACTTGAACAAGTAGAGGCGGTTCAAGACTCTCATGCGTAACTTGAACTGCACATCCCAAAATGATCGGGTCAGGATCACCAGATTTCGGCAGAGGCGCCTAATTGCGCATGCCTGGCTTTAAGCAAGAAGTTCAAGTGCTCATCTGCGTAACTTGAACAAGTGGAGGCGGTTCAAGGCTCTCATGCATAACTTGAACTGCACATCCCAAGATGATCGGGTCAGGATCACCAGATTTCGGCAGAGGCGCCTAATTGCGCATACCTGGCTTTAAGTAAGAAGTTCAAGTGCTCATCTGCGTAACTTGAACAAGTGGATGGTTATACTCCTAGTGATCTGAACCAGATGTGACAGTTATTCTGTCATCATTCTGGTTTACTTTAGGCATAATATTTTTTCAGAAATTTGCCGTTGATTGGCATCATCATCCTATCGCCATTCTAGTTCATTAAGCGATAAGCTCCACTAGAGTATACCGTCTCCACAACAAACGGTCCTTCCCACTTGGGTTCAAATTTACCCTTAATCTTGTGGGTTAGAATCATTGGCCTTTTAATAGCCATGACCATGTCTCCTTGTTTAAAGGTCCTTGGTTTAACGTTCTTATTGAACGTTTGCGAGATTCGGGTTTGATACAACTCAATTTGTTGTTGAGCCCTGAGACGTTTTTCATCTAAAACCTCTAGTTCTTGCAATCTTTGTTGATGGCGCTCTTCTGTCGTCATCTTTGTGGCTAAGGCCACTCTTAATGATGGTATCTGGATTTCAAGAGGCAAGACGACCTCACTTCCATAAACCAAGGAGAACGGGGTAGCTTTTGTTGGGGTGCGAACGGTGGTACGATAAGCCTACAAGCACTCTCCTAGCTTTTCATCTCAGTCTCGTTTGTTGGAAGAGACAAACTTTCGAAGGAGTTTAATGATCATCTTGTTGAAAACTTCGGCCAATCCATTTACCGCGGGGTTATATAGCGTTGAAGCAATATCTTTGATTCTGAACTTATCGCAGAATCTTGAGAATCCCTGGCTGATGAATTGCGGTCCATTATCATGAATGATCCTTCAGGGGACGCCAAAACGGTAAATGATATGATGTTTGATGAATTTAATCACATCTGTCGTTTTCACCTCTCTCATAGGCACGGTTTCGGCCCATTTCGAAAAATAATCGGTTATTGCAAGAATAAACTGATGTCCTCTGGACGACGGGGGATTTATTGGCCCCACAATATCCATTCCCCATGCCTCAAATGGCCAACTAGTAACGGTATTGTGCAAGTATTCTGGGGGTTGATGAATAAAATTTGCATGTACTTGGCATGCATGACACCGTTTAGCGTATGCCATTGCCTCTGTAATCATCTTCGGCCAGTAGTATCCCAACCTTCTTATGCGGTCTTCGAGTTTTGGACTGGGCTGATGAGCTCCACACACTCTATCATGTATTTCTCTCAACACTTCATCTGCTTCTGCTTTTGATATGCAGCATAGCAGCAGACCATCATTTGTCTTTCTGTACAAAATTTGAAGTGTACGATCAAAGTAAAATCTCAGGGCCTTCCTCTTTATCGAAGCGGCTTCCTTTGGATCCTCTGGTAGTATCCCATATAGGACGTAATCTATAAATGGAAATCGCCAATCATGGGGTTCCAGTATTAAGCCTGTCTGGCACACCTCTTTGGTTTGGAATACCGTATCGGGGTGGAGGAGTTCTCTGCTACCAATAGTGATGCTTTTAACTTCACCCGGCGGGATCGCCAATGTTGCAGCTAACGCAGCAAGAGCATCTGCATAGACGTTCTCATTCCGAGATATATGATATATATAAAATTGTTCAAAATATCCTGCTAGCTCAATGGCTAGCTGATGATAGGGAATGAGGGCTTCATGTCTGACTCATACTCACCCGTCATCTGGTTGACGATGAGCTTAGAGTCTCCATATGCTTTTAGATAGTTCACCCCCAGTTGCAGAGCCATTTTTAAGCCAATAATGAGCGCGCTATATTCCACCACATTATTCGTGCACGGTTTTGTTAATGAGTAACCGTTAGGTAATATATGTTTATGTGGGGATATTAGCACAACCCCCACTCCAGCAGCAGATCGTCTAGCAGCACCATCAAAGAACATTTGCCATGATTGTTCTTTGCTAACTGTGTTGACCTCTGACGTCTGTTTGGAATTGGACCAGATTGGATGGTCTGTAAGGAAATCGGCGATCGCCTGTCCCTTCATGGCTTTTTGAGGAACGAAGTGTATATCATATGGTGATAACAATAATGCCCATTTCGCCAATCGGTCGTTTAAGAATCCTGGTTTTGTCATCAAAATTTTCAAAGGATTAACCCGTGAGATGACATGTATCGTTTGCCCTGAAAGATAGTATCGCATTTTCTGAACAGCGAACACTAGGGCTAAATATTTTTTTTCGATCGGAGTATACCTACGCTCGGCTCCAATCATTGTCCTGCTTAAGTAATAAAGGGCATGTTCGTGGCCATGCTCATTATATTGAGCAAGTAATGCTCCTAAAGCATCATCCATGGCCCTTACATATATAAGGAATGGCTGCCCGGAGACCGGTGCCATAAGAACAGGAGGTTTAGTAAGATACTCTTTGAGATCGTCAAACGCCTGTTGACATGCCTCATCCCATACGAAAGAAACCCCCTTTTTCATGAGTCTAGAGAACGGTTGGCATCGCCCTGATAAATTGGAGATGAAGCGCTGGATATAGGCTAACTTTCCTTATAACCCCCTTAATTCCTTAAGATTGCGGGGCGGTGGCATTTCACTAATCGCTTTTACTTTCTCCGGATCAAGAAAAATTCCTTCTGAAGTGATTATAAACCTAAGGAACTTTCCGCTACGCACCCCCATGAAAGACTTGGCAGGGTTCATCTTCAAGTGATGTTTTCGCATAAGATCGAAAACCGTTCTTAAATCATGAAGATGATCTTCTTTGTTTTTGCTTTTGACCGCTAAGTCATCCACATAATACTCTACCATTTTGCACAGGTGTTCTTTAAATATGACGCTCATCACTCGTTGGTAAGTGGCACCGGCGTTCTTCAATCCGAAAGGCATCACCGTATAACAGTATACTCCCAGCGGCGTTCTGAAAGCCGTGTGCTTTTTATCATCTGGGTGTATTTTAATATGGTTATAGCCTGAGAAGGCATCCATAAAGGACATCGTCTCATAACCGCAAGTATTATCAATCATCACATCGGTGATGGGGAGTGGAAATTCATTCTTAGGACATGCAGCGTTCAGGTCTCGAAAATCGATGCATATCCGGATTTTGCCGTTCTTCTTACGAACCGGCACTATGTTAGCCACCCAATCAGGATGTTGCTCTTCACGGATGAATTCGGATTTTATAAGCTTGTTGACCTTGGCAACTATTGCCTCCATCAATTCCGGTCGAAAATGCCTTTGTTGTTGTTTAACTGGTTTGGCGTCTTCTTTAATATTTAACCGGCGTGTGGCAATTTGAGGGTCAAGTCCGGGCATGTCTTCGTAGCTCCATGCGAACACGTCTATATACTCTTTGATAAGAGATATAAGTTCCTCCTTTTCCAAGGGAGTTAACGTGTCGCTTATGAAGATGGGTTTCGGGTTTTCTTCCGTTCCCATGTTGACCTGTACTAGCTTATCTTCTGTGGGCGAGTCACGCTATTCAAAGCGAACGTCCCAGAGAGTGTCCATATGCTTAGCCCAGGAATCATCTTGAACATCAATTGGTTCCTCGTCGCTTTCTGGTGCGGCTGAAACCATATTGGCTGTCAAAGATTGAAACCAAGCGCCAGTACTTAGATCCGAGTCCTGATCAATTGGGTTTAAATCCTTATCGGACGAAGATCTTTCCTCATATTGGCATGGTGGTAAGGGAGGAGTAGATGTATAGCCCAACCCCCTGCGAGTCTTTTGATAATAGTCTGGGCTTTTTCCTCTCGGTCTAAATGAGGGTATGAGATTCCGTCGCCCTTTTTCAAAGTTTAATCCTTGTTTCTAGGTGAAATTATAACCCATCTTCTCCATCATTTGCCGGGATTTCTGTTCGTATAAGTGAAATTGAGGTGATGTTTGTTCATCACTTTCACTGCTTTGTCGAGGTGACGTAATTACTTTGCCGAACATGATCGGCTTTTGGGACCCCTGTCGAGGAGGCACCTCAAAGAAGTGACCTTGTCCCTTAGTTATTTTTGATTGAGAGAGGAGGGATGACCTGAGAGGCAAATGGTATGCCGCCAGAACGTCAAATTCGGATAGGCCATCCACTTCTGTGGAAGTACAAGAAGGTTCAGATTCAGTAGCTACAGCAGGCTCGTAGACTAACTTTATATTTTCATTGATAATCCACTCATCCTCTACTACATCAACTGCCTTATTATCAAAATTCAAATTAAAATCTATGTGAGGATTGATTTCATAATCACCCCCATCGTTCTCTTTGGGAGGCTCGTACTTCGTATCCACCTCGTTGCCGCTCTCGTCAAACTTTTGAGGTTTGTTGAGGTTATTGTCGGAGACTTCATGGGCTGGCTTGTAGAGTAAAGCATCCGTGAAGTAGTTTTCCAGCCCTTTAAATGGTTGCCTATCTGCAACTAGTGTCCGGACTTCTCCTTGTTCATCACAGTATTTCATACACTGGTGGAGAGTCGACGGGACTATCATATAGGCGTGGATCCAAGGCCGTCCCAGTAAGATGTTATAGGAAGTATCTGCGTCGATGATGTAGCATGTGACCTCCGTCTTCAAATTTCCGATTTGACACCGGAGTCGGATCTTTCCAAAGGGACAGCTATCATTGGAATTGAACCCATAGATTGTAGTATTGGTTGGCGTCAGGCAATGGGGAGAAATTCCCAATAGCTGCATCTACCTTATGGGAATAACGCTTAGCGCAGACCCCGGATCAATCTGGATGCGATCCACTTTTGTGGATCAGACATACCCGGTGAAATATAAAAGCCTGTTGTGCTTAATATTTCTTACCTGCATGTCTTCCGGAGAGAAGATAATTTGTGGGACCTGCCTCCTCACTTGATAACAGCGGGGGCACGAGTCCTGTTCTTCGTCGGCCGGCTCGACAATCTGAGCTAGAAATGACTCAGAGTCTACCAGGGCTTCTCTCAACGCCTCGCGAGTTGATTTCGATAATCGTAACAACTCGTACAGCGTGACTCGAGCTGGAATATTTGCCAGCTGAGCTATTATATCAAATTTGAAGGTAGCATCTTTGACTCCTTCATCTTTTCCAGGATTTTTCTGGAAGCAAAGTCCTTTTTGTTTTGCAGGTTTTGCGAGTTCCGTATATATATCTTTTGGGTCTACTATGGTGTAGTCCTTGAGATATGTTTTTCCAGATTAAGTGCCGGAAGGGCCTGCCCCATCCTGATGAGTGGCTATAGCTTCGGGCTCATCTTCAGAATCTGTTAATGCCCCTGCAATTATGTATTCATCTTTTATCTTTGCAGAAATAGCGTTGCTGGTCCACTTTTTCTTTTGACTCCCTGCGGAAGTCCACTGTTCATCGTATAGTAAATCAGGATGAACCCACATAACTTTCCCCTTTTGGGTTGTTATGGGGACAAGTCCTTCTTGAGCCTTTTTATGCGGGTCATGTTTTTTCGTAACCAACTTCCCCTTTGGAATTGGGGTCACCCCTGTGGGGAACTCATGGGTTCCAACCACTATGGTTGTCATATTGGCAGTGACCTTTTTTTGTTCCTCTTTAAGTGTCAGAACTCCAGCTTCTATCAGTGCTTGGATTCTGTTCTTTAGAGGGTAACAATTCCTAGTAGGGTACCCAACATTTCGGTGGTAAAGACAATAGTTGGGGTCGTTGGTCTTACCAGCATCCTCCGGTTTCCTATTCTCTGAAAGTTTCAACATTGCCTTCCTCAGGAGCAGGTGGAAGAATGTAGGCGTTTGCTCTGTTTTGAAGGTATAGGTCCTCTCTTGCTGAGGCCTATTTTGTCTTGTGCCCTTCTGATTTTGGGGCTTTGGGCTCGGAAGATTTGTCTTTTGTGGAGCTTCCTCTGATGCCATCACCGCTTTTTCCTTATTTTTATTATTATTATTTTGGGTAAACGGCCTATTATTCCTAGTGTTTCTTGTCCCACGAGATTCTTCAACTCGATGGATCAAGTCCTCAGCTTGCTCTTCTTACTTGAGCAAATCTCTCCACGTCTTAGACTCTACGGCCCCCATTTTTAGGAGTACGTTAGTCTTAAGATTATGTCGACATGTCTCGACTAGAGTTTCCTGGACCATTCCGTATTTGCAATGCACGGACTTCTCCCGGAACCTTTCTATGAAGTCTTTTACTGTTTCTTATTCCCCTTATTTAGTTGCAAGAAGGGAATGAGCCGTAATTTCGGTATCATCCTCAAATAAACGTACGAGAAATAGTCTCTCAATATCAAATCAGGTATTAATAGTACCTGGGTGCAGCTACATAAACCAAGTAAAGGCAGGCCCTCGCAAGGTACTTGCGAATATCTTGGTCATTACTGGGTCATTGCCATCGAATGTCCTGCTTGGGATAAGAAATAGTAAATATGTTGACTGGGAGACCCTTTCCCATCATATGGCTCCAATTTGAGCGGTTTATATTTCTGAGGGTATGGTACCTTATCCCATTCAGGTGGATATGGTCTTGAGACCCCCGATTCTTCCAATTCTTTTTTGTGTATTAGCGCTTCGAGTTGACTTTGCAATTTCTCAATCTTCTCTTCATGTGGATCATGAAAAGAATATTTGTCCTCGTCCTCATGTGTTGAGTGGGTTTTTTCTTCTTTATCTTCCTCGTTCAGTTTGTTGAACAAGGTTTCTTTTTCTTTCTTAGAGTTATCCTCAACAATCTTTTCAGTATTTTCGACCACTTTCAAGAGCATCATTCTAAGATCTTCAATTGTCTTTTGTTGCTCCCGAATCATCTTTTCCTGGGCTTCAAATCTTTGATCGATGTCATCTGATTTATCCGCCATGTGTGATGCTGACCTCTGTAGCCGAGATGATGCAGAGGAATGAGGTGAAGCTATAACCGAATTATCGTTGTCGTCATCATAAGAACCTTTTGCAAGTTTCTTATAGTTTCGAGGCGGGACAGCTCCTGACTTGAGTCGGGTGTTGTGATGGGGTTCTTCATCACTTGATTCCGAATCATTATACATCTCTACAACCTTCTTCCCCTTTCCGATCATATTGGAAGTTACAATTCTCCATTCTTTTCGGGGAGTAGCTTTCATTTTCTTAGCAGGGTTTTTATCCGACTCGGTTAATCGATCGAACACTGATACCCTATTCTTATTGCAGCAACAATTATCTACTACAGTGGATACCACCGTCATAAGAAGATTTGGATTTGGATTGAACTTGTTCTATACTTCTCTTCTTGGTTAAGTACTCCTTGAGATCGGTGACTTTAGTCATGGAGTTGTGGGTCCACTCATCTGTTGAGAGGGTCCAGGAGCCCACTGAACCTTCTTGAGATTACTGGAGTCTGGTTCTGGTCCATTGATGCGGCGATCAGCCCTGATTTTGTATTCGGGTTGATCTATGCGGAGCTGAGAAATAACTTCGCGTTTTGGAGAGCGGAGCTGAAAGTTAGCTTCGCATTTTGCTACGCTAGCCTCGCGTTTTACGCTGGCTTGGCGTTTCTTCAGAAGTTTATCTTCTGGAATCTTAGCCCCGCGTGGAAGAAAATTCCTGCATGCTGGCTTACTCTTGTGATTAACACAAGTCACAACTTCGCGTCTAGCGCGATTTTTACGATTAACGACAATTTGCCAATCATCTTCGCGATTTATACGGAGGTGAGGCATCTTGCTTTTCTCGCAAATACTACTGGCTTCACATTTCTCGCTAAGCTCAGTATTAGCCTCGCGTGGAGAATCACACGCTGGTTGTAAGGAATTTTTATCCTCGCGTTTCTCGCGAGTGTAAGAAATCTTGCGTTTTTCGCAAGTACTACTGGCTTCGAGTTTATCGCTAAGCCCAGCAATAGCCTCGCATGGAGAATCACATGCTGGCTTTAATGAATCTTTATTCCTCGCGAGTGTAAGAAATCTTGTGTTTATCGCAAGTACTACTGGCTTTGCGTTTATCGCTAAGCCTAGTAATAGCCTCGCGTGGAGAATCACACGCTGGCTTTAAAGAGATTTTATACTCGCGTTTATTACTAGTGTCAGAAATTTTGCGACTAGCGCAAATCTTACTGGCTTCGCGTTTCTCGCTAAGCTCAGTAATAGCCTCGCGCGGAGTATTACACGCTGGCTTTTCCTTGCGATCAACGCAAGTTGTAACTTCGCGTTTAATGCGATAATGACTGATCTCGCGATTAGCGCGAGTCAGTTTGCGAGGGACCATAGCCTCACGTTCTATGACGTTGGCCTAGCGTCCAAGGCGGGCTTTGAGGGTTTTCGCCTTACTCTCCGATTTTTATTTCGAAGTTGGGTTCTGTTCAATCCAGTTCCCAGGCCTTCTTCGACAGTAGGGAAGTCATCCTCTACTAGAATTTTCTATCCAAACACCGGCTCTATGGCCGCGGTCTCCAAGGATCCCCGTTCATTGGTGGATACCTTTTTACCCGTTGCTAGGGTATTGGAGTGCACGTGACGATAGTGTCGTGTCTCGTTCAGGTTACCTGATTCAAAGGAGAGGTACTCCTCGTACTTCTGCTGGTCGATTTCCATGACCAGAATATCTACGTCGGATCTGATCCTATCGACGTCAGATTGCATCACGATCTCTTCTTCGGTGAAAGAGACGTCTCCCACTGTGATCGCCAGTTTGTTCACAGCAGAAATTCCTTGCTTTCCTTCCATTGAAATAATTTGATTTACAACGAAAGAGAACAAAAGAGAAAGAACAAACGAGAGGATTTATATTTCAATCGCTCTCTTTTACAATGTAAACGTGGGATCTGTGTGGCGATGGGATCTATCAAGTAGCTCATTTGGACGATCTGACGTCGAACTCTTCTCTTGAAAATGGCGGCCGACTGTAGAACTGATCTTCTCTGGTCTTGATTCGTTCAAGGCTTTATGCTTAACTCGAACTTCTCCAAAACTCCAGAAAAAGATCTCAGATGCCAAAAAAAGACCCCTAGGGCTTCCCCAAGAGGGTATTTATAGCCTTAGGATGATATGAGAGTTTCTATCTAAATAGAATTTGTACTCATTAAGGATTCCAATCAAATATCTTAGTTTTGATTTAAATCTCTTGATTTAGAGTTCTGATCAGACTTAATTTAGGTATTTGGATAAGCCCAAATCATAATCTCAATCAATTTGAGATTCTAGTTACCTGCTCACGCGAAGCTAATGCATCAAAACGAGGAGCTAAAGAACCAGAACGCGGAGTGATTGGTTAGCTCCACGTTTTTCTCAAATGCGAGGCTAATATAGTCAAATGCGGAGATACAGAGTTAGCTCCGCGTTCTGTTGTGGAAAACCCTATTTACTTAGAAATTTTCACTGTCAACAGACTCGAGCTTCTATTCTAACGGTTTCCAGTAATATCTTTCTAATTTTTTTTTATATAGTTTATTTATTTATTCGCTTTCTTGTAAATCTACAATGTTTAATTTTATTTTATATGTTCAGATTTCCAATATCTGGTTTTTGTTTAGTTTAAACCAATATAATAGTATCTAATCTATCAAACAATCCAAACGATACAGACTTCAAATTTCTCGAGATCAAAGCTTGTCCATTGCACAAGGTCACTACATCGCTCTTTGTTCATACTTTTTTTTGAGGTTGTAACGGTGAGTAATTACCCCCACGTTCTATTAATGAGAGATAATAGAACATCCATTTTACATCAGATAACAAAACAAAACAACAAAAATAAAAGGAGCCATGATACCTATGGGTATCAGTAGTTTGTCCTTGATCATCATACACAAATAAAAGGGCATGATACAAAATAACATCTAAAAGTTCTCCAATAGTAGTGGACTGTCGACGTCCAAAAGCTCGCTCTCTCAAGCACTGTCCGCGGGATCTTGTGTCGCCCCGGAGAGTCTTCCTGCATCTCCTCATCTGTGTCATATTCTTCTGAGAGTTATAACCACTCTCTCTCCGATAATAGACATGTTCAAGAGATCATACCATGGTATGTGAAGTAAAAACATATATCAGTTGAATGCAAGATCTGTCTAAAAATTCTACTGTTTCTCTCTCTCTCTGTTCATACATACCTCTTCATCTTATATCAAGATATTCTTTACTTGTGCAAACTTAGGCATGCAGATTTTCCCCAAAGGGATGCCTTCTGAGGCTGTCGATTTCGTGTCAAGGTTGCTCCAACATTTACCAGAATCACGTAGCACTGCAGTAAATATTATCTTCTCAAGCATTTACCAATATTTATCTTGATTATTATTTCTCTTAACTAGTCTTGTGGCATGTGAATGCACATTACACAAGACCTCATATGAAGGTTGTATAAGCTATTGCATATCATATGAAGTCCTTTTCTCAAATCATAACATCATTTTTTTTTTCTTTATATATTTAAGGGTTAATTACATTCAGACCCCCTATAGTATGGAACATGTAACACTTAGACCCCCTGAAATTTAAAACTCTCACTTAGACCCCCTGGATCAGGGGGTCTGAATATAATTAAAACACGGTGATTTAAATACTTCAGGGGGTCTAAGTGAGAGTTTTAAACTTCAGGGGGTCTGAGTGTTACATGTCCCATACTACAGGGGGTCTGAGTGTAATTAACCCTATATTTAAAATACTAAGTTCTTCTCACGTATACTTTTATCTTGACTTCAAGTAATCTGTTTCCTATACCAATCATTATTGTTACTTGCTTGTTTGTGTTTGTACTTTGATTTTTTTTTTTTTTTTAATTTTTATTTATCTCTAGGTTTGGGGCAACTTGTTGGCTTTTATTCATCGCCAATCTTAATAAAATATCAAAGGCCATCGGTCATAATAATATAGCAGTAGAAATTTCAGCGAGTTAAAGGGAAAGTGGAACTGGCAGCTAGATTTACAAAAGACATGGCAGCACCAAAGGAAATGTAGGCCTTATACACACAAGCAACGGAGAGCATACAAAAGCTTTGGAATATTACTTCCGGATACTAGAACAAAATCCATTCTTACCACAAGCTTTTAATAATATGGCCGTGATCTGTCATTACGCGCGACTTTCTCCACTATAGAAAGAAGGAAAAAAAGATCAAATTGGTTTAGTCAATACTAGAAAAAAAATAGGCTTTCTACATATGCGTCGTCCAAAGGAACGATTTTTATTAGCTGTAGCAAGGAAAGAAACTTCATGATAACAAAAAAAAAAGGAAGAAAATAAGTATTGCCTACATATTATACTTTATGGATAAAAGATCGAATTGATAAAGAAAGCACTGTAAAGATCAATTAGCGAGCTTTTAGGGTCGATACAGTTAAGAATTGCTTACTTATGTCACGATATGGAATATCAAATTAGGAATCAACTTATGTAATAGAGTCGATCCACTAAAGTATTGAGCAGCAGTGTAGCATCATATCCCAAAGATAGTAAGCTCTTTTTTCTTATGGAATAAAGTCTTTTTTAAAGATTCTATATAAATTTCATATATGAAACCAAGATAGTTACCTTTCAGAAAATTATAACGATCTAGGGGATGTCTATGCTTCATTTTTTCTGAAGGTGAGAGAAAAACTAAAACTAATTAATTATTGATCAAAATTAGAATTTGAAACTTATGTGATTAACTTCTTCCGGTTAATCCAAGAAAAATGGGATAGATTTATCATAAATCTAATTCAGTTAGCACAGGATAAATTAAAATGAGACCGCAAAAAGAATCGATTGTTGAGCCGTATGAGATAGGAGACTCTCAAGTACGGTTCTAAGGAAAGGTACCATCATCTAGATTCAGGGTTTTCTTCCCGGGAATCTAAAGAAGTGGACATAAAATTGGAAGCATTTTTCCTTTGACTTCACCATCATTAAGTCCTCAATATAGATGTGTTATCTTCTCTGCTCTTCTATCAAGTTGGAGACCAAATAGTGTGGACGATCACAATCTCCAAGTGGTTTCTTGCTTGTATCGTAAAAATGAGTTAATTCAGTTTTTTCTCCATTTTTGTTTTTTTGATTACTCCACTAATCGTTGGATATGCAGCAACACTATAACATATAAAATGAGAAATGAAGATAAAATAGGTGTAGAAAATGCAAGAAAATCACTTACGATGGCTTGGTCATATGCAACGTAGATGTATAAATACACAACTCAATGAGGAGAGCTTATCAACTTAGGACATGTTAAAAGAGCGAAGGGAAGACCGAAGAAAACGTGGATGGAGATGATACAAAAATATATGGATTCTAGAGCTTTAAATGAGGACATACTACTTGATAGTAATGAATAGAGAAGAATTATCAATGTGATCGATCCGGCGTGATTCTCTTTTAGTTCATATACCCTACCCCAAGTACTTGGGATAAAAGGCTTTGTTGTTGTTGTTGTTGTTCACTAGTCATACCGGGCATCATGTGAACAGTATTAACTTTTACTGTCATTTCTTGTAGTTATAATTTTTTTTTTCTGGTTCAGTCAAAAAGAAAAAACAAAAATCATATCCAAGATGTTTCTACATTTTCAGTTTATGTGAGATTGATGTGGCTCAAGTCTTTATTTTCTCCATAATACACGGGGGCCACTTAAGAGACATAAGCATAAACCAAAGCAAACTGGGTAGATTACTGACTCATGTAAAGTTTAGCAACTTGGTCTTATTCTGATGAAAAGAGAGAAATATCTGAGTTGTTGCTTGTGTGCTAGGTCATCCTAGTTTTGTGATCAAGAGGGCTTGCTAGTCAAGATTGCAACTTGGATATCGACAAGATCCACTAGTCACCTAATTATTTGATTCTTAATTTTTTTTTTATTTCTTGTGATAAATTGAATAAGTGGTGATGGCTTCGCCAATAAATCTATCGTTGGATGGCAACAGGTAACCAATACCCCCTTGCACTTGTCCCTTGTACTTTGTTACTTGCTTGCCCACCTCAATCACAAAGTGTGCAGGCAAGTTTTGTTTTGCAGCTATCAGCAGCAGCCTAGTTGTGCTTTTGTTTTCACTCGACTCCATATGATCTCTGTACCAAATTTTGCATCACGCTACTTGATGTTTAGGTGGTCAGAAAGGCCATAATCTATTCAAAATCGCACTTCTTGGCCTTGGATATTTATATTGTCGGTAATAAACTATAGTCGTTGTTTTGTGTTTACAGTAAGTGTAAATTAGAAAGTGTATGTATGTATGAACTATAAATTATGAATCACGCAGGAAAGAAATTGCGTATAAAACAGAGTATTGTCTGTCCGTCCTAAATTTTCAACAAAAATATAAGTCGTCCAGAGAAAAAAAAAAAAAAAAACAAAGAATTGATTTGACTGATAGCAACAACTGTCAGGATTGGAATCTGGCATGAATCTTGTGGATACAGTTGGATCAACACAATTTCTATACAGAGTATAGAAGAATCATCCAAAAGAGAGGAAATCATAAGAAAATATTGAATTACATACATCATCGGTTGCAGTATCGTATTAAACTAACCATTTGCAGCCGTGCACGCTCCTATCACCAACTGATACTGAACCAATGGCCATCAGCAGTTTGGTAACTCCCAACTCCCAACCTCCAAACTTGTGGGAGCTGAGAGAGAGAAGCAAGCGTGGAGTTGTTTTCGTATGGGCAAAAGATAAAACCTCTCACAATCTTTATTGGTCAGTTGCCATTCTCTCTTTCGAGTCATTGAAACCAAACTAGAGCCACCAAACTAGTCCTAGCCTGTAATTATAAATAAAGTTGCAACTCAACTGAACCAAGCTCCATCTCTCTGAATCAATGGGGAATTCGATATGGTGCTCGGCCTCAGGAGAGCACCTTGCATCTGCTGCAAGAGATGGAGACCTGACGGAGGCTAAGTTGCTATTGGAGAACAACCGTAGCCTCGTTGCTTACTCTAGCTTCGCTGTTCTGAACTCACCGCTTCATTTGGCTGCAGCCAGAGGCCATGCTGAGGTAAGTTATCAGGAAAAAGAAGAAAATAGCTAAGTTTTTATTTTCCACACAAAATCTTGTTTACATATCGGAATTGGTTTGTTCAGATGGTGATGCTGTTGCTAGAGAACGGGGCGGATGTGAATGCTAGGAATTTCTGCGGCCAGGTCTGTATCTATGGCTAGAGTTCATATTCTTAGCGTTTCGTTTATTTATTTATTGTTTTGATATGTTTAAGACGGCGCTGATGCAAGCTTGTCGCCGGGGACACTGGGAGGTTGTGCAGGCTCTGCTGATATATAGAACTAAAGTAAGTTCTCACTTCTGAACGTTTACATGGAATTTTTTTTTTTTTAAATCTTCAGTTAGCTCTACTCTCTAATTAGTATAGAAAGTAGCAGTCTAGATATTACCAGTATAAGGTATTTTTAGTGAAATTTTTTCGCTAATTGGGAGGTAGCAAATTTTACAAGATTCAACATGATGTAGTTATGAGGCTTTGGTAGAAGTTACAGATAGTTTCCGTAATTACCAATGGGTCTATTTAGCACTGCTTGATTACATGAGAGCCCGTTAGAGAGTAAAATTATTTGAGAAGGTTGATTTCACAGACTGACAGGCTAAAGAGTACTTTGATGGGAGATAAAGATATATAATCGAACCGTCTACGTAAGACTGTACGGATGCGGGCTGCAGAGTAATAGGAGGCCAGCCAGAGAAGCTCGATTTGTAAGATAAATCGGTGGAAAAGGGTCCCCGGCCCCAAAAAGGAGTGCCGATAATCAAACGAGTTTGGCGGTCTGGGTTTGCAACAGTGCCTCCGTGGGGGTACCGAAGATTTATAGAGTTTAAAATAGAAAGTCTGATAATAAACCATATTTGGATTAGGCTATAGCGTGTTCAGGTCAGAGGGATGGAAAACAGACGAGAATCTTGGTTTAGACTCCACTTATGTGTGAGGAGCTATATATATATAATCTATTGTAACATGTTTCGTTAACATCTGATTAATAAAATGCAAGGAAATTACACACCGTTTATGCTAAAAAAAAAAAAAAAAATTAACCAGCAAGTAAAGTGAAGGAATAGGATATGAGGAGATACTGTCTCTAACACAGCTGAAGTCTAGAATTTATTTTCGAAGTTAGGAAAGAAATTGGAACAAAAGTGAAGAAAATCTTCAGTTTACTTAAAAACATCAGATGAAAATTTGACTTTTCTTAGGAGGAATAAAAAAAAAAAATCCCAAATAAATACACTAAAAATGATTGAAGAATTGTGTTTATTCCCTTTTCTTATATCTTACTATATTACTAAGTGAAGAGAAAAGTAAAAATAACACAATAGAAAATAGAAAATTTAGAAATTTGAGAAAATTGGATTGGGCTATTCAAAGTTTTTTGATTTTTTTATTTATAATTAAAAAAAAAAGTAGTGGAAACGAATGAGCCTGTTGGGTTGGGGGGAGTAGTTACATTATGAGGAAATTAGTTACATAGACATTTCAAAAAAAAAAAAAAAAATTCAAAATCACTTTATAAAATTGGCAACCTCTTCTTAAAAAATATATCTAGATTTACTCTATCATAATAATATAATTAACAAGTTCCATTTTACTTTTCCTAAAAATAAATATATCAAAATATTCCAAATATTTGCGCGGGTTTTCTCTGTTTCAATCTATTCAACTATTCGATCTTTACATATCTCACTTTTGTTACCCAAAGGTCACAAAGGCAGAGCTCCTCAGCAGGAAGACTGCACTGCACTTTGCAGCAGCAGGTGGACATATCCGATGCATCAGGCTGTTGGCAGCTGATTTCGTCCCCCGTGGTCGCAGCAGAGAACCTGAATCCTCTGCGGGAAACAGGTATGAATTCTGATACTTAAGCTCAATATCTTATCTTATTTTATTTTTTGGGTATTTACAGATTTGTCCCTTACATCTTTATAAATTATAATTTAGTCCCCCACATCTTCATATTTATGATTTACTCCTCCAAATCCTTTAAGTTACTACAATTTAGTTCCCTAGTTTATATTTTGGCCCGATTTTCCCGTTTTATCCATTATTTCCTTCACTTAATTCCTCTTCTCTCTTCCTTCTCTCTTCTTAGTTCTTATTGGGTTCCTCTTCTTCTTCTCTTCTCTCTCTATATTGAGACCAAATGTATTATTCTCCACTAAATATATTAAATCTAGAAATAAATTTATCCAATATAGAAAGGGAGAAACCAATAAATAAATTTACATTGAGACTTAAAGGTTTAATACATTTAGTGGAGAATAACACATTTGGTTTCAATATAGAGATAGAGAACCCAATAAATGAATAGAGAGACAAGAAAAGAACAATGGGGGAACCCAATAAGAACTAAGAAGAGAGGGGGAAGAGTGAAGGGAAATTAAGTGAAGGAAATCAGAGGTAAAAAGGAAAAATCGAGCCAAAATATAAACTGGGAGACTAAATTGTATTAACTTAAAGGATTTGGGGACTAAATTATAATTTATAAAGATAAGGGGCAGATCTATAAATATCCCTTTATTTTTTTTTTATTTTTTTTATTTTTTTTACCATGAGCTGAATATTTTCTGGTGCAGTCAGCTTTCGAGATTTGTTAACAAGGCAGCCGATGCTGGAACGACGGCCCTGCATCTGGCAGCGTTACACGGACACTCAGACTGCGTTCAGCTCTTGCTCGACCTTCATGCAAATATTTCAGCTGAAACATACTCTAGAGGCTCATCATCGTCTAAGATGATAGGTTGGTTTCATTATTCTTTTTTTTTCAATCTTCTACTGCTTCAGAATCCATTTTAGCACAATATGTAATCATGTTACATTTATGTTACAGGAGCCGGAAGCACTCCTTTGCACTTTGCTGCATATGGAGGAAACCTAAAACTTTGCCAGGCAAAGTAACTCGCAATCTTTATTTTATTTTATTTTATTATATTCCGTATTCCATTAATAAGAAACTAACAGAACATAAAACAAAATTCTGAAAGAGCTAAGTCTCAAAACTAAAGACAACAGAAATAAAAACATGTAGATAAACCGATCCGCTATAGAGTGTGCGTAACCGGACATGCAGCAATGGGATCTCCTATGAAACTGTGAACTACTCTGGAGATCCTCAGAGAAGCCTACTAAGATTTGCAAGTGATCCTCATCTGAGAGGATATCTGTCCAAAAAATAACATCATGAGTGATCATTTTAATACATATATCTAACGATTAAGCACTAGAATTAAAGATTCTATTATTTCTCTCCATCCAAATGTTCCAACATATTGCTGAGACCAGGCAAGCATATATCATTGTTCATTAGCAAAAGAAATATCATTTGAGATGTTTACTAAATTTTAGCCTTTTCCTTTCCTCTCTTTTTTTTTTTGGTTATTGCCAGATTCTTCTTGCTAGAGGTGCTTGTAGATCTACAATGAATTACAACGGGTAACGTTTCTTTAATTCGACTTGTTTTGTTGCTTTATCAGATTATTTGTTTGCAAGAGTTGGTGTTAATTCTCTTATGCATAAATTACACTTATTTATTTTGATTTTAACTTGCAGGTGGCTCCCAGTTGATGTTGCTAAGCTATGGGGGCATCGATACCTTGCGCCACTGCTTTCGCCTCATTCTGACTTGAAAATCCCTCCATCTCCTCCGTCGAATTATCTGTCTTTGCCTCTTCCAAGTGTTCTCAATATAGCAAGGTAACACGAAAGTGTAATTTTTTAAAAGAAAAAAATCAAATTTATGCATGCAGATTTCCACGGTAATTTCTTAATAAAGTTGGTTTTCGATTTTGAAAGCGCTTAGTATTCCTGGCATTTACATTTTTTTTTCCTCTCTTTATGATACCTTCAATATATGCACAATATTTAATAGAATCAAGTCAATTCGATTTCTAAGCATGTAGATTTCGATAGTCCACCTATATTAAATGTTCATACTGTAAATATTCTAATAACAGAACACTACTTGTTGTTCGCGAAATTTTTGAGAAAAAGAAAGAAAAGAATGACTCGTAATGTTAGCCAAAAATTGGCTAACATGCGGATTATCTGTCATAAAGATATCCGCATCAGCGTCTCAGAGTCAATAAAGGTTAAAATGCGACCCTCACAGAATCGCATTTTATCTCTCAAGTCAGCTAAAAACGCGAATTTTCGTCCAGAGAGACCCGCGAATTAGGCTGATAGAGATGGGCCTCACATTGCCTCTTTTTATCTCTCAAGTCAGCCAAAACGTTTATTTTTATTCAGAGAAACCCGCGAATTGGGCTGATAGAGATAGACCCTCTAGGATCACATTTTGCCTAGTATTTGGAAGAATAAATGGACTCTGAACTGTACTAAAATGCGGATCTAATCCACGACTCAAATGCAAGATCGTGTCATGGCTCACAAAGGCCATACTTCAACAAAAATATGGGTCCAACCAAGAAACTAAAATGCGGATTATCAAGAGAGATCAGCAACTTTAGCTATCTTTTGAGCTTATGACTAAAATTGAATTAACGTGAATTCCAAATGGTCGCGTTTTCACTTTAAAAATCCAAAGGGTAAAAACTATCCTTATTTATATTAAAATGCGGATCAAGTACCATAGAGAGATCCGCATATGGCCTTTTCTTCTCAATTCATTTAAAGCTAAGTATAGTTAAAATGGCGGCCCCAGAAAGTCGTGTTTTCACTCCAAAGCCTCGAGAAGTGAAAATCATCTACAATGATACTGAAACGCGGGTCTGAGCATACCACATGAATCACCAGAAGCCAAAACGTGGACATGAAGAATGAGATCTGTATTTCAGTTACAAATTCAGAGGATTAAAGACGTCGGTTACAAATCCTAAAGATATAACACAAAGGATTAAAGGACACATAATTAATTCTCAAACAAGGAGGCTATTAATTGGACAGTTACACCAATTCAAAGGTCTTTAAGACCTCTATAAATAGCTAAAGGCTGGGTTAGAAGAGGGGTTGGTTAGTTACACAAAAACTTGATTACTCAGTTAATCATCTCTACTTGAACACTGGTGCTAAAGTTTAGAGCCCTTGCATCAAAGAGGTTTACGAAGACCGTCAACTGAAGAATTTGTTCGGAGTGTCAACGGAGAGCAGAACCATCCTCTACGGCTACGCAACCGTTCATAATTGTAATCTTTTGTCGAAATAAAAATTCAATTTCATGACAAACACTTGTATGAGCTAATGTCCTTGACATAAGAATCACAAGAGTCTCTCTCTGCAGGGAATGCAGGTTGAAATCAGTAACCCCCTCGTCCGATGAAGATGATCTTTGCGCTGTATGCCTCGAAAACGCCTGCTCTGTTGCTGCTGAAGGTTCGTCTTCTCTCATGCACTCCCCTATTTATGATAATTCATAATATATATATGAGATTACTGTGGGTGAGCTGCCAGCTCAGGAAAAGTTACATGAGCTAGCGGCAAAATTATAATGATCCAATAATTTTCCTTCAATTTTTTTTTACAATTACAATCTCTATCTTCTTAGCTTCTTTTGGATTAAATTTCATAAATTTTAGAGTTCATTTACCTTTTCATCAAGTGCATACAAAATGTTTTATTCATTGAAAACCGTTAATTTTGTATTAATTTGATGGAGGTCCAAATCAAAACTAAAACCCAAGAAATTGGGTATGAGTGAACCCTAGGAGGTCGAGATCATAATCTAAAAGAAATTTTTTAAAAACGATTATTGGAGATAGTGGAAATGAACTGCAGCTCAGGTAACTTGCGTGAGCTATCAGCTCATTTCCATTTCTCTCTCTCTCTCTCTCTCTCTCTCTCTCTCTATATATATATATATATATATGGACCTCATGCTTCTCTTAATTATTGTGAATTATCGTTAATCAAGTTCCATCTTTTTCTTCAATATTTATTCTAGGTATAATTACACTCAGATCCCCTATACTATAGATAATGTATAATTTATCACCTTTAAAATTTAAAACTTTTACTTAGACCCTCTGAACTATCTAAATTACCGTATTTTAATTACATTCAGACCCAACAATGGTCCAGGGGGTCTAACTGAGACTTTTAAATATTAGGGGTGATAAATTATACACGAAAATTTCTATTTGCACACGGTTTTGAAACTTATAAATAATTATAAGTTTGCCATTATTTTTTTGGACTAAATTACTCTCATAAATTCCAAACTAAGACTTCTTAAAATTTAGAATTACGAATCACTGTTTTTCTCCTCTATTTTCTCTCTAAAACCCTAAATAATTTTTTTTTTGGTATTTAATAAAAACACATCTCCTATAAAATTATCAATTTGATTTTTTGACCCCTTAAAATTTTTTACATTAACGTTCTGAAAAGATTCGAAGAATTTTAAATTCTTCGATTTCACGATGACAAGTGAAATTTGGATTTGGAATTTTAGTTTGAGTTTTCTTATGCAAATAAAAAATTCCAACATGCAATTAGTGTCAGAGAACAAATCTAAGATACAATTGAATTTTTTTTTTAAGTTTTATGAGTATTTGTTTAAAATTTATCGTTAATTAGTTTTCTTTTGTAGGGGAGACTTTGCTTGTTAGTCGGATATTAATACCCGACTAGCACGTTTCGTGGTCGGGTGTTAATACCCGACCAAAAATATTTTTTTACTCTTAAACTAACATCCAACTCAAACAAAAATGTATAGAAATGGGATCGGACGCGGTGAAGAGTTAGAGAAAAGGAGGAGGGGTATTTTGGAAAAAAATTTTGGATGTAGGGAGTAAAATAACAGTATTTCAAAATAGGAATTTGGTGTAAAAAGTAATCAGGGCGCCAAGAGTAAAATGCGGTGCAGATATAGAATTTCCCGTTATAAACTCCCGTACTACAGAGGGTCTGAATGTAATTAACCCTTTATTCTATACTAGAATTACATCTAAATGCATAAAGATTGGACTCTTTCTCACTATTTTCAGGTTGTGCACATGAACTCTGCATAAAGTGTGCGCTCTACCTTTGTTCAACAAGCAACACCACATCCCAAGCGGCCGGACCTCCAGGTTCAATTCCCTGCCCTCTCTGCAGAAAAGCGGTAGCCTCTTTTGTTAGAGTAGCGCATGACCGTCGCAATCAGGTCAAGCTCACCAAATTCAGAAGCCCGTGTAGCCCCTGTGCGCAACGAGCAGCCATGACTTGTAGATCTGAGTTCTGTGGATGCTGTGCCATGCCAGCGGTTTCTTCGCCAGAGCTCATTTGATCTCTTCTTATTAAAAAAAAAACCAGAGTACAGTTTCTCATTGATTGTGTGGATTCATTATGGTTATGTAGGTTATTCTTATTGAATTCATGCCTTTGAATTTTATTTGATTATGTGATTGCTGATAAGCTTTCAGTCTTGTAACAGCAGTTTGCCCATTCCTTTTGAAATATTTTGTAAAAATATACAGCACAAAGTGTAATTTGAACAAATCATGGTTCTGTTGTAAGAAATTTTTTTTTTTTTGACCAAAACGGCTGGTGAAAATCCTCTGCGTTCTATTAGCAAGCAGATAATAGAACTACAAAAGAGAAGTTCGGAGTATCTATGTCGGTAAACCCCTAATACAAAAATAAAACAACAAGTTTATCAAAACAAAGGGTACATAAAACATCTCTCTCCTACAATAGCAATAAAATAAAAAGATTCCCCGTGAGCCGTTTAGCTCCTCCAAATAAAAAACTATCTCCTCTATCTAGCGAGTTCTGTTGTAAGAACTATACACTGAACTAGCGAGGAAATCTCTATCTATCCCTTTTTTTTAATTATTATTATGGGAGAAAAGAGTCTAAAAGATCTTTCCAATCTACTACAGTCTCTACAATTCTTCGTAAACATAGATTATACATATTAAAGTCAATTGCTATGTCTAGAGAGTCTCCTTATACCATGTTTCAGAAGCACACAAGGATGGTAATGAATGTGTCTATAAATCAATTTTTGCGTTTACAGCAACTGTAACATTCCGTTAAGGCTAAAGGAAAATTTTTATAGGACTGCTATTAGGCCAGCTTTATTATATGACACGGAATATTGGACATTAAAGAAACGTCATTTACAGAAGATAAGTATAATATAGATGCACATGTTCCGCTGAATATGCGGTAATACTAGGAGATATAAAATGAGAAATAAAGATATTTGTGCTAAGATAGCTGTAACTCCTATTGATGAGAATATGCGAGAAAATAGCTTACGATAGTTTGGTCATGTGCAACGTAGGTCTACAAATGTATCAGTTCGACGAGAGGAGTTTATCAATATATGACAAGTTAAAAAAATGAAGTGAAGACCGAAAAAAATATGGATATAAGTGATACGAAAATATATTGATTCTAGAGTTTTAAATGAGGAGATATTACTTGATATAAATAATCTGATAAGGTGTGATTCTCTTTTTGGTTCGTATAGCCTACCCCAAATACTTGGGATAAAAGGCTTAGTAGCAGTAGTTGTTGTTGTTGTCTATACAAAATTTTGAATCAAAAATGAAAATTTTATTTTTCTAATTCAAAATTTTGTATAAAAATGGTAAAAAATTGGCATGTAGACGCGTCAATTATCATCCCTAGTCGCAGTAGGGAATTTTTTATTTTTATATAGTATCTAACTAATTTGAGGTATCATATATATTGCATACTTCTCGTGTACCCTCTTTCCTTGACCTTTGATTGGATCCACTATCCCAAGTGCATCGCCTTTGCTTTGATCCAAAGTTTTTGAGCTCCAAAATTTGAAAATAGCATATATACAAGATTTCCAAGGTACAATACGTTCTATTTTCGAAACAATATTGCTGACAAGTGGATAGCTCCACGCTTTGAGTACCCGACCCAACATCGCCATCACCGTTAAACTGCGGCAAGGCACCATGAAAATTGATCTTCATCAAATCTACGATCCCAACGCACTAATAGTAGATGAACACCACTTCCAGTGTTACTCCAAAATTCAACTGAATGTCTCGTTATCGTCATGACTTTCATGATCAAAATTAATGGAGAATTCTGAAAGAGAATATGGTTTCGATTCTTCTAGATTTTTCATAGCATATAAGTGACGATAGTTTACTTCAAACCTGATCATCGCACTCCTACAATCATCTCGAAAGTTCGCATACCACAAATATTCCTGGTCACCAATTGTCCATCTGAGATGATATGCGTTACTCATCGAACTCTATGTCACCATTCCATCTATCTTATAATAGCCAAACTGTAACTATTAGTTGCTCATATGTGAGTATAGTCTCACATCGGATAGGACAAAGAAAATTTATAGGTTTAAATACAAAATTGGAGTCTCTAACTAACAACTTAAACTTTTGGGTCAGACTGATTCTCTGCTTTGTGTTTAGGCCTATAACTTGCCAAAGTTGGTATACTCACAACTAACAGCTTCAGAGCCCATCATGCTCTCGGTTGGGCGCGACGTTTCTCCCCAACAGTAACAATGTGCTTGTATTGTTTCATGTTGTATCAAGTACGCCAGTTTGGTGTCCAAGATTGGTTTGGCTAGTTACTTTGTGAAGAGTAGAATTCTAAATATCTAGTTGCTTGAGTCCTAACACTATGTCAAGATTCATGCAGTAAGGAGCCCAACTAACCCAATACATATTTTTTTCTTCTCACGCTCCTGCCCAACTAACCTAATATAACTTTTCCTTCTCACTCTCCTACCTTCCATAGGAAGTCCCTGCAACTTTTGCCAATCTCAATACTACAACATTTGGAATATCGTAAAGAATAAAAAAAAAGTTATAGGAGAAACAAGCAATACTGATGTTTCTCCGCAAAATTCTTTCTTTTGTCTATTGATTACAATGATTTTCAAAATTACTATGAAAGAAGAACAAAAGAATAACAAACGAGAGAATTTATATATTATCAATCTTTTTTACAATATTTTGTGAGTTCTTGATGTGGCGATGGAATCTATCTAGTAGTTTCTGTAGACGATCGGACGTGAAGATCTCTATTTGTTGAAGAAGGCTAGCCCTAGCTCTCTCTCTCTCTCTCTCTGTTAGTTCCAAGACTTCAAGGTTCTCGCGCGTAACTTGATATGCCAAAGGTCCCCTAAAGTCTCCTCATTAAGTCTATCTATAAACTTTAGTTGGTTATCAGAGTTCTCTTAGAGATAAAAATGGAAAGTCTTTGTATTCATCAAGGGTTTCAATCAAATATTTGATTTTGACTTAAATCTCTTGATTTTTATATTCTGGTAGGACTCAATTCGGGTATTGGATGATCTAAAATCTCAATCAAAACCAATTACAGATTCTGAGAATCTGCCTATGCCATGGTAACGGCCCTGGACGCGAAGCTAAGGAATTTATATTCGCGTTTTACTTTTAGCGCGAAGCTAAGTTTCTGGCCAATGCGAGACTAAGAAATAGCCTAGCATCTGATTGGCCGAGAAGCTATTGATTTCTTCTCCTCATCATTGAAAATTTTCCTTTCAACAACTGAGTTTATGATAATTCTATTCCCTACCAGGTATGAAGATGACATAAAGGTCGCACCCATAGATTTGGAGAATAACCAGTGATCAAGCTAGTTCGTTAATTAATTTTTAATAAATTAGATAAAAATATATAATAGAGAATAAATAAATAGGGTGATAGCCGATAACCTTTTCTCAGTCCCATGGTGGAGCAAACCATTGATTAGGACTGCAAACCGAGCCCGATGTACATAGCAAGAGATCCGATCAATCAATTTGTTATCAAAGCACATGCCATGCAAAACATTATTTAGAAATTTTCATCCCATATGGCGATAAGCTCTCTCCATATCTAACTTTACTATCATGTCACAATTGCGTCTTGGTGCCATCTCCAAAGAGTGAGAATACTCTTGTGTAATAAGAATGAAATCTGTCTTGAAATGCAACGCTCAAGACTTTCTAACATAATCGATGCCACTATCTCAGACAAGGTGCAATAAAGATTAATAGGCCTAAAGCGCTTTAAGAAGAAGAACCAAATATGTACAACAACAACAACTATGCCTTTTATCTCATGTAGTTGGGTAAGCTTCATGAACCGAGAGAGAATCATACCCGGGTAGATCACATGGATGATCTTTCCCACCATGTGATCACATGGTAGATCACGTCGGACCCAACAGGGAGTATGATGGGTCTAAACACAAAACTGGTTCGATATGGGACACAATCCACGTGGAAAATCAAACCCAAAGTTAATCCGACCAACTTAACTTTAACATCCAATGACAGCTTGGCCCGAACCTGAGCTCCGATACCAATTGTTGGGGAGAAACATCGGACTAGAGAGTATGATGGGCCTAAACACAAAACTGAGAACCAGTCTGACATAAAATGTTAAGTTATTAGGTCAAAACTCTAACTTTATATTTAAACACATAGACTTTTTTTATTCTATCCGATGTGGAACTATATTTACATATGAAAAACTAACAAATTTCATGCAGCATATGTTCATGATAATTTATGTTCTCTACAAAAGTACGTGTTTCGTCATTATACAGATCCACGTTCAGTCTTTTTAGGAGGTTGAAGTGCTTGAAAAAACAAGATTTACGAAGTCCCACACAGTATGAAATCAACAAGAAAAAGAAACACACAATTTTAGTAGAAAAAAAACCATCAGGGGAAAAAAAAAAAAAACCACATGTTGAAAAACTGCACTATAAATTTTGGCTTTTAAAGTCACTTGTTTCCATTTCCATGACTACCAGAAAACCATAGTTAATAGCAATGATCTAAACATCTCTCTCTCTCTAACTTCTCGACAACTATAAATCAAAAACCTAAATTTTAATGCCCAGAAGCGATAAATTCTCACTCACAATACAGATTAAGTTTAAGAATTAAAAGAAAAACTAAACATCCAGAGATTACCATATGCGTTAGATGAATAATGCCCAGTGATGGAGATGCTGATATAAACGATTATCTCCTAAAACAAGGCCTTTCACAAATCTTCAATAAGATCTTCATAAAAATATCCTCTTCAACTTGAATCTTCAGAGCCTTCATAAAACCAAAAACTATCAAGTAGCTCTTAGTTAGGTTCAATTAGTTGAGCCACCGATGGATTTACCGGTGGATATAACTGTTAGACCCTTCTCGAATTCATCTGAAAATCCAGTCTACAACACTTCAGTAAAGCCATCATAAATTTCACATCCAATCTCTTGTTGAGCTTATTTAACTACCGTTGGAAAGAGAAGTTAATTATCTACAAATTTCTTTAACATAAATTTTTCTAGATCGGACTACAATCTTGCATTGAAGTTTTTCGACATGAATAGTATTTACATATATACTTAGTTTCCGTTATATTTTTCAACTTGAATCCATTCCAAAACTTCTCCAATGAACACAATCATAATGAATGGCACGGACATTGTTTAGATTGCAAATTGCCAATATACAATATAGAATGCGTAATAGTGCTCACTATCTCTAGCTCAGGTATTTTAAAGTCGTATGCTTGATGCTATTTATGGTACGGGATCAACGAATTTAGAAGTGGAAGCAATTTAGCCCATGCATACAGTTCTCATGCATGTTTATACTCTTGCTTGGAAGATTGAAAATCAATTGATCAACGAGTCTTGAGATCTTTTTAAGTTTAGGGGCTTTTACGTATCTGTCCCTTATATCTTTAAAAACTAGAATTTAGTTTCCCAAATCTCCATGTTTATAATTTAGTCCTCCAAGTCCTTTAAGTTACCCCACTTTAGTCCCCCAGCCATATTTTTGGCCCGAATTTCCTGTTATACCCTGAGTTACTTCACTTTAATACTCCATTCCTTCTTCCCCATCTCTTCCTCTTCTTATTGGGTTTTCCTCTCTATTCTTCTACTATCTCTCTTCCTTTACATAGTTAATCTCTAAAGTGAAGTAACTCAGGGGAAACCAATAAAAAGAGGGAAGAGAGAGAGGAGAAGAATAGAGAGAGGAACCCAATAAAAAGCGAAAAAAAATGAGGAAGAGTGAAAAGATGACTAAAGTTAAGTAAGTTAGGGGTACAACGGAAAATTCGGATAAAAAATATGACTGAGCGACTAAAGTGAGGTAAGTTTAAGGATTTGGAAAACCAAATCATAAAGATGAGGATCTGAGAGACTAAATTCTAATTTTTAAATAGTTAAGGGATAGATATGTAAAAATCTCATAAGTTTATAAGGTTTCTTGAGGGGAAATTCTATTTGCACCCGGCATTTTACTCTTGACGCACGGTTTTAAAACTTATAAATAATTACAAGTTTGTCATTATTTTTTTGAACTAAATTACCCTTATAAATTCCAAACTAAAACTTCTTAAAATTTGGAACTATGACTCATCGTCTTCCTCCTCTATTTTCTCTCTAAAACCCTAAATAATTATTTTTAATTAGTATTTAATAAAAACACATCTCCTACAAAATCATCAATTTAATTTCTTAATCCCTTAATATTTTTTACATTAACGTTCCTGAAGAAATTAAAAGAATTTTAAATTTTTTGATTTCACTGAGTGAAATTTGAATTTGGAATTTGAGTTTGAGTTTTCTTATGCAAATAGAAAATTCCAATATGTAATTGATGTCAGAGAACAAATCTAAGATACGATTTGAATTTTTTTTTATGTTTTATGCATATTTATTTGAAATTTATCGTTAATTAGTTTTCTTTTATGAGGGAGACTTCGCTTGCTGGTCGGGTATTAATATCCGACCAAAATATTTGAGGAGAGGTATTTTGGAAAAAAATTTGGTCACAAAAAGTAAAATGACAGTATTTCAAAATAGGAGTTTGGTGTAAAAAGTATCCATGACGCCAAGAGTAAAATGGAGTGCGCAAATAGAATTTCCCTTTCTTGAGCTTGATTCATGCACCAACTTCAGGATAAGTTAGTGGGGATAGTGTCCCCCGCCCAAAGATGGTGGTTTAGAGGCGGGCTCCTGAGGAAAAATTTTGGAGATATTTAGTAAAGTGTGGATACAGTCTAATTTTTGAACGGATCAAGGGAACCTCTTTGTTCATAAGAGTAAAAGGTTTCATATTCAAATCCCAGTGAAGTTGATCAAGAGAATTACATTAGTCAATTAATTTGGATGCAACAGCAGTTATAGCCTCCATCAACTTAGTAGTTATTCTTATTTCTACTATCGAAAGGAGACGGATATCAAGTATCAATCGAGACTGAGAGACTCATAAAACGTTCTCTCTGTCAAGACTTTTAATTCATAAACTGCTTGTATTATATATTTAAGTTGCGTCAAGAATTAGACTGTAGCAAATTGCTTGTATTCATAATACGATATTCATGATTGTTACTTTGAAGTTCGATTTGGAGACTGAACTTCCTTTTGGTCAAACTAAGTAGCACATAATTATAATTTTCATATATAGCATTTGAATCTCGTTATAATTTTATGTTTATATACAGCTATCCCGTAATTTTTAAGTATCATCTCATGCACTTGTATAATTATAGGGGTATTTATTGGTTTGCCCCTCAAATCTTTAAATATTATGATTTTACCCCCCAAATCTTCATATTTATAATTTTGCCCCCCAAATCTCATAAGTTACAACAATTTTGCCCCCTATCTAACTTTCCCTAACACAGTTAATTTTTTGACCATTTTACCCCTCATTTCCTCTTTTATTTTCCTCCTCCTCTTCTTCTCTCTTTCTCCTTTCTTCTTATTTTTTTCATTACTTCTCCTCTCTTCCTCCTCTCTTCTTCTTCTCTTTTCCTCCTCTCTTATCATTTTCTTCATTTTTTTTTTACTCTTTCATGTTCATGCATTTTTCCTCTAGTTTACCAAATCAATTATCTCAAGTAAAAAAAGAGAAGAAAATAAGAAGAGAGGAGGAAAATGAGAAGAGAATGAGAAGAAAAATGCATGAACATGAAAGAGTAAAAAAATGAAGAAAATGAGAAGAGAAGAGGAAAAGAGAAGGAGAAGAGAGGAGGAAGAGAAGAGAAATAATGAAGAAAATAAGAAGAAAGGAGGAAGAGAGAAGAAGAAGATGAGGAAAATAAAAGAGGAAATGAGGGGTAAAATGGTCAAAAAATTAACTGTGTTAGGGAAAGTTAGAGAGGGGGGCAAAATTGTTGTAACTTATGAGATTTGGGGGGCAAAATTATAAATATGAAGATTTTGGGGGTAAAATCATAATATTTAAAGATTTGAGGGGCAAACCAGTAAATACCCCATAATTATATTCTTACAAATTTTATACGAACATCCTTCGTACTTATGCTTAATTGGATTATTGAACACTACATCTACCAATTTATAATTTTCCAATTATGAAATTATTTGGATTTTATAAAGTTAAGAAAATCTAAGCACAAGGAAGGAGTTTTCTAGGATACCGTCGGTCCATTATTGCACACGCAAAATCCTTAGCACTCAATCAAAAATTCTACTCACCCAATCTACAGCGCACCCAAAGCTGCACCCTCTCTCTGACGGGGTGGCCCACATCTGTCAGTTGATCTCCGTCGCCTCTGATCCGAAGTCTCACGTCGCCCAAAGTTGCCCAGAAAACCTGTAGGGTTTATAATTCCCGATCTAATCCCAAGTTCGATCCACGTTTTTCCCCTCAAAACCCTTGCGCCTAATATCTTCAGCCGATCGATCGATCGATCGATCCATCATGTCAGCGACTCGATCGCTGAATCCGATCGCGGGTTCGACGATGGACCCCTCCCCTCTCCTCGCCGCCCGCGACGACCGCGGCCGCCTCCGCGCCGGCGGTCGCCGCCCCAGCCTTCGAGGGGCCGCCAGGTTCCTACGGCGCGAGAGCAGCCGCCGCCTGATGAGGGAGCCCTCGATGGTGGTGAGAGAGACAGCGGCAGAGCAGCTGGAGGAGCGGCAGAGCGATTGGGCCTACTCGAGGCCCGTCGTGTTCCTTGACATCCTTTGGAACTTGGCTTTCGTAGCGGTGGCGGCCGGCGTGCTGGTGGCGAGTAAGGATGAGAGGCCAGCGATGCCGCTGAGGCTGTGGATTGTGGGGTACGCGCTGCAATGCGTGGCGCATATGGTTTGTGTATGCATTGAGTATCGGAGGAGGAGGACTAGGCGGCGGTCGGGGAGGGTGAGCGGAGGGGAGGGGAGTTCGGGCCCGAGCTCGCCGAGGGATTTGGAGGAAGGGGGAGGGTATGAGAGTGAGTCTAATCAAGATGAGGAAGGGACGAGGTATGTGTAAGTTGACTCGAATTGTTTTGTTGTTTGTTCATTGTTGGAATTATGCTTGCAATCTCGAAGTAGAATTCGTTTGACATATGCAGATTAATTTGTGAATAATTGTTTAAAGATTAATTTGATGACACATGAATTAGCACTGAGAACTCTTGTTTTTACTGAGAACTCTTGTTTTTTCTGAGGTAGAATTATTTTCAAGATATAAATGCTCGTAATTATTAATTAACACTGGTTTGGTTTCTAGACTGAGGCTGGAAAGTGGAAACTAGATTTTAGCAGAAGTAGACATGATAGGAGGGAATGAACCTTTTTTGGATAATTTGGTGATGGTATTTTAGATTTCCTAAAGGTTTTTGCTTGACGCAGCACCAAGGTGAATTAGGGTTTTGGAAGATTTGGGAAAGATTAAACTAGGCATTGATAGGAAATAACAATAGATTGGGTTTGGGCCTGACAGCTTTGTGAATCACTCATTGACTTTTAAATTGCATGAAGGATATTAAAGGAAATTCAAATTTGGTTAGTCATTCATTGAGTAAAAAGTTACATTTAATATTTATAATAAAGGCCTGCATGTAGGACGGATGCAAATAACCAAAAAGAAATAAATGCCAAAATCTCCATTAAAATAGTCAAAATATATCTACTACACTGTATTCCAATCAATTCTTACTATATCCCAATTATTTCTTACTGTCTTTAAAATATACTCCTTCGATGAATGATATCGTTAGTGAGCATCGAGTGGGTTTGTGGTGAGCTTCTCAATATCCTCAGCTCTCAACCATGTGTCCTGTGAATTAATTCATCTCCAAACGAACCAAGCATCATTGACAACCTCTAGCAACTGTTGATACAATCTCGTTATGCAATATATTATCTATTTCCTTTGTCTAGTGCCTATATGGTAGTAGCGATGGTGGTGGTAGAAGAACTTAAAGTTACTGTGCATTTACTCCCGTAAAAAACATTGGATTTGGAATGATTGTTAGAAAGGTGATTGAAGCATACTACTGAATCAAGTCCTTGATATTGAAGACTAGTGTAATATAGAGAATCAGAGATCTCTTGGAATTTACAACTTTTAAGCATTCAAATTAATCATTTAATCATCCTCAGAGCCTTGTAAGAGCCAGTGCATCAGCATGAAGGTTTACAGTTTCAGAAGGAAACATTTCGGGGCAAACTCTAATTATTGCTTCCTCTCCAACTAAAAGTTTCTACATTCTTTTATGTAAATCAGTAATAGATATGTAAGTATAATTACTAAAGGCAATTTGCCAACAGATTTTGTTAAGCAACTTTTCCCTTGGTTTAGAGTGAATGTTTGAGTGACAGAGAAGAGCGTATTTTGGGGTTTTCATAAAAAATGTGCAATTCAATTTAAACAGGGGTGAGCATTGTTCAAAAAATCACTTTATGCGGTTGCATAAGCGAATGGGGGTGAAACCGTATAGAAAACCTAAAAATCGCCACCGTCATGAGGACAACCTTGTAAACGGGCTACTATGTGGGTAATAAGGGTTATGTGCTTGCATAACCTACATAATTCGTTTAATTTGTTGCTGGATGTTTGAGTTTTAAAACATAAATAACTCAATATCCGATCCTTATTATCCCTTTAGGGTTACGAAAGATGTGAGTTTCTCCAATTCTCTCTATCACACATGCATTCTCAACTCCTTTCTGACCCTTCTCTCTTCCTTTCTCTATGATTCATCAATCAAACTCGATTCTCACGTTCGCTGCACCTAACATATTTCTTGCTCTCATTGAAACTTACTCTCATTATCATTAAAATTCTTTCAATGAGGCATCTTTCCTGAAGTCTTATTTTCTCGGTTCTCTGTCTCGCTGACTCTCTCTTCTCTTAACCTTTCGCTCTTGCCGAATCAGTCTCCTTGGTCGCTTACTCTTGCCGACTCTCTCCTCAGCCTCTCGTATTTAAGGACTCTCGCTTTCCTAAGTCTTCAGTTTTTCGATCTCCTACTCTCGCCTCACTGTTGAGACTACACTGTTAATCTCATATTATGCTTAAGATTTTAATCAGAAATGAAATTAAAACTGGGAGTTTGACTATGAGATTATTTTATTTGAAAATTTTGTAGGTGTTGGACTGTTGGAGATAATTTGGTCTTAAGTTATCTGAATGACTGCTTTTTAGACGTGGTAATTATCTAACTTTCAAAGTTCAAACTGTAGTTAAATAATCTTTTTCATATATATTAAATAATTTAGAGTTGGAAATAAGTAAATTCAAATTACTTTTCGTTAAGGGTGATAACAGTGATTTTTGGTGAATAATTCTTTTATTTGTTGAGTAAAGACTAAAGAGTTAAGATGTCTTTGGTAAAACTGACTATAGTTATTGGCAGTGATTGAGCAACATAAAATTTCTATATTGTTTAGTGTGATTTGGTCATAAAAATGTAAGTATTGTAATTGGCTTGTTGTAAAGCAAAACTGAAAATTTAAGATATTTTTTTCTTTTTTTTTTTGGATTTTATAGTACTCAATGTATGTATGTTTAAGTTTTTTTATACTAATATATAATAAAATATTAATATGTTGTATAATTCCGTGTAATCTGTTTAATACCCATGGAATCCATTTAAGTATTATGCGCTCCCAGACCATTTGCTTACTGAAAACATATTTTAAAATATTGGAGTAAGAATAACAAACTGATGACTAACACTATTAAAAGTTCAGGAACTAAACTAAGAGTTTTGAAGTAAAAGATAATAAGTTATACTATTCTTATAGTACAAAGAGTCTCACTGTAATTAACCCAATTTTTAATATCAAGATTAGGGTTGGAATCAGATCAAATCAAATTGATCGCTAAGGCACTTTTATCTGAATTTCATTAAAAAGTTAGAATTCAGATTAATTTGGATTTTCTTACCCAAATCTAAATTTGCATTCCCTATTTTTTGAATCAGATCAAATTCTAATATTTGTTGAATAGTAAAATATATTTGTAATCAATATTCAAGATTGCGTTTTCAGTATGCGTGTGGTCCAGGACCGCATAACGCATAATCGGATTACGCGCCGATTATGCGAATTACGCGGAATTATGCGGAATATTAATATTTTAATATATATTAATATAATAATTATTAAAAAATGGATATATTAATGCTATAAAACTCTAAAAAATTATAAATAATAACCGTAAGTATATAAAATAAATATAAACTGGCTCTACATAAGAAATTAAAAAAATAGAAAAACTTATCTCTTAACTCCCAATGTAAAAAAAAGAACGACGCATGTATGTATGGATCAAAAACATCGCTCACCTGCAAATCGAAGAGAAAAACTAAATGAGAATCAATATATATGATATATATGAAAGTTTTAACACATAAAAATGAACAATGCATGTACAAATGAACATATGACAATAATCCACATATTGCTAATACATTTTTGTGTCAACTACATAAGTAATTAGTTTTACATATTCAAAAAATAATACAAGTTTTTTTCAAAAACAGTTCATCCCAGTCAACAAATTCTCTACTATTCATCATTGTCATCTTCATATTGAATATTGTTTTCCAACTCCTCCTCAGAGTTATCATCATTGTCATTCGCATCATCACCCTGTTCTTCTAAAACAGTGATCATATTCAGGAAGATTTTCAACAACTGTACTGGATGAACCCTCTTGAGCTCTGCTTCCCGCTGCAGCTCTCCTTCTTAGCGTCCTTTTGCTCCTCCCGAGTCTATCTTCGTTAGCTCCACTCGCCGCAACAATAAGATCCCATGTTAAGCCGGAACCAGAAAAGATCTCATCTTCGTCATCATTCTCTATTTCTCTAACAAATTCATCTTTCTAGTGCAAAACTATGGAATCAGCACATCCTTACTATCTCCATCCTTCTTCGCATTCCTTTTCTGTGCCATTTTTTTGTTAAACTGAACGGAGACGAGATCATTCAACATTTTAGCATCCAGCCTATTCCTCTTCTTTGTATGTATCTATAAATTTTTATATGATTTTACACGAGAAAAGAGAAGGTTAGAGTGTTAGCTCTGAAAATAATGTAATTGAAAATTATAAAATATATAATCATTGTAGTAGTATTTACCCCTTCAAATACACTGAAAGTTCTCTCGCACCCTGAAGAGCTACTTGTCAAGTTTAAGATCTTAATTGCTATTTATCGAAGTTTTGCTGCATCTCCTCCATAAAAATCCCACCAATGAGCTATTAAAGCAACATATAACAATATGTTAATAATTAGAAAAAATAGAATTTAATATTAAATTCTTTTAAATTTCATGTATAAAGGTTACCTGGGTCGAAATTATCCGTGCCATTAAAACTCATTCGGTACCTTTCCGCCTTGCCACTCCCCATAAGTTTCTCCTTATCTTTGTAGACACAAAATTTATGCGAGCCAATCTGATCTTGGACGTCATGCTCAGGGTAAAATATGCATATGCAATGCATGACGGCATTTCTTACTAGTGTATTATCTTGGACCGTTTTATCCCTATAATAATAATATGGATTAAGATAATATGCCGTCAAATGCAATATGCTATCAAGTCTGCCTCTGGATTCTTTCTTAATTATATCAATAATTGGTCTAAATGCAGACTCCTTTCGATTGCAAGCAGTTTTGATCTCGTCTTTTACATCTTCCAGCATTCCATAGACAAAACCCATTGAAGGTCTACGATCAGCATCAACAATTCTCAGCAATTTAAACAAAGGAGTGTATACTTTCAGAAACTCTTTAATGTCTTTCCAAAAGGAGTCAGAATATATTGTGGTTTTAGTTGACTTACCCTTCTCTGTCTTAGACCATTTGTTGTTATCTCACTTATCTGAAGAAACCATAGCAGCCAACTGTGATTTTTTGTCAATAAGGCAGCTCAAGCTTAGGAAGGTGGTGGCAAACCTGGTGATTCCTGGACGAACAAGCTCCCTCATATTTGTAAATGAGCACATCAAAGCCAGAGTACTGTGATGCGCATAGAGAAAAACTGTCATTGATCTTGCCTTCTCAATCACCGATTTGTATTTTGGTATCTTTCCAATACCCTCCAACATGAGATCTATAGTGTGGATTGCACAACTGGTCCAAAATATATTAGACGTTCTTTCCTTCAACATATTTTTTGTTGCCATGTTGGATTGGTGGTTATCAGTAACCACTTGCAGCACGCGCTTCTCACCTACTTCCTTGATGCAATTTTCCACCCAATTCAATATGTATTCGCCAGTATGTGCATTGGCCGAGTCCTCAATGAATTTAATGAAGCATGTGCCGCCCTTGCAATGGACACATAAATTCATAATACTTCTATACTTTCTGTCAGTCCATCCATCAGTCAAAATACTGTAGTCATATTCATCCCATGCTTCCTCTGACTTTTCCAAACTGTCTTTAATTTTTTTGTATGCCTTATCTAAGAGAGGCACTCTCAATTGATATTGGCTGGGTCCCTTATCCCCTCGACCGTGCTTGCCAACAGCCTCGCAAAACAGATCGAACTCCTCACAGTCGAAAGTATTAAAAGGAATTCCTTTGGCATATGCCCACATGGCCGTATAATCATGCGCCAGTTTCTTCAATTTTCTTCTCTCTCCTTCATTGATAACTGTTTGCTTCCATTTACCTTCATCCACCAGTCTGTTCAGTGGACCACTAACACGGAGCTTATGATCTCCAGTGAGTTTGGGTTCTTCTCTTTACTAATCTCTGCACCTCTTTCCGGAGCTCGTAATCAACTTTCCGCTTGTCAACTTTCCTCTTCTTGATTCCCTCCAAATTCTCTCTACATATACGCCTCTCTTCATCTGTGGCAAGCACACATGCTGACACTTCTCCTCCAACTTCTGCAATATGTTGCTTTAATCTATTTATTCCTCCTTTCACAATGTTATTACATTTGATGCATTTCACATCATTATAAAATCCTCTCTTTATTAGCCTACCATAATTCCACCCAATATCATTTGATCTTACTAGTTTCAATGGAATCTGGCTATTTTCCTCACTCGATGGATTTGGCCGTCCACAACTACTTGAATTAGAGGCCATTTATGATGACATACAGAAAAAATTATATGCGTTAAAGAAATTCCTACATCATCATTAAGAATAACAATTATTTCTCATTCAAAAAAATAATTCATACAATTAACAAATCGCCAAATAATTCAAATAAACTTATATTCTACTACAATAAACTTATACAATTAACAAATTGCCAACTTATATTCAAATAAACTTAATTCAAATAAACTTATATTAAAAAATAATTCATCGAAGTGATCAGTTAACAACACTTTATGGTTTCAGTAGCACTTTATGTTACATTACAGAAAAAACAATCCAAAAACCACCCATCTCATGGCAACATTGTACTCTCTAACAAAGATAGTATACATTAAGTTCAGATCAGATTCATGCCTTGATAGACATCAGAATTTGAATTAATGCCAAACGGCTGAGAGAAATATTAATTTCTAATCCTATAGCAACTCCTTTTAAAAGCATACAAATTATTGAATTAATATCGAAGATGGTCATGCTTGCTGCCAATTCCAGCAAATTAACCCTAGTCCTAATTTTCCAGCAAAATCCAACGCTTGCTGCATTCCTCGCAAAATCCAGCACCTGTTGCAATTCTGCAGCTGCAAATTTGCACCAAAAATTTGAAAACAAATACTATGTCTCAACTCAGTTCTGCACCTACTGCAATTCTGCAGCTGCAAATTTGGACCAAAGTTTGCACCAAAATTTCGCACCAAAATTTGCACCAAAATTATCGCACCAAAACCCTAGCCCTAAATTTTCCAAATATTTCCTTTCACTAAAGGATTCAAACCCCAAATTCAACTCATTTTACTCAAAAGAATCATCTAAAATATTCAACAGTGATAATACCCAAAAAACATAAACTTCAAAACCCTAAAAAGATCAAAAATCCTAACTGGAAAAAATATTTTACCTGCTCAGCGCCGCCGGAGAGCTCGCCTTGAGGACTGCAGCTGCCGGAGGAGATGTCGCCGGTAAGATCGGAGAGGGGAAGGGCGAACAGAGAGTTAGGATTTCTTCGTTCGCTGGTTTGGAGACTCGACAGTTCGGGAATCGGGAGATCAGAGACTAGAGTTAGGGTTTTTTCGTTTTTGTCGCTGGTTTGGAGTCACGATCGCGGAGATGTCGCCGGTGATCGGAGAGGGGAAAGGGCGAACGGAGGTTAGGGTTTTTTTTTCGCTGGTTTGGGGACTCGAGATCGGGATATGGGTTTTGTGTTCGAGAGCTGAAGAAGGGTGGATTTTAGTATGGGTTGCGGGTACGGGTCGGGTTTTCGGGCGAATTTTAAAATTCGAAACCCAATAACCCTTTTAACCGCATAATCGTATGCGGATTATGCGGGCGCATAATCCGCATAATGGAATGTCCGCTTAATTGAGCGCATTTTCACATTTGTGTTCGTTTTGGGGGCAAAAACGCATATGCGGGTGCATATGCGCCTGCATAGGGCATTTTTTAGAACACTGATTGTAACTTCTTTAATTTAATGTTTTACTTTTTGAAGTATTTGATTGAAGATTTATTTCTGTTTGACTAAAGATTCTTTTGATGTTAATTAAATTTGTATATAGGAACTATTTCCTAGATAGTAGTAGCTGCTGGCAGGGATGAGATTGGGGGCCTATGGGCCAGCTCTTGGCTCGTGTTATTCAAAATTTTTTGGGCTAAAAATATGAATTTTATTTTTAATTCTAAATATTGAATTGGGCGGGCCAAGGACTGATCCTTGAGCTTGCACATTCTCCTACTAGTAGAGATGACAAATAAATCCATAATTTGAAGAGTTGATTAAAAAATTTTATTCACGATTTGTTTTTTCAGAGAGATTGAAAAGGTAGGGTTTATGGCTTGCTGGATATCGACATTCTTGAGGCTTTAAAGATAACTTTAGAATTTTGACTAGAAAGTGTACAATGAGTAGAAATGGAACATTATGTGTATAATAACATAAGTTATAAGGGAGTAAATGCGTATGTACAAACAGATATCCAGTACTTATAGGAATCAAATTGGTGAATACTTCTATTCGATTAGTTTAATTTGCGATTACTGAAAAATATCTGATAACTCGAAAGTTATCATCCGAATTGAGTCTGAGCGAAAGTTTAAATGAATAGTTGCAAAAGTATTTTTTGATCATTCAATGAAACTTCAACCCCTAACTAGGAGGCTCGACAATTTGATGTAACTTAAATGTTCTGAGGACGAATTATCAATTTCGAAAATTTGTGGGACCAATATCAAAATATGAACAATATAATGTCCAATGTCAAGAAAAACTTAATTCAGTTGACTTTGCCACCACATTCACATATATGCAAATATGTAATGCGAATGTCATTCATGACTATGCAGAGAATTGGGTTTCAACATTGTTGTTCAATGGTGGGTTCATGGTAGACCTTTTCTTTATGTAAATGGGTATGTTTGAGACAACTGGAGTGTGTATTCATTCCTTAAGATATTTGTTTTTAATATACATACTGAAGATCTGATCTAAAAATTTTCCGCTTCTCTTAATTCCGATTTGTTTTAGAGTCCGTGTACATAAATGAATAGCAGTTCCTGCCCACAAAGTTATGAAGCTCATACTAGCATACCCATCCATTCCAAACCAGTAGTCTTTTCTTAAGCCAAAATTTATTTGAATTTAGTTGTCATTTTTGCATTCCATGAATCATTTTGATCATCCCAACTGTATCATGTGAGAAATACCCATTTGTTTGCTTGTTATTACAAAATTACTACTTCTTTTAAATCTTCACCAGTTTTTGTGATGGGTAAAACTGGCACTTCAATCAATAATTATTAGTTAGTTGTCTTCATTAAATATAGCTGTTCATAATATGTGTAATTAGTAAAAATTGAACTGAATTGGGGCAGAGGGAGTCTGTGTTTGTGATATGCGACTGCTAGTTGTAGGGCCAAGTAAACAAGAATCTTATTGGCAGTTAAACTACTTTTATAGAAATAATTATACATGGAAATGCTACTGGATTCTTTTTGATCTAGATATTGCATATTCTCAAAATAGACTAGTAAACTGGGACAATGTAGCCATGCTGTTCAATTGCTATCTATGAGATATCTTATAGCATACCTCAAAAATCTTACCAAAGAATAGAATTTGGAGCTAAAAATCAAGATTTAAATGAATAATGTAATTGCACTGTAAGAAGACAATTGCATATAAAATGCCAATGGCATCTCATAGAAAATGTATACTAGAACATGAACATTCTCTCTCAATAATGTATAGAACCCTTGAGACGTGATTGAATACCAATGATATGTAGGACATGTCTCTGAACCAGAGAATTACCATGTCCTACATACATGGACATGATACATCTAGCCATATCCGCCATTCACAGATGTGGAAACTGATATTCACTCACAACTATATATAGCATGGAGTATGCTGCGGCAGACCTCACAAAAATAGGTTTTTTTAACAATAATATTGTAACCAATACACATTTATATGAGTCAGTTATACATATATTTCGGTAGAATAAACATATATAAATGCGTCATGGTTTCTGAATTTTGGACAATTGTCGTGTCCGACACAGAGTTGGAGCACAACCACCATATCTAAACGCGGTATGGTTTCTGAATTTTGGACAATTGTCGTGTCCGACATAGAGTCGGAGCACAACCACCATATCCTTGCTTACTAATCATAGGCCATAGCTGAACATACATAATAGCTATTGAACTTTTGAATTCTCTATTATGTATGTCTTGGAGTTGGGGGCAACACTAATAGTTTACTGTGTATCAATATTATGGTTATTGATGATGATAGAAGGTAAAAAAAAAATACAAGATATCTAAAAGAGAGTGAATAGCCTCCCTAACACTAAATGGTAAGATTATTCTCGTCAAAACTAAAAGGGCTAAGTTATTTGGCTGGTGGAGTAAGGAAGTAGCTTTGCTGACAAACTAAAAGGGCTAAGTTATGCCGCATTAGCTTGCCGACGAAGTGACCTAGCCTTGCCGACAATGCAACCTAGCCTCACTGATAAAGGCAAGTCAGCCTCGCGGACAGTGCATAACTGCTCCACCGTCTAGACAGTTTTTGAGATTATGGGTGTAGTAACCTTATGATCTCTACTTTTAAAGGGATACAGTTAAAACTCTGTGACTATAAAGTAAGCAAAAAAAAAAAAAAAAAAAAAAAAAAAAAAAAAGGAAGAGATGGCAAAAGAAAGGAGAAAAACTTTAACAGTTAAGTACCATCAGCACAACTTTCCAAAAATTCTTGAACTTGTAATCTCATTCGATTATAAAAAGAAGAATCTTTTCTCTTAAAGGAAATCAAGGGATTCAAGTCTTTTTTCCTAAGTTTTCTTGATATTTTATCTCATCTTCAGGAACACACCCGAAAACAATGCCTTCATTCAAAAGGGTGTGGATTCGCTTAACTTGTGCTGCAGAAGACTGTACTGGACAATTGCTCTCATTTACAACATGTCTTTAAACATTCATAAATAGTCCAACTAATAGGTCATTAACTGAGAATCATACAGTGGTTGGTTTGAACTGCCTTTGGGACTCTTTTTTTTTGTGAGCATCTTAGTGTTTTCTCAAGCTTTGTCTTAGAATGAGTTGGTTTCTGTTTTTGGGAAAGTTTTCTGATGAGCATTTTCAATCGTCCATATTTTGTGTTCAAGCATATCTTATATTATTTCTAGTTTCTTTCTCTTTCAAAATTTTTTTCCCAAGAAAATTGTGCTGCATCACTTGATTACCTTATAGCGTACCTTACCCTGTATTAGTGTCTTGTTTGATGAGATTTCACTATTACTTCTTTAAGTCATTTGGTTTGTAGTTCTGCTAGAACTACTTTATGCCTTTTCCTCCTAATTTTCTCTTTCCATCCAAACAATAGAGAGAAATAAGCTAAATAGTTGTCTTTTTTAATACAAAATTTCTGTACTTAATATGAAACTCTAAAGAAGTACATGTACTTACACATATTACAAATTCATACTGAAATATATTTTCTTTAAGTGAACATGATATACTAAGATCATTTTCCATGTGTTTCATGACCCATTTAAATCATGCGTCGATTGTTTGGCCTGAGTGTTTCAAGGAAATGTGTTTAGTTCAACATACAATTCAATGATTCAGACCTTCCAGATGTTTTGATTTTTTCTTGCCACATATTTTAAGACCAGAAAATAGGCTGAGAACTGGATTGCACATTACATAATGGTCTTTAGTCTTGCAACATGTGTGTTAATAAATCTCCCTATCAAGCCACAACTCATCACTTTTGTTTAACATGTGCTTGAACAGCTTTATGGTTTTTGACTCATAATTCTTGGCCTGAACAAATATTCACCATATTATATACATTTTATCTAACCTTGTTTTTTTAAATATATAACATGGGTTACTTATATAATTCTGTATGAAGTACTTTTATGGTTTTATACATTTGGATGACCTTGCTAATCTTTGTTTTTACCATTTTGCAGTGTTGCAAAACATCTGGAATCAGCTAATACAATGTTCTCATTCATATGGTGGATTATTGGATTCTACTGGGTGTCTGCTGGAGGACCAGCATTGACTCGTCATGCGCCTCAACTATACTGGTTTTGTAGAAATCATTTATTCAATAAATTTGGTTTAAGGACCTGTCAATTTCCTTCCCTTTTCTTATTGTTTCTTTTTTCCTTCTTATCTTGTTTTACAGGCTTTGCATAGTTTTCCTGGCGTTTGATGTCTTCTTTGTTGTTTTCTGTGTGGCCCTGGCATGCATAATTGGTATAGCTGTTTGTTGCTGTCTACCATGTATCATTGCAATTTTATATGCTGTGGCAGATCAGGTAATCCCCCTTAATTACTAGCACCTTCTCCTTTCAAAGTATAATGTTATCTGTGGTTATATATTTTAGTTTCTTCTAACCTCATTGCTAGAGGAGAATATTATTTATGTACCTGGTACCATCTCTCAGTTTGCGGTATGCTTGAACAAGATGTTAGCAGAATAAAGATTTGGTACTGTTAATAATGGGGAACAAAGATTTGTCTGCCGATGAAGACATGATATCTGTCTTAGAAACATTGGAGTTTATCTTTGTAGGAATCTTGATCATATTTTATTGTGGAGGCATTAATATAGTGTATTGTACTGTTTAACCGTGTTTCTAGGATTTGTCTCATAGGTATCAGGTGTCTGGTGTCCAGGAGTCTTTGAATGTCAAGCGCCTTCTTGTAATTGTCATGGTGAACCACTTCTATGTCGGTTAATTCTTATGAGACCAATCAGTCCATAGTTTATCAAACGCATACATGCCATATCTTGAGTTTCTGGCGCTGATTAGACTTCTACAGTATAACTATCAAAATGGTAAATTTGCTTTATGTGGTGAAATAAGTGATATGATCATAGATTATTAAATGTCTTGTTGGAGTGCCACTTGCTGTTTTCTCTAGTATTTGAGTCCCGGGCATATTATAGTATCTTGATTCATGAAAAGTTATGGTTGGTCAGTCCCTGTATTATCTGGGGTCTATCTTTCCAACACTAGTTAATTCAACTTTGATAGATTTTGAATATATATTTGGTAATATGAACATGGAGTGTCCACTTCTCCCCAAAAAATTACTTCTGTTAGGCCAGTAGACTGGATATGGAAACACAGAAGGGTTGCGAGATATTTTTTTTCTCAGAACTGTTAATGTCACCCTACTGTTCAAATGAACACCCCAATGCCAAAGAGTGGGGAGACAGTGCTGTATGTTCCCCACTCAACCATAATGATTATTTTCTTTTGTGCTTGGTAGTTAAATACCATCTGATTTCTGATTGCAAAACTAGATGCATTGTAAAACTATATTTATATATTAGTATAATTCCTTTTAGCATTGAACTCGAGACCCGGAATTTTGGACACCAAAGATGTAGTCTGATGAATAGTCAGAATCCCACTTTGGACATCCATGAAGTAGTATTGAGAAAAAGCTGAAGATTACTGACAGCTCCCTATCATTTTTCCACCTCCAAGCTGTCAGGCTGAATTGTGGGTGCCCAATTTTTTGACAGCTACATGGCTGTGTTAAGCATTGTTCTTTCTTTTAATAAGTTTTCTTGTTTTAATTTGTCATTCTCGAGCATTTATGAACTTGTTTGAGCAGAATTTAGATGCGTCTGTATTTCATGCATGATAGAATTGATCTTTTATAATTCCAAAATATTTTATTATCAACTATACTTTGAATAGTTTGCTTTGGTTTCTGATTAGATCGTTAACTTATATGTATTCATGTTTCTCAGTCTACAATTATGTTTTAAATTACTACTTGTTCACTATTATAAATTTTTGATATATCTAGTATTTGACTCTTTCTAGTCCTTGAAACATCAAACAATGACAGTCTTCTTTTAGATGAACCAAAAAATGGTGGCCTCTACTGATATTCTCTGGTTCCATTTAGAGACTAGCTAGGTAAATGAATGCTAATAAATTCACATCTGCACCTCATAGTACTAACCAGTGCATATTAGATTGATTATCTCTATCTTTGTTATATGCCATCAGTTGATGTAGCTCGACTTGATGATGAGGATATTTTCACCTACATAAGGATATTGTCATATACATCCATGAATAAATAGGAGATTAGATAGGTTTGCTTTTGTATTCAAACTAAATATTGCTTTGCATTCTAAAGCAGGAAGGAGCTTCTGATGAAGATATTCACCAACTTCCAAAATACAAATTCCGGAGAACTGGTGATTCTGAGAAACTCGGTGATGAGATATCAAGATCATGTGGTGGAATAATGACCGAATGTGGTAGTGATCCCCCGCGTGAGCATGTTCTTTCAGCTGAGGATGCGGTATGTATTTATTTTTGTCTCTCATATGAGATTTCATTGAATATCAAGGCCCATAAATGTATTTCAAGTAGAAATTGATTTAAAAATGACAAAAAATCATAAATAAATTATTGCTAAAAAAAATAGTGACTTTTTAGTATCCCATTAAAGATATAATTATATATATTTTTATAATTATATATATTAGTTATTTTTTCAGGAATTTGTGTCTAAATTAATTATTTTATTAATAGTTATCATCTTCAATAATTGTTTTATTTAACAATTTATATAAAGAGTTTTACTCTTTATTTTTAATCATCGATTAATACTTATTTCATAATGAAGTTTTTAGTAGTTTAAAATATATGTTAATGGAACATTTTAGAAATGATTTCGTCCTCTGTTCTTTTCCTTCTGTGTGTTTAACTCAAATCCTAGCACTTATCCTAGCCTGAACTCTAACCACCAAATTCAACTTACTTGTAGGGTTTGTCTTGAGTTAAGGTCAATCTTTGGGAATTGGGATTGATTAGAAATTAGGTTGGATTCTTGAAAATTGGGATTATTGCTAAAATCAGGAGTTGATTGCGGAATCCGAGTGGGGGTGGGGGTGGCCACGGACCCTGGTGGTGAAGCTTATGTAGTGGGAGCACAGTGAGGGAGGCAAGGAGGAGAGCCTGGGGAGGCAAGAGAGCATATTGGCAGGTGGGGAAGAGGCCGCGGTGACTTGCTTCTTTGGTCGGAGGAGGATGTGGGTTGGGATTGAAGGAGGAACGAAGGAGTTGGAAGATTTTGGAATAAAACCCTTGATATTATGATATTTATAATCATGGGGTTTCTTGCAAAACTTTTGAACTTTAGATAAATGTGTGGACATAACAGTAATTTTAAACTACCTTTAACCAGCAATAATTGTTGCCTTTTCTCTTTTTGTGGGTGACTGGTGTTTATTTACGTGTTTTTTTATAACTATGTCAAGCTTTTTTCCTCCAAAATATCATTTCGTCTTTTCTTATAAAAGATTATGTGTATTCCATATCAAGCTTGTCTTTACCCTTGACAGTCGCATAAAAACCATTAATCTTTTTTTTTTTTTATCCTTTTCTTCATTTTACCCCTTCCTTCTGTCTCTTCTGCCCTAATTCGTTCTTTGGCCATAATGTAGGAATGTTGCATCTGCCTCTCCGCCTACGACGATGGGGTGGAGCTGCGGGAACTCCCCTGCGGCCACCATTTCCACTGTTCCTGCGTCGACAAGTGGTTGTACATCAACGCAACATGTCCCCTCTGCAAGTACAACATCGTAAAGAGCAGCAACCTTGAAAGAGAGGAGGCATAGACGAAGGTGCGACTCTACTTCCCTCAATATCTTAGTAGTTTCATTCTATCTATCACTACAGCCTCTGCTAGTGGTGTTTTAATCTGCTGCAATGTGATTATATAAGCTCTGTGTCGACTTATTTAATATAAAGATAGTATAATTTTTGAGATGTCTAGGGTCAGTGTACAGGAGGAGGCATGTAATAATAGTTACAAGTTTTATTATCCAGTGTGAGGTCATAATATCTATGAGTTGTGCTTGAGATTATTCAATTTGTATTGTACCTTTACTTGAAATGCTGGATATTCTACTAATTAAGAGTAAAATAATATGGAATAAAAAGCCAGAATCTGTATTTGTCGAGCTTCTCACTCTGGGATGCTGTATTTAACCATAAATGGAGGAAAATATCTATTTTGCATGTGTTCATCCATCATTTGAGGTTTTTTTTTTTTAATTTAAAAAAAAAAAATCAATATGCAACATTTGTTTTAATTAGTTGTAGAATTTTTACAACCATAGCATTATTTATAGATCCCATCTTTTCAATTTCTCCTGATAAATTTTAATTTCTTCAAGGTGGTATTTATCTTGGCATTGAAATTAGAGTAGCGAACATAGATATGGGTTGTTAGGCGAACCAGAGGATATTGAGACAACATTTTAGCCACAAGAGTCTCTGCTAGAATCATCCGATTAATTTGCAGAGCTTCCTTAAAGAAAAAAAAAGAAGGGAAAATAGTTAGTACCCGTTTGTGATTCTTTTCTTGTGTTCTATATATTGGCTTATAATGGATTGCTGATAATGGAGGTTTGTGGAAGCTAGAGAAATTTTCAGTTTATCAGTCATCAGCTACATAAATCAGTTGGTTTGGATTTAAGCACAATCCTAAACAAGTAACTGTAGCCTATTAAGCACCTACATGTTCATTCTGTCCAAACCTGTGGGAAATTTACACGCTGCGTGCGCGTGTGCACGCAGTCCTATTTTATTTGTAATTTTATTATTTTAGATAATAGCATGTGGATTTACATGATAATTTCTATAGCAGGGGAAAAAATATTTCACTCTTATTGATGGATTATAATCCTATCAGGAAGTTTAGGGTTTAAATATCAAAAGGTTTGTAAAACCCGTTCATCCTGAGAAATTCAGTCTATGGCATTTAGATTAAGATTTTGGTTTAGTTTTCAATCCAGATTCCGTCATAGGCATCCACAAATTTTGGATTGTGATAAATCATACCTGTGTCGTAATTTTGGATAAGACTGACCAGTAAGACGGAAAAATCGAACTGAATTGCAAATCAAACCGAGCCGAACCGATCGGTTAGGATTATTCGGTTTTCGGTTCGTTTCGATTTAAAAACTAAAATTAATTATAGATTTCGAATCGAATTTCGATATCTTTAGTTTTCAATTGAAACCGAAAAAACTGAATTATTAAAAAATAACTGAATTATTACAATCGTAGGTTTTTTTTTTATTTTTTTTAATGTGTTTTTCTTTTAAATTTTTAATAAAAAATATATGATCTGTCATTTTAATAGGTAGAAAAAGAAAAAATAAAAAATAAAATTGTTATCTTTCCTACAAAATATACGTATTTATCACATATTTAGTTTCAAATCCAAATACTAAAAAACCGACCAAACCAAATCGGAAATTCGATTTCGGTTTCAATTTTCTTTAGGTTTCGGTTGATTTCGATTTCGCTTCTACTATTTTGATTTGATTTTTGGTAAAATATTTTCATCCAAAATCGAACTGAACCAATCAATGCTGCCCTTTAGTTTTGGAGGCGGATCTTTGCAGACGAGAGGACCCAATTCTGGCCAATTCTGTTTAGTATATATTCCCTATATTTCTTTTTAACCGTCCCGTGGATAGACATTTTTATTTCTATATAAATTTTTAAAATCTTTTCAATGATTATATTAGGAAAAAGCAGATTACCAATTTATTGATACTAGATTTTTAAAAATAAAATAAAATCAGCAGATACATTTCTTTTCCAACAACCTAAACTGTTAGTTAAAAGGGAACAGAGAGGAATTGAGTACTTCAGTAGCAGCCTGTCACGTCTCCTTTCTTGTATTGGGGAGCATAATGATATGATATCAAAAGAACTTATTCCATCACCCGGGGGATGTTCATCTATGGGATTAACGCTAAACTCCAAATAAGTACCTACAACGATGTAGCCGACAGACGATAACACATACGCCCAAAAAGATTCTGCCACACAGCTGGAGGGCTAGGGATGAACTCTTACTTCTATTCCATCTGGCAAGGTTGTTTTCACAGGCGTGGGTGAGAAGATGGCGCCACTCCCGCCTGTAAAATCTCAATCCCCCTTCCCTCCATCGTCTTCCTCTATTAAAATATAAAATAATTTTTTTTAATTATTATTATATAATTATTCTCAACTTTTACCATAATTTTAAATTAGTTTTACCTCTATTAAAATACAAAATAATTTTTTTTAATTATTATTATATAATTATTCTCAACTTTCACCGTAATTTTAAATTAGTTTTAGAGTTTTGAGTAGGGCGGTAAGAAGTTCAATATGGTGACAGATCAAACCAATCTTCTTTTTTTCGATTTGAAAGCCTAAATTTAGCTGGAAACAGACCCCTTCCTATATTCTACTCAACCTATAAAAAGGAACCCATCCTTCTGGATCCTACAAGATTTCTTCCCTGTTTTTATCCTTCCCATGTGACTGTGGCGCAGACAACAAATCTACACACAAACACAAAAAACACACATTCTATTATTAAAAATAAATAATCATCATAATAAGACATTTGTACAATCATCCACACTGTTTCCTAAAGTCATTTCAGTGTCAATCACGTGATTGTTCCCTTTGGGTCACGTGCTTCCCTTCTTCTAGCTCAATTTTCCTATTCTTTTTCTAAATTTTTCTAGACTCCTATCGGTTCGGCCGAGAACAGCAGAGCAGCCATGGGCCATCATCGTTGCCCTGGTCTTTCGGATCCGGACCCGAATCGACCGGCTCCGATTTTATCTCCGCGTCCGGATTCGGACTTATCCTCTCTATCGGATCCCCGTCCTGCTCTTCTCGTACCCGCTTCGACCCAATCGAGACGCCGAACAACCTCGGGCACTGCTCCTCGTAAATCGCCCTCAGTTTCTCATCCTCCGCTTCCGATGACCTCGACGGCATCAGATCCAGCTCCGCCGCCGGCACCTCCAACGCACCGCCGGTCCTGGCGTACTTTGACATCAGAACGTATATATTTCTGCATAAACTCTTCATCCTCCCGAGCTCGTTCGAGAGCTTCCGATTCTCTCTCCTCAACCTCTCATTTTCCTCTACTAGATCCGACGAGCTGCCGGCAGCCAGCGACGGCGCCGGCGGCGTAGGAGAAGAGGTTGAGGAAAGAACTTGTTCTTCTCCCGAATTTGATGGAGATCCACCTTGATTCACCGGCACCGGACCCGCCGCCGGCACCGGAACCGCCACAGGAGGCGCCGCCGGCGCCGGCGCCGGCACCGTCACCGGAGACGCTGGAATAGCCACCACAGGCGTCGCGGGAGAAATCTTCCGGCGCTGGATGTCGCAGAGGAGCCGCCTCTCGCCTCGCCGGAACGAATCGTTCGAGAACTCCCACCGATCCGGCACGATCTTCCTAAATCCCTGTAGAAGTAGAAAGCAAATTAGAAATCGATCAAAAAATCACCAAGAAAACGAGAAGGAATTAGAAAAAAGAGATCGAGACTAACGTAAGTGTTCAGCTGGCGGACGAAACTGGAGAAATTGTTGTGCTTGAAGTATTTCGGCAGCAGATCGCTGGCGAACTCCGCCGGTTTCCAAACGATGAAGGCGGATCCGTCGTCGTTCCACGAGATGACGTCATCGACGGAGGGATCGTCGACAAGCTGGTACGTCTTGCTAAGGAAGGGCGTCGGGAGGGAACGCTGCCCCTCGAGCGGCGGCGGGGCCGCAGCGGACTCTACGGTCTGCTCCACCGCCGGAGCCATCGCTGGGTCTCTACAAGCGCGTCGAGATCTCTTCTTCTCTTCGATAAGATTGGAAAATTTGGGTAAAATTTCTAGAAGTTTCCGGTTGGTTTTTATAGAAGTAGGGGTAGGGGTTGGGTCGGTTAGAGGATGGGTAGGGAACGGCGAGAAAAGTCCGAACCCGTTAGAGGTCCAGAAGGTTCTCGGCTGCGACTTTGTGAGCGTCCTTTTCTACGGGGAATGGACACGTGTTTGTAACTTTTGGGAAGGATCTGGGATGGGGGTTGGGGGGAGACAGGAAAGGACGGTCAGGATCGGGATAAGGGGTAGGAAGGTAATATTCGTTTATAGAATTTCGGCGGGGGCCCGGACCATCTAGAAGGATCTTTTGAAGGCTAGCCACTTTAGCCGCTAGCAAAGGTATGCATTAGTAAAGGTACGCATCAATTAGTTCGGTTAGATATTTCGTAAAAAAATTACAATTGATAATCGAGCCGAATTGCAATAAGCAAAATCGAAACCGATTAACTTTAAGTAAATTGCAATAAGTAAAATCGAAACCGATTGACTTCAAGTGAAAACTGAAATTGAAATTTTGGTTTGGTTGGGTTATCGATTTTTTGGGTCTAGATCAAAAACCCAATTAAGGGGAAAAAAACTTAATCCAAACGCAGCCTATTCACAACAAAGCAGGTTTCGGTTGGGTAATTCGGATAAATGGATTTAAGAGTAATTCAATATTTTCGGTCAGTTTCGATTTCGGTGCTTGGCCACGAAACCGATTCGAAATCCATTTTATAATTCGGTTTTTCAACTGATCCGATCCAAAAACCAAACAATCCAACCTGATCAGTTCAGTTTGGATCGGTTTTGCGGATTGGATTGATTTTTTCAGATTTGTGCTCAGCCCTAGCTGCTAGGCCTATTACTTGAAAATTTCCATGTACTTGCCTCGTGCAGTTACAAATTCGTTGTGGTCAAAAAAATTTTGAAATAAATAATTATAATTTTTAGGAATTGGATAGGAGAAAAATCTAGAACTGCAAATTTCTTATTTTGACAGGAATTAATGGATAAGCCACTATGGACGTAGTGACAGACTTCTAATTCAATTTACAATTTATTCTTTATCGAGAGTTTGAGTTCCTCTTCTCTTCTGCATCTAGCCAGCAAAAGAAGAAGACGTAAGTCTGCATAAGTAAGTTCTACAAATTTCAATGGATAGTCAGGATATGTGACCATTATTACCAAGAAAGTCATCAGTGAGAACTTGAATGTGCACGTTCTCTTTGTTGACTCGCTCGATCAATGAGTTATTATGCACTTTTTCAAGGATAGATATTTAGGCAAATTTTTTTTTTATCTTCAACAAGGTGGAAATCCTCATATTCATATCGTACGTATAACTGCGATTTGGATGAGTATATTGGTTTATATCACAAACAGATATAAATAATTTCTTATTTCCATTAACGAAACATTCCCTTTTTAATAAGATTAATAACAATAAATAGCACTCATTAATTTGGTAACATTGATAATGTTTTTTAATGATGTTTCCTGTAGGAATTAACAAGTAATGTATAAATCTATCCTTATCTATTATCTATAAATGGTTATCTAGTTCCTGAATTTAGAAAAAAGATTAATAACAATAAATAGCGCTCATTAATTTGGAAAATAGATTCATGAATTTGGAAAATAGGTTATCCATTATGTATGAGTGACTGTCAGTTCGTGAATGTTTGCTTTTTAATTTTTTGTTTGTCTCATGGAAAAGAGATAAGGACCGAGAAATTCTATTTACACATGATAATTTACTCTTGACGTACAAATTTGAACTTGCAAATAATTACAAATTTATCATTTTCTTTTTTTTACTAAGTTATCATTTTAGATTCCAAATCTCTAAAACTTCTTAAAATTTTAAAATACTGTCATTGTCTTCTTCCTCTGTACTCTCTCTAAAATCCAAAAAAAATATTTTTTTTGTGATATTTAAATCTTAAAAAGTACGCATCTCTCAGAAACTCATCGATTTCAGAATTCTCAAAAATTTTTACATTCTTGTTCCTTAAAGAGTTAGAAAGAATTTTAAATTCTTTGAATTTACTGTGACAAGCAAAATTAGGATTTGGAATTTGAGTTTTTTGAAGCAAATGAAAAAAAATCCAACATGTGATTGGTGGCGAAGGGCAAATCTCACGTACGGATTAAAATTATTCTTAGTTTTTTATGTGTTTTTATTTGCAATTGATTGTTACTTCTTTTTTTTTCTGGCATGACGGTCAGATAGCAGAGCAGGGCTTAGAGAAAAGTTTGAAAATTTTAGGGCTCAATCGAGATAGATGAAAGTAGGAGAGAGAGAGAGAGATATGATTAAATTTGGGAGAAAAAAATTGGATATATAAAGTAAATTGGTGATGTTTCAAAATGAGAGATTAGTGTAAACAACAACCTGTCAAAAATAATTTTAATTTTTCGTGCGTAAATAGAATTTCTCTAAGGATTTGGTGATATTAGAATCATTCCATACTTTTCACTATTTGTTTCATGGATTTAGATGATGGGAAAAAAGGTATTAATTTGTAGTAATGGTTATCAAATATTATTTAAAAAGAGAAAAATTCTCTAAATATTGTTTTAAAAAATAATTAAATAACCATCTCTCTCATCTCGTAATTAATAAGAAAATATAAAGTTAGTTAATTACAGTGAGACCCACATATTATAGGAGTAGTCTCCTCTTAATCTTAAAACTCTTTGTTTAGTCACTAAACTCCTAATGTTGTTAATAAAAAATTTGTTATTCTCATGCATGTTTAATTTTTTTTATGAAATTCCTAAATTACCTTCCTCTAGACATGTTTTAAGTGAGTTCTAAGTGAGAGAGAGGAAGGTAAATTGAGAATTTCAGAAAAAAAAATATGTTATTTAGGTTAAATAGACATGAGAATAGCAAAGTGTTAACTAATGTCGTTAGGAATATAGGAACTAAACTGAGAGTTTTAAATATAAAGGATAATAAGTTACACTATCGGGTAATTCTAAATAAGCCCTATCTTTTTCTTAGTAAGTCCTAATTTTTTAGTGAGCCTCATGAGTATTTAAAATATGAGTATTTTTTCTTAGTTAGCTCTATTTCTTTTTTCTCTTTCTCCAGAATTGCCCTCTCATTTCCTTCCTTCCCCAGCAGCAACGGCAGCGGCAATGGCAGCAGCTGCCTGCTGCTGTCGCAGAGGCAGCAACGACAGCAACAGTAATGATAGCAGGGCTCACTAAGAAAAAGGGTTGAGAGTTTTTTTTGTATTTTTTACTAAGTAAAAAAATGGAGCGCGTTCAGAATTATCCTATACTATCCCGGTAGTACGGAGGATATTACTATAATTTACTCATTCAAAATTTTTAATATGGCCCATTATATTAATGGGCTACTTAAGATTAGGAGGTGATAACAAAGTTGTTGGGGGGGGGGGGGGGGGGGGGGTGGGTGGTGGTGGTTAAAGAAAGTGATGATTTAGAAATGCAAAGTGCTTTAGCTTGGAGAGGGGATGCAGCTTGTCCATTCTCAACAACAATGTTGCTTGGAAAGTCACTCATTGTTTATATTAATTTGGCACTAGTGGACCAGTTGACCAATACAATACATCATCATGTGGGCAATTTTATCTAGAAAGTGTTACAAGAGAAAGTGGATTCAATATTTTCTACCGTATCTTACCAAAAATCATTAACCAATCTTTAGACCAAGAAAGATGGGAAAATGAATTTAATGTAGATTGATGAAAAAGTAACCGATCAAGAAGAATAGGCAGGTCCAACGGTGGTTCTGCGTCCGTCCTATTTAAATTGTAGAATTAAAAAATATAAACTTTACCCTTTTAACACAAAAGTTTGATTAAGGTGAGTTAAAGACTGACCCCTAGTTCCGATCATTCTCATCTCATCTCTATCTGTATGATAGGATAAGCCAAAAAAAAAAATTATGATAGTTATTCTTCTTCTTCTTCTTCTTTTTTATCCCATTTATCCTATTTCTAATTTCAATAGCTTCTTAAACTATATATATATATATATATATATATATATATATATATATATATATATATATATATAAAGAGAGAGAGATGGAAATGAGCTGACAGCTCACGCAAGTTACCTGAACTGTAGTTCATTTCCACTATCTCCAATAATCATTTTTAAAAAATTTCTTTTGAATTATGATCTCGACTCCCAAGGGTTCACTCATACCCAATTTCTTGGATTTTAATTTTGATTTATTCCTCCATCAATTTAGCATAAAAATTAACTGTTTTCAATGAATAAAATATTTTGTATGCATTTGACGAAAAGTTAAATGAACTCCAAAATTTATGAAATTTAATTTGAAATAAGTTAAGGAGATAGAGATAATAATTGTTAAAAAAAATTGAAGAAAAATTATTGGATCATTATAGTTTTGCCGCTAGCTCACGTAACTTTTCCTGAGCAGGTGACTCACCTACAGTAATCCCCCATATATATATATATATATATATATATATATATATATATATATATATATATATATATATATATATATATATATTACTGTAGGTGAGCCACCAGCTCATGAAAAGTTACGTGAGCTAGCGACAAAACTATAATTATTCATTGATTTTTCTTTAACTTTTTTTTACAATTACAATTTTTTTTTTTTACAATTACAATTTCTACCTCCTTAACTTCTTTCGGATTAAATTTCATAAATTTTGGAGTTCATTTACCCTTTAATCAAATGAATATAAAATATTTTATTCATTGAAAACCATTAATTTTGTGTTAACTTGATAGAGGAACAAATCAAAACTAAAATCCACGAAATTGGGTATGACTGAGCCATAGGGAGTCGAGATCATAATCTAAAAATTTTTTTTTAAAAAAATTATTGTAAATAGTAGAAATAAATTGCAACTCACTTTTATATGATTTTTTCACTTTCTTTTAATGGAGAATTTATTTATATTTATCAATTCGGGAAGAGTACTGTAGTTTGATCTCTTTATGTTTTACACGCCCCCCCCCCCCCAAAAAAAAAAAAAAAAAAAAAAAATATTAAATACTACATCCTTTCATATATTTTATAGAATGGGTTTTTACATATCTGTCCCTTACATGTTTAAAAATTAAAATTTAGTCCTCTAAATCTTCATATTTATAATTTACTTTCTAAATTCTTTAAGTTAGCTCACTTTAGTCCCCTAATCATATCTTATTGGGTTTTCTGAGTTACTTCACTTTAGATATTAATTGGAAGGGAAGAGAGAAAGAAGAAGAATGGAGAGAATAACCCAATAAGAAGAGGAAGAGAGGGGGAAGAAGAAAGGGAGAATTAAAGTGAAGTAACTCGGGATATAACAGGAAATTAAAGCAAAAAATATAGCTGGGGGACTAAGTAATTTTAAGAATTTAGAAAACTAAATTATAAAAATGAAGATTTGGAAAGCTAAATTTTAATTTTTAAAAAGTTTAAGGTACAAATGTAAAAACCTCTTTATGGAGGAAAACATTGATTGGGGAAGAGAATAAAGATGAATATATAATATTGTTAAAGATAGCTTGCAAGATATAAAAGATTCTAAATGTGGGCCAAAAAGGTGAGATAAAAAGAGCCAATAAAAGAAGTGAGCTAGAAAAATAAATTAAGAGAGTCCCAAAGAAAAAGCAAAAAGGCTACGTTTTGCTTTTAACTAAAAATTTGGCCATCTGTTGGAGGCTTTAGGAGATCAACTTTGGGGAAAATATATATATATATATATAACACAATGAGACTTTCAATTTTCTTTTTAGTTTATGCACGCCACGTCACTCGTAACGAATCATGGGAAGCCATCACAAAAGAAAGAGGAATATATTAATATATAATAAAACACTTATTTGTTTAAAAATATTGAACACCTAATTTTTTTTTTTTTAAATATTGTACTACCATTGGACTTCATTTTAGTATTACAAAGATCACATTTGGATAGGATACGAGTGATTTGAGATTCCATTCCAAGTCACACCAGGACTCTTTATCTTGGATAAATATTGATTGATGATATTCGTATCGATTCACTAATTCGAATACGATATTACACTTAATAGTATATGTTGATGTGGAATCAGATCTGATATTTCGTATACGGAAGTTAATAATGGAAGAAGAGACTTGCAAAAAGAAAAGAAAGAGATTACCGAGAGTGATAACCTGGAGTCGTTCTTTCAACACTCAAAGTTAGATATCAGAAAATGAAAAGAATAGAGAGTTAGGATTTCTCTTATATTCTTGGACTTGATGTATGATATTAGATCGTGCATGAGCTTTTTCAGATCTGATATTTCGTATACGGAAGTTAATAATGAAAGAAGAGACTTGCAGAAAGAAAAGAAAGAGATTACCGAGAGTGATAACTTGGAGTCGTCCCTTCAGCACTCAAGTTAAATATCAGAAAATGAAAAGATGTAGAGAGTTAAGATTTCTCTTATATCTTGGACTTGTCGTATGAGATTAGGTCATATATGAGCTTTCATGGGAGCTATACAATCTTGGATTGTGTCTTAGGTACACCTTATTGTCTATGCGGTCATCATCATCCTGGACTATCGTAATCACTTCATAATTAGGTTTTGTATAGGAAGGGTGATAAAAGTATTGTTTAATTTGTTACTTTATGGAGTTTATGGGCTTACTGGCCCACTACAAGAGGACCTGATGGGCCTAATCATACTGGACCGGACCGAGTAAAGAGAAGAAAGTACGAAAGAATTGTAAACAAAGCAGATCGTTGAAAGATTCTTATATGACAAGTCCGCTCGACATATCCAATAAACCATGAGAAATTTTCATCTAAACTTTAATGTACATGTTCCCTTTGATTTTTCTTAATTGCATTTTTAAACAAAGGCTATCGTCAATAATTCCATTGTTGACACACATGCAAATCTTCCTAGCTTTTTGATTGAGGTGTAGTAAGTGCATAAGGGATTATTTTTTGACGAAAGAATTTTGGTTTTGGACCAAGAATTTGGACTTGGGTTTAGAGAAAATAGTAATATTTTTTTGAAGAAAATACAAAGGCTAGATTGAGCTAAAAAAAATATATGCATAAAAGTATTCTTATAAGAAATATATGGGTATTTAGAATATATGGGTACTTCCTAATAAATTGTAAGTAGAATGCTAGCCCCTAACAATGTAAGAATCACCTTATAATAATATCTCTATTAAATATATTATCTAAAATATCAACTAACCTTGATTAAGATTAAGAGGAAACGAAAAAAACTATATCATAGAAGGGGCTCCTCTTATGACGCTTAGGTGGACTAATAGGATTTTTTTACATGTAGATTGAGCACATGGACTAAAAAAATTGTTGTTTTAAAAAAAAAAAAAATCCTCCACCTAATGGTTTTTTTTTCAAAAAACCCTCCACATGTAAAGATCCTATTGGTCCACCAAAGCATTATATTTTTTTTCCGTTTCTTCTTTAAGATTAATTATGATGGTAAAAATTTATTTAAGTGCCTTCAAGTTAACTAATCAAATTAAGTTATTAATTCCGGTCTGTACTTTCTCTTCTATATCGTTCTTTTTTTCTTCGACAACCCAAGTTAGAGAAAAACGAAGAGAATGAAAAACTGTCATAGCAATCAACATGAGTTCCATCTCTTATTACAATGAGAGGCAAATTCAGATGACAACAAAATACTGTAGTGATCTCTATCAATAATAAAATGTACAAAATAGATGAAAAATATTCCTTATGAACCACAAAGACCATCTCTTTTGATTGATTTGATTGATCAGAATGTAAATTTGTATAGCCCCTTGTAGGTAATCTTAAGATTTTAAATTTCCAGTTGTGATTAGATAGGGATATTATGTAACAAATAGGTTTTAGTGGCGGTTAGTAAATGACCCCAATAATGTTAGGGACTAATATCTAAATAATAATTTGTTAGAAACTAATATACAAATATGAAATTTATTAGAGACATATATCCTTTAAAAAAAAAACTTTTAATTAATTAGTTCAGCAATAATCCTAGTCGTAATAGGGATGTGCTGTCTGATTAGGAAATAGCATATACTTCTTTATATTGATTTTGTTCAGTAGCCATCTAGGTTTGGCTCAAATGGTATGACCTATTTCTCTAATTTCTCTAATTTGCGAGATGTTCTAAGTTCCAGGATTTAATTTGGGTAAAGCAATTTTGTTAACTCTTTAGATGTTAACCTGTATGGGATAAGGGAACAGCAGTTACTTTTTTGGGTAACTTCTTGAGACGGTTAAATTTGAAAAGGCGCGGGAAGTGAAAAAGGCACTCAAGTAGCGGGTTGTGGATCCGGGTCTCTCTTATTAATTGCCAGTCGAGGGGAACTTCTAAATGGGCACGAGGTTTTTCCTAGTGAGCCCAGGTAAAGTTCAGTATAAATATCAAATTTGCCCTCAAAAAAAAATTCCCATATTGCCCTTCTTCCCTCTTCCGGTTCCTCCAGCCTCTCGCACAGTTTTTTTTTTTTAGCCCGTTCGGACTTACAGTCCGAACAGATCTGTTCGGACTTTCAGTTCGAACAGCGCCCCCACGTTCGGACTGACAGTCCGGACAGGGGCTTGACCCGATCTGATATCTCTGCCGCTGCCTCACTCACTCATTAATGTAATAAAATGATATATTATTAGTTTACCCAATTTAACGTGGCTTTTAGGACTTATATTAATAACTAATTATACATTATTATCGAAATATAGGAAAGGAAGCAAAAAGATACAATGATACACCAACACACCGATATACCGACACAATGATACACTGATACAATAATTCACCGATACAATGATACACTGATACACAATGATAAACCGATACAATGATACTCTAGACACACAAATATTACGTCACTTTAAGGACTTATATTAATAACTAATTATACATTATTACAAAATATAGTGAAGGAAGGAAAAAGATACAATGATTCACCGACACACTGATACACCGACACAATGATACATTAATACACCGATACAATGATATATGGATAAACTGAACCGACACAATGATACACTAATACACCGATATAATGATATATGGATAAACTAAATCATCGATACGCCGATACAATGATACACTGCTACACCGATACAATGATACACTGATACATCGATACACCAATACACTGATACGCCGATACAATGATATATGGATAAATTGAATCATCGATACGCCGACACAATGATACACTACTACACCGATACACCGATACAATAATACACTGATACATCGATACACCGATACACTGATACATCGATACATCGATACAATGATATACTGATACACCGATACAATGATACTCCAGATACACAAATACAATGATACTCCTGATACACCGATATAATGATACAATGATACAAACGTAGTGTATATATTCATCAAACAAAAAGCGACAATAGGGTTCATTATAAACAAAAACCATATATTCTACAAATTCTTCGAAATGTTTGAAAAAAACAATTACACTGGCCACTTGAAGTTCCTTACATCATCCATATCAATACACAACTAATATAATCTAATCACTGTCTCCTTGTTTTCTTCGAGAGTTGACGTCTGTTTCTGATTCGAGACATAAACACCGTATCGGGTGCATTAGGAGTGGATTGATCTTGTCTTTGTTCCTCTACTTGCTCTTCTGGTGGTTCTTCTGGCTGAGTGCAACCAGTTAGCACGACTTTAATCTTCGCAATTAGGAGTTTCTTCATTTAATTCAATATCTACGGTAAATTCGATTTCTCTCTCTCGTATCGGGCGTTGGATTTGTGGTCGAGATGTTGCTTTCTTCCTCCTTAACGGGGCAGTTGGTCGTACGCGAGAAGATTCCGCCGGATCCATCTATGGAATACAAAGATATTTTATTTTTAGATGTTATTTTTCATAACACTAAGTTCTGTACATGTAAGTATGAACATACAAAGTAAAATTTGCTACAAATATCATTTTTTTGTCTAATTTTTTTCCCCTGCAAGATAGTATAATATTAAATTTTAAAGACACTAAAACCGTATTTTGCAACTTAATCAACCATTAGGACAATACCATCAAACTTCATAATTAACTAATAAATTTTAATACTAACGTTCATGATTATAAAAAATAACTAAATTTCGCATATTTTAAAATTGGAATTACAATATTACATTTTCTTAATAATTACAATCTAAATATTAATAATTAAAATTAACAAAAAAATGCTACACTAAACTTGCTATCTCTCCCCTCTTCCTCCTCGCAAACCCAACAAAATCACCAAACCCTAATATTCAAGAGTTGTTTAATTCAAAAATAATAAAAACTAAATTTTACAATAAATATTACTAAATTATGAAAACTCACATAGTAATGGCGGGAAGGCAGCGGCGGGAGAACAACGGCAGTGGCGGCGGGAGCTCGGCGGCGGCCTGCGGTAGCGGCGGGAGGGAGGTTTACGAATGGGAGAGAGAGAGAGAGAGATTTCGAAGGAGAAATGAGGAGAGAAAGTATGGAGAGGATGAGTAGAAGTGGGAGAGGAAGAGTGAGTTTGGGTTAGATTTGGAAGAGAAATGAGGAGAGAAGAGGAAGAGGAAGAGGAAGAGGAAGAGGAGAGGAGATATAAGGGGAAGGGTATTTTGGGAATATCATATGTGCTCACTAAGAAATTTTCCTTCTTATGAAAAATTTATTGGGCTCACTAGGAAATCTGGGCTCACTAGGAAAAAACTTGTGCCCCTTTGGAAGTTCCCCAGTCGAGACCCGGTAGAGTACATGTTATGCTAATCTAGGCGTGGGATGGGGAAATTCAAAAAGCTTTGTGAGCACCCCATCTTATAGTAAAGTGATTTACAACATAGGGGAGAATGGTGCTCACTAAGTCAAATGTGGTGCGCATTTAGAATTTCCCGTGGGGTATGGAATATGGATGCTTAGTAGGATATTTAGTTTAATTTTTCCTCCAATTTTCCTAACATAATGCATATTAATCATCAATAATAATTAAAAAAGTAATAACAAAAGGAACACAATTAGACCTGAATCCAACCACTAAGAATATGAAAAATTAATGCTTGCCAAAAAAAAAAAAAAGGCACAACCAAAATTAATCAACAAGAAGCTAAAAAACAAAATATTAATAAGACTGTACGATTATATATTTATATATTTATATACTCAAATTTTTACAGACCCCAGTTTTTCCACATAATATTAACAAAAGACTCTTATTCTTCCCAAGCCATTAGTCTGAGAGCTTCTATATTTATAATATTACAACATCTACATATTCTATAAAATGTCATTAAGTTCGGCCAAGTCCAAACTATTGAAAAAGCTGCCGATATCTTCAAAATTATTGCTTGCTGGAGGTTCAGAATCCTCAATATCATTAGATAAGTTAACTCCCAGAGGATCAACTTTAGTCTCATTTCCGATCAGCTCCGCATTTGTCATGGTGGGCAGACTCTCAATCCCGCTGCCGCCGCCACCGTCGCCACAGACTTCAGTTGGCGCTATAACCTTGCCTGTCGATCCAGAAGCCTGCTGCTCCATTGCCTCGTTCTTCTGGAGTTCCTCTAGCATCATCTGAATCACCTTCTGCTCATCCACAGTCTCAGAGTGCTGCTGTTTATTCTGTTGCAGAAACGATGAATAGTTAACAGAATTGTCAGCAAGAGCCGATATATGTGCTAGGCTAGGGTTAGGGCTACTATCGTTGCACGGCCGATAAACCTGGATTGTTGTTTGGTTAGGATTTGATGAGCTTCCTACTAAATTCTGCCAACTGTTCAATTTTGCTGCAGCACTGGATCCAGAGATGGTTGCAGTTCCTCTCTGATTGTTGTTGAGGTTGGGGTCCATCGCCCCATGTTGATAAGCTATCATTTTGCCACGGTTGATCTGGTCCATGGAGTAGAGGCTTTGAGCTGGCATCGGTTGCTGCAACTGCGCCATTTGAGCTTGGAACGCCGCTGCAACGTGCTGGGGTCTGCTCTGATCAACGGAGCGGAGGCTTTGAGCTGGCATCGGTTGTCGCAGCTGCACCATTTGAGATTGGAACGCAGCTCCAACGTGTTGAGGGTTGTTCTGATCCGTTGAGTGCATGCTCTGAACTGCCAACAGTCGTTGCATCTGCATCTTCTGAGGCTCGGGAGCTGCTGCAGCTTGCTTAGAATAGTTCTTCAAACCCTCTGCATATAAAAATTCATTTAAAGTGTTAGAAATTAGAGGTATCACGAAAAATATCATAGACAGTATAAGATCGGTACCTATGGGTCCAACATTGTGCTCCCAGTTATAATCAATAAGGTCTTTCAACGAATTTACAACTTGAGATACCTGTACAGATACATAAAAACTAAAAGAATTACTACATGAAACAATTTCAAACAGTACTCGCAAACCGAATTATAAGGCGTTATACTACCTGCAAGCTCCGCACGTAGCTTTTAGAAAATCCCCATTCGTTTAGTGAATGCGGCTCCAAAGATTTTCCCACCTGGCGAGCCGCTTGCCAGAACCTAAATGAGGAGACGAGAAAGGTCGTGCATGTAAAGTTGATCAGCGCTCGGACCAAAACGCAAACTAGGCGTATGCATGCCCTTGCTATTGGTAAAGGAAATTAAAATGAAGTTCAAAGAATAAAAATTGCTTTGGTATATGAGCACGATATAAGTGAGTATTGTAGGGGGAAAAAAATTTGATTAACGGCAAAGAGGTAAAGAAATGGAAATAAGTAGAGGTCAAAAGCTAATAATTAATATAAGGGGATAGTTTGCAATATAAATAGATAGAAAAGAAATGAGATTTTTCAATGAAAATTGTTATGTTAATAAATAAATAATAAAGCTATCTTTTCAGTCTAGACTGGGATTGGAACAACAGTTCATAAATTGAAATTTGTAACTTGAAAGAGTACAAAGAAAAGGAAAAAAAAAAAAAAAAAACAAGGGATGCATTGGATCAATTGCTAATGAATTGCCACAGTTGAGAGAAATGAGACATTCTGTGGACTCCCTTAGTTGGCTTTTTTTTTTCTTTGAAAATTTTCGAAATCCTCTCGGTTTGTACTTGAGAGACCAGATTATAGCAAAGGTGATTATATCCTAGGGAGGAACAGTTCTTTGTTATACCCAACATCTTCTTCTATAGTGTGACTGGAAAGAATGGTGGTGGGCTATGAAGTATCGACACGGATATGGAACATGAATGTGATACGACACAGATTTGCGAATACGAAAAACCCTAAAAAAAATGGTTGTAGGGACATGGGAATACAACAACATAAATATACGCATATTTATGCATGTGCCTATCGAAAATCATAATCATTAAGGTATTATTTTTTGAAGTAGAAAGAAAAGAAAAAAATGCAAAAATTTTAAGACATTTTCAATCCCATGGATCAATATGTTGAATAAAATATTTAAAGCCTATTTTAGTAAAGCATTTAGTGCCTATTAACTTCGTATCCATTTTAAGTAAAAAAGAATTGTCTTTTTTAAAAAAACAAGAGATCTTTTTTATTTTTGAAAACGGATACTATCCCAACACTTTGTCTATAACTTAATGAAGATGTACACGGCCCCAACATGTAAGTTTTCAGGACTCTTAAAACCCAAAACGATTTCCGTATGTCTGTTACGTATCAATAAATTTCGTGTAAGTATCAGTATCCGATACGTATCCGACACAGACATAATACTCACTTTAAAGTGTCCTTACTTCATAGATGGTGGGAAAGAGGTGTAGGTCAAAGGTGGAAAGAAAAGGTGGACAGAGTCGCATATTTACGATGGAGTAGGATGTGATTTGCGATTTCAATATTGATTGGTAGAGAACACAAGTGAAAGGTGGTGAGATATTGCATCGTGTAAGCACATCTGCAATGAGCAGGTGGTCATAGTAAGAGCCAAGAGAACATGAGAATGAAGACCGAAAATTCCATTGTTCTCTTATTGGACAGGCCTTTTAGGTCATTGGGTCTCTGATTAGGCTGCAAGTGAGGGTAAAGAGGATCCCAATTAGCACTCATAGTGTTGCTATGGCTAACTCTAAGAAGATTGTGGTAATGGGAGTAGATGGCATGAAGACTTCAGAATGAATAATGTTAGTATCACCGATATGAAGTGAGATTTGATTGGTCTTATGATGATAATTAGCCATTCAATGGAAGTATTCGGTATTGGCGCCCCTTAAGCCAATGCCCTCAAGATTGAAGGGAGAGAAGGGAGAGATGGGACCATTTTCCAAGGTAAGCGGCCATGGTCAAGGATTGCATCAAGATTGTGGATATCCTATAAAATGTCACGTTTATGTTCCATGACATTACCAAACTTATTTTGTGTCAACTTCTCAGGAGTCACGGAGGGATCTAAGATTAGATATGAGTTTTGTCATAGGAGCATGGGTTGTTATTGAGCTAACCGATGTTCAACTTAAAGTAATTTAGTTGAGGAGTGATTCCATACTAAATAACTGTCATATAAGTGTGTACTATTTCAAATTAAAAAAATATTCTCATTTTCAAACGTAAACTATTATATTACTGAGTAGTAGGCTTAAATGTCATTCATTTATTTTTCCACCTACGCTATGACCTCACCATGGAGAGTCATTTGGCTGCCACGACGACCCCTTTGATCCTTATATATGAGTAAAAGATTAAGCCTTATCAAAGCCTCTTGACCAGAACTTTGCATTTTTTTATCTCTATAGTTTATCATTGGAAAAAGCAACATAAATGGCATAAAGTTCTTCGAAAACACTATAACTATGCATGTCCACGGCTAATCATAGTCAAACCTATCTTCTCCAATCCTCCATCCATATTATCGACTTGGCCACCATCTAGTTTCCCCCACCTAAGACCAAAACCCTGATGATTTTGCCATAACCACCCACCATCTACATTTCATCTCCCCCCACTTTCAGCAATAAGAGCAATGCCCAAAAACTTGAAATAGAACAAACATCAGGGATCCTCTACCTCTACCCTGCCAACAGCAATGCTCCCCTTCACCATCCCTAGCCTCCATCAGTAAGCAAAAAGATTCCATCTTTTTTACTTGATTATTGAAATTCTTTGTTCAATTATTTACCTTTTGAGAGAAGCGTAGATTGTCATGGTGGGGGGCACAACTCACTTAATGAGTTGACGATAAAGGGGGCATCAACAATGCTCAGCTAAGAAGTTCAAAATTTCCTATATAGAATTCATACCAAATGGCAATTTCATATCGGATAGCAAGATATCGGAGTTATATATGATCCAATATCAAATTTTCATATCGTATCAACAACCCCTTAAAAATGATATATCAGCCTAAATATCGTGCATAATAGATAATATTTAAAACAAACCTTAGCTGCATTCCATTTCTAGGGAACTAGGGCCCACCACCATGCCACACCATCCTTGTGGGCCGGACCACCAATACCCCGAGTGTGCTCCGGGCCTAGATCCACCACCCGAGGACTACTACAGGTAGCCACACGTACCCCCCAAAGACCGATTTCAAAATGGAAGGATCTACATGAAGAGATGGTAATATCGACATTCAGGAGGATGCAAGCATAGTCGAAAAGAAGTCATGGGATAACCCTGGCATTAGAAAGGGAGAATTTGTCTTCTTATACAGAGGAGTGGAGGAACCAATTGAGCTTGGTACATGAAAAGGATGCACTCTGATTAGTCCAAGTAAATGATCTGCTATTTATGGGGAGCTACATAAGACAAAAATCTCTAACAAGATCATTGAAGTTGGCCATGCCCATCAACATGAAACTTGGATCCCTACCCTTCACCAACGAAGCATGTTATGTTGAAGTCCCCACTAAAGAGCCAAGACTCCTATATCCTATCAGAAACGCCTCAAATTTCTTGCCGTGGCTCACTTTTTAATCATATAATTCATGGTTTTACGTGTTTGAGTGCGATATTGGAACAAAAGAAACTGCATTATACGTCAATGTTGTCAAGAGACCAACAAAAATAGAATGTTTAATGCTCAACTATACTAGTTAACTCACATGTTGCAGCATGTTGCCAAATTTTCATGGGAGACCTCAACTGGATCACTTCCATCCACAAAAAATAGATATCTTTGTCCTACTCGCATCAACTGGTTCACCTGAAAATTAATAAATACTTCAACTATAGAAGTTGTGATACATCCAGCATTGTATGCAACTAAGATGCCATTTATACAGATAAATTTCTTGACAGAAATTGTGATACATTCCGCATTAGATGTAACTAAGATTGCCATTCGTAAAGATAAATTTCACATTTTTGATTCATATAAGAGAATACAAGCCTACTTCTTGTCGCAAGCCTTTAGAAGAACAAAATTTGCCTCAAGTTTAGGTAGGGATGGTAATGGATACGTTCATGGGACAGTCTTTGGCAAACCATACACAAAATTTTGAATTAAAAATGAAAAATTCATTTTTCTAATTCAAAATTTTGTATAGAAAGGGCTAAAAATTGGCCCGCAAATGCATCAATTACTATTCCTAAGTTCAAGATGTACCTTATACAACCATTGATACTAGTATGAGGACAATGCAGCAAGGATTTATAAATGAATTATAACATGATGAATAAAAAGATAGTACTTAGTGTAAAACATCTAAAAGTGGTCTAAGAATAACATGAACAAAAGAATCAGTCTTAAATATAAGACATGTTGATATATGGTTTATACTCGCTAAAAAACCAATAAACTTGTACAACAACAAAGAAATGACAATGCTAATACAATCATACTATTTTGGTCTATTCAAGTTAAATGGGTCTTTTCTCCTTTGCCAATGATAAGATAGACAACTTATAACCCTCCCCCGTTACGGGGCAAATCATCTAGAAACATTAATCACTTTCCTGAATTTGTAGCATCTCCCATCACAAACAAGCACATATACCAACAGGTCAAGTCCCTCTTTATCAACTGAGTATTATTTTAGTCGAGGCATTTGATTTCTGCGGGGAGAAATTTGCTTTAATGCATAGAGTTAATTTAAGGGTTTTATGCATCTTATTTTAACATAGGGTATAGACCCATATATTTATCTATTATCGTAACGGGATGGCTCAACATAAATTAAGTATAACATATAAAATTTGATATATCAATTACAAAGGAGTCAGAATCCGATTCAAGGATCAAGTGGGTCCAACTTAGCTTGAAAGAGGAAACTTTATTCCGCATAAATAGTATCTCTACAGCGTTCATGAGTTCCGATCCTTAAAAAGCTGGTAGTTAGCTAAGGCAGTTAAGAATCCCCATATTCGGGATTGCTACACTTTTATATCTCAATTACGCTAAGAGATAAGTTAACTAGGTTATGTGGTTTTCCCCCATATCTCTTCTTCATACTCCTCTTTTGTCTAGTTTTTATGCTTTTCTCCCGTAATATGTGTTCTCCGACTACATCAGACATTAGGTCATCTATTCATAAGTAGACTCCAGCAAACATACGTGTAATAATACTCAGCAAAGACGAATGCTTGGACGAGAAGTAAATGTTTGAACTTTGTTTACAAGGTCTCAATGGACGTCTCCGTTCAAATATTGAGGGATTTATTTGAACTTTGTTCCCAAGAAGTAAACTTTTTTTATCATTCCAAACATTCAAAAATTATCATTACAAATTCAAGAATAACAACTGTCCTGGATTTGAGAACAATATATGATCATGCTTACGACTCTTAAAACTGAACTTTTATGACGTGCGAATTTGCAGATAGATAAACATCCTACTATTACCTGAGAACTTACATATCTTTGAAGGATATATTGGTTATGGCGTTGTACACAAAACTCCCAGTTTAGTATCTGAGCCGAAAAGAAAATAAATTCAATTAGAGCTTCAATGGTTGTATAAATATTTGCAATATTAATTGTAACCAAGCTATGTTGTGAAGATTTCCAAATAAATCAAGGAAAATATTAGCAAGTAGAACATTTGACAACCTTCAGTTCCGGTGTAAATGAAACCCGGAGAAGCCCGGTGTGAACAACCCGGAATTTGTCGTAGATACTCTCCAGAACAGCTTTTTTGCACTCCAATATCATTATTCCAGAACGGAGTTGGGTTTCATTAGGTGCATCCAGAAACAAAAGCTCATCGATGAGGCCATTGTCGAACTTAATTTTAACAAGCCTATGTAGTATTTCGATTTTAACCTCTGTGACAGAAGTAATTGCATAGGTCAGATAAATATATATATATATATATATATATATATATATATATATATATATATATATATATATATATATATGATTTGAAATTCAAATATTTAATAACATTAACACCAAACTAACCAAATCGGAATAATGTGGAACTAGATCAAAAATTCAAATATTGCAAAAATGAAATAAGTCAATAACACAAAAATATGAAAAGAAAGTTCACATAAATAAAAGGGGGAAATAATTGATGCATATTCTTCGGACTCAATGGAGATCAATTTATAACATCTAGAAACATTCAAACTCTTGTTATAGGCTATTTTATGTATTATCTTCAACAGTATGATAAAAATATATATAAAATCTAAAAGCAGCCAAAAATAACAAATATGACTTTCTAGAAACATTAAAGGGTAAAAAGCACATACATGATGCACTTGAGCTATTAAAGCAAGATGGAGATGAAAAATTATCAAAGATAAAGTAACGAAATTTTTGGAAAAAAAATTCTATAAATATTAGTCAAATTTTACGTAGTAAATCAAATAAGACATTCCAAACATCATAGATAGTCTGCTTCTTTTACTTTTTGTTTCCATCCATTAGATTATTAATTTCTAGCGTAAATTTCTAAAAACAATGTCAGTACCTATTTCTAAATAAACCCAAATCAACTGTTGAACCAGTCAAAGTATGATCTGAATTATTTCTTATTAGTTTTACATTAACTTATAAAGGTTTCATCGCGAATTTGCTCGTAGTGCAATAAATGAGAGGTTTTTCAATTTTTTAATCTCATATCTTCCCCCAAAATCGTCATCGAATTTCTTCCTATGTATTTCATAAAAGCAGGCCTAATAATAAGTTGTTATCTCAGTCAAAACTTGAAAATGAATAATAATGATTATAATACTACTAAAAGACTACTAAAAGAATTATATATCCCAAGAACTAAAATAATTTCTGATACCACCATCAAGAAAATAACTAGCACTCTAATCCGATTAATTAATCAATTAATTTGTCCCCATAACAAAACATGAGAGTAAAGATGAACATACCAAATCCTTTTCCTGATTTCAAATGACAAAGGTCACAAGGCAACGCTTCCTGCAACAATTAAATGTAAAATTAATATGAAAAGTAGTTTGAGGCACGCGCGACATGCATGGTGCAACATAACAAGTACCAGCACCAACCCACAACCACAAAACAAAAAGACATAGAATAAACAAAAAGAACGAGCGGAATAAGAAATAGTTTCCCTTCCGTCAATAGAGAAAATGTGTATCAAAGTTGCTGAGGTGATTACTTAGGTAACTTGCTATTGTCTAAGAGTGGGCCTAAACATGTGAAGTTTTTAAACAAAGTGTCATGTTTTTGAGAGGTTGTTACATCAATTAGGGAATAGCAACCGAAACGTTAAGAGACATGAAGCAAATTGAGGGCACCATACTACTGAAGGATATACTATCTCAAATATTATACAAACAAATATGCATTGGTACATTTAACCTAAATTTAATCAACCAAATGAACAATCCATATTGTTCGTTGTGATCGCCATATGCCCAAAAATAGTAGTGTATAATGAAAATTTGTCTTGAGTATCCATTAACTGATGCAGGACAAATTTGGACATTTTCTTAAATGGAAATCTATATTAGGGCTTAAATTAGCGAGTTTAAAAGAAAATTGAATGCGACCTAGGTTCCTGCTTAAATTTTCTCCTCATCACTCCATCACCAGACAAAATCTCTACGCTTGGGCTCAAACGTAAATTATATTTTCATTTTATAATTTTAGATTTTGACTTTTTAATGTTTGTTTAAATTTTATTTTAGGGCTCTTTTAATATCGGTTCCATAAATCTTTTTATTTTTGTATGGTCCTAAAACCTTTATATTTCGATATTACTCTCTCAAATCCTGTCCTCTCATCAGCTTTCCATGCACAATGACTTACGATGATCGAGTTGAGTCTAAAGAGTGGTATTTTACTCAAATATCCCCATCTACTATCTCCTCATATAAATCAATTTAACTGCTCACCCCTCTCCTTCTCTCTTCCACTCACCCCTAACCCCCCGGGGAGAATGATACAAGATAGCGAAAGATGCAAGAGAGCTCTCTTTATAGAAAAACAAAAGAAGAGGATAGTGATGGGTTAGTTTAGGATGTGTTTCTATTTCGCCCTCTAACAAGGCGCAAGATACCACTTTTATCTAGAAAGACAAAAGATGAAGAGAATGATGGTTTTGCTAGTTTTAGATGGATTATATTGAGATTTCGATTTAGATTGGTTAGATCATATAGATGCATGATTGATAGCAATGAGATATGCTCAGATTGAATGGATGCAATTGTCTCAAAATGGATTAGTTTATGGTGGATTCTATTAAGGTTGTGTTGATTTTAATAGGCTAAAATTAAAAAAGATGGAATGAAATTAAAATAGGTGGAATGAGTCAGAAGTAAGAGAATAGGGGAGAAGGAAGTTTGAAATAGAAGAGTAGTTAAATGGAATTACGTCGATTTGAAGGGTAATAGATAAGTTGTTGAGTTAAAAAGAAGATTTTGATTTTTATGAAAATGTTTTTTTAAATATGAGAATTAGGATTAAAGATATTAACGAGGGATCTTGTCAAAAGGCTAAATATAACGGAATATTCTATAGTGATTTGATGGAAGATAACTAGAGTGACTAGTTATGAGTGACTAAAATAAATCTTTTATTTTAATTCCTACTTTACCTAGAAGTTTATAGGTTTCTTTTTCTTTTCTTTCTCTATAAGTTTGCAGTTCTAGATTTTCATCCTATATAAAAGCTATCGATAAAATTTGTAATAAGTTGAACGATAGACATTTATCGATAAAAGTTATTTTTTTCAAGGAATTATTTTTAATCTTCAATAGATTTCGATTGTCAGAGGATTCTGATACCTCATGAATTCTTGGTAAACTCTAAGAGATCAGTTGATCGCTCCAGCATCAATGGATAATTTAATGTTTTCACTATGTATCATAACACCGGAGCCCTTAATTCTTTCAAAGACCAAAAAGATATTTTAAAGGTGCAATTTTAGATTTTTCATTATGAAGAAACCCAAACCCCTCCTACATCGTTAGCCATGTGTTAAGAAGTTATAGATAAAAAAGAAAATGTGGAACAAATATGATATTTTAACCAATGGCTACTAGATGTTCAAATCACTTGATTAGTTACCAAATATAATTATCTACATATTGCAATATTATGATTTATTTTACCATACAAGAAAGCTACCCAATACAATTAAAAAATTTAAAACACAAAAAAAAAAAAAATTCTAGAATCGTGCAAATAAGTGTAATAGAGACCACTCCGATGCCAAAAAAATTCTAAAGGCGCCATCAAAGTACAAAAATTTTGGAATTTTAAAACAAAATAGTATAAGAATACGCAAAAATTAGTGAACTTACTACATCTTTATGAGGGAATATACCATGGGCACGATTGCCCATATTGCCATAGGATGACAAACACCACATTATTTTTGCTCGAGGTGAATAATAATTTTTCACAAACTGCACCCAATAGCTTGAGGGGTTGTCCTACGGTAGATACCAACAAATAAGTACCATGATCGACTTCATCCACCAATTAATGTATAAAAGAAATGCATATAACGTTATGAAACTACCGCAGGGCGAGAACGTTGATCGTCCATGTACTGCACAAGCCGACGAGCACAAATCCCTTTAACAAAAGGTGGTCTAACATTGGGTGTACGTGGCGGTAGCGCTAGCTGCCCAGCATTTTGACGCATCTGCTGATGGTGGTGAGTGGTTACTCCCAGTGGATCACTAAAGGCCTGCGCTTGGTGGTTCTGCGACGCCGATGACTCTAGTACTTGAGGCTGAAAACTATTATTTTGATTCTGCTCGACCTTCTGTCTCTTCAACCGATTGTCATTCTCCGCCAGCAAAGGACCAGCTTGACTCTGATAGCCCTGTCGTTCCGAGTGCAAATTGTTGGGACCAACCAGCACGGGGTTAGACGAGGATGATGGAGGTAACGTCAAGATCTGCACAGGCCCAGCGCCTCCGGATAGCTGTGGTTGAACATAATTATTTTGATTCAGCTCAACATTCCTTTTGTTCAACAGACTGTCATTCTCCGGCGGTGCAGGGCCAGATTGATTCTGCTGGCCTTGTTGTTCCTGGTGCACTTTGGAGGAACCAACCAATTCGGGGTTGGATGAGATTGATGGAGGTGATATCGGAAAGTGCGCAGGCCCAGCGCTGCCAGGGGGTGCCAAGTTGCTATCAGTGACTAGGGTGCTGGGAACAGGAGTATTTGTGCTGCCGCCTCGGACGTCACCTGCAGCAGTCACTGGGGGACAATGGGGCTCACTAGATGTTGGATTGATGAGACCAGAAGAACCGGTCCCCGACATCTGACGATTAAATGGTGTACTCTCTCCGACACCTCGGGTGGCCCGGGAAGGGTCAGCCGAGGGAGTGCGCCCCATCTTAAAATCGATTATTTATGAAAATTTTCCCCCTTCCTGCAGTTAACAAATCACGATTCCTTCAAGAAAACCTGCAAAAATCCCTACAAAAACTAAATATCGAGATAGAAATTTGTTCAGATTCCCCAACAAATGCATGTTATTCTTTCTATATCATCAAACAAACCCCTTATCCAAGAAAGAATGTATGAGATAAATAAATGTACATGCAAACATGAACTTAAATGTACATGCAAATATTAACTTAAATGTAATTAAAGTTAAATGTAGTAAAAAAAAACTTTCATCATGATGAGCTCACCGCTAACCTCAGAAAAGTTCAAACTTTTCCTTCATCAACCAGAAAAAATCAAGCAGAGAAACTTTAAAAAAAAAAAAAAAAAAAAAAAATTAGAGTAACTTCATCATGATAAAATTCCCACCGAGCTAATGAGAATTTAGACTGAGAAAATTATTGAAAATCGATTCTTTAAGTAGAAACCGAAACCAACCCTCACTAAAAAACATTCAAAATTCTTACAGAAAAAGACATCTCCTATAGATCCTAATCCTAATCGCATTGCGAACTTGAAACCCCAATTTTGGATTAGGGTTTCATTTTCACTTTCTTTTTCTCATCAGAAGAATGTAACAGTTCCAAAGATTGAATTTTTAACCAAAAAAAAAAAATTGAACTTAGTAAAAGGACAAAAAAAAAAAAATTTAAATTTAGAATGGAAAAAAAAAAATTGCCTTTGATAGATAATTCGATTATTGAAGTTAGTTACGAAGATTCAAACTTTATAGAAAGTAGATTGAGATTACCTGATTGAAGCTCTGAAGAGATCAAGCAGGGGCTTGACTTGAAGAAGAAGCGTAGAAAGAGAAGAGAAAAGAGAAGGAAAAAGATTAATAAAAAAAAAAAAAACGGTGTTGAGGGAGAGAGATCGTCGCGATCGCTAAATTTATGTACGAGTTGTTATCGGATCTACAAATGGTTCGGGTCGGGTAGCTAGGGGAGTTTCTGGAGGGCCACAACATTTTTCCTAGTGAGCCCCTTTAAAACTTCTTTTATATTACAATCCGGTCATTGAATTTTCTTGGACTAGAATATTCCTATTTTCAATTTTTCTTCTTCTTCTTCTCTTTTCAAACTGTAGTTCAGTTCATCCAAAAAAAATCCGAATACTCACAACTATTCTATCAAATCTTTCCTTATATTAAATTATCTCACAAATTAAATTCGAAAATTGACTTTATTAGGCCTTTACTTACTAAAAAAACCCCAGAAACAGTGCGACTTGATAAAAATTATGAACTCAAAAAAAACTCATAGTCCGGACTGACAGTTCAGACAATTTCGACTTACAGTCCGGACAGTTTATGCACTATCCGGACCGTTAATTCGGCCAGTGTTTGTCTGTCCGGACTATAAGCACAAGCAGAAGAAATTATATTCGGGTTGTAGTCCGAGCGGGTTGCAGTCCGGACAGGTTACACCCTGACAGTGGATATTTTTAGTAATGTGGTGTGGCCTAATTTATTACCAATTTAAATTTCCATTCATATCCTCAAAAATTAAACTTGGAACTATTTTCTTTTGGGATTATGCAATATTACTAGTTAAGCTAGCTCACTTTCACGGCACATGTATTTTGATACCAAAAAAAAAAATCTTCTCTTATTCTCTAACAGAAATATTACTTCTTTACTTTTTCATTGAATTGAATGACTAACAATTTTGGTGTGAGAAATTTCTCATACGATACAAGAACAATATATATCAAGTTAATTGGAAGTATATTTGATGATACAACCGACATCCATTATTCTAGCATTATTCGCTATATAAATATTAGCTACTTTCAAAGCAAAATGGAGGCATCAGCGAGAGCTATCGGCTACATCCATGATTCCATAGGTTTTATCATCAATTGACTGAATTTTGCTTCAGATAGTGCAATCTAGAAACAAAATGTAACAAATAAAAGGAAATACAAATTTTTATGGAGAAATTTTAATTCTTTGATATTTTTTATTACAATGGTGATACCAATTATCATGTACATTTTCTTTAATATTACAACTCTGATACTCCATGTGCACATACACACACATAAAATACAATAAAATAACAAAGAAATAGAACCAATATATCCTTATCCCCTAACAGCAATCAATGCACAATGCATTCCAAGATACTGAATAAGAATACATCTATTTGGTAACGAAATTATCAGAATTAATCCAAAAAAACAAACTGCAAAATGAATAAGCTTGTTAGCGCCCTTTTTGAGGCGAAAGAGGCTGAGGGAGTCAAGGGGCTTGCGAGTCCCGCCTTAGGCGTGAAGAAGGGGGGAGGAAGGAGGAAAGAGACGCGGGTTGGTGGAGTTCAGATCGGATCTGAGAGAGGAAATGCTCAACAGGTTTGAGGAGGTTCACGAATGCGAGACAACAGTTGAGGCAGAGGGAGAGTTGGGTTTAGCAGGGAGGTGAGGGAGAAGGCCAGCCCTAGGATTAGGAGAGGTGGGGGAGAGATGAGAAAGGGAGATAAGATGGAGTTGGATTTAGAGAAGAGAAGAGAAATGATGTTTTGCCAGCCATAGAGGTGGGGGAGAGATGGAACGCAAGTAGGAAGAAAAGAAAGAGAGGTGGAGAAGAGAAATGAAGTGAGGGTATCTTTGGATTTATGGTGTGCTCCTAAAAAATCTCTCTCTTTTCAAAAAAGATAGTAGGCTTACTAGAAAAACTGGGCTCATTAGGAAAAATGGTGTGCCCCTCTAGAAACTCCCGACATGAGACCGCTATAGGATAAATGGGTTATGGTTCGGTCGTATCTAAAATCCGAATCCGATAACTGCGCAATGTCCATCTTATTTTAACATATAATAAGAAAAAAAATCGAGACCCAAAACATGGGATCTTCTTATATTTTTTTCTAGGGACATGCATGCTAAACTTGGAAAGTAGAAGCAAGGGTGGACTAGGCATTCGAATATGGAGGCAAAATTGATCTAACTGTCTGGACATTCTATCGATTCCGACACAGGGGTGGAGCTCTCGATCGGAAAAAAAATTATATTATAACAAATACGAATTCGAAAGCAAAATTATAATTTCACAAGTCAATAAACGATGAAAATTTAATTTTATTAAGACCGAAATTTTACTGCTGATAAAAGAAAAGGATTTTCAAAGAGAGCTAGAAAAATACAACATCGAGAGGCCAACTTGGGACGTGGGGAGAGAGAAAGAGAGGATAGACCTAAAATTTGATTAACAATGAACTAAAAATTTGAGAGAAGCAAGAGGACATGCTCATAAAAACTGTAGAGATTAAGTAATGAGAAAAATTGTCGGAGGTGGGGGCCCGCTCGAGCATGAGGGTGGGTCCACTCATGTGCTTAAAGACAAAACTCATTGTCGTTTGCCTTTTAACTTGAAAGCCATCTAGTGACTCACTTAAAGCCAACCTTAAGCTTAAAATAACATCATTAATTTATATAACTGAATTAATAATAATATATTATTATTATTATTCTTATTTAATTTCACCCTCAAAATTTTAAAATGAAAACATAACTAAAACAATTCAAAATCAATAAAGTAAGAACTTCGTAGATGACCATAGAGATATAGAATCACTACGTATATCTCTGATAAATCCTAAAAATCTTTACATCGTAAGCTTAAAACTCTTATTTTGGACTAGTTTTATTTATTTTATTTTTCTCCTACGAAGGATGTTGTAGTTCCAAATATTGAAATTTAATTGAGAATTTGAACTCAGTAAAGTGTAAATAAAAAAAAGTAGAAAAGAACACGTTTGGCTTTGATTGATTATTAGATAATTGAAGCTAGCTACAAAAGTACATTCTTGAAGAGTGAAAATTGGTTATCGAGGTTTCCTAATTTGATTAACTGGAAGAAGAAACAGAGAAAAGAAGAAGAAAAAGACTAAAAATAATGATGATCTCGAGGAAGAAATGTCATTGTGATCCTGAAATCTTTATACGAGAGTATATATCTGACCTACAAATAGATTGCATCTAAGGTATAAGTTATGTAATCCCCACCACATTCTCACATACATATACATATAAATAAGAAATAAGGAAAACAATTTATTCAAGAAGCATCAAAGTTATCATTGGTAATAAGATCCAAATAGAAATGAAGGTTTCACCATAACAATTTTGCTACAAATTTGGAGAGCTGAAAGGAAATAACAAAGCAACTTTTCAAGCGAGAACTAAAAGATTTTAACTCTGCTTCTAAGAATTCTCCAAACAAGACATGTCTACTGTGTTTCTACTTGCTCCTCGAAGTGAGGGTCCACTTATGGTAGATCCATCTCATCGTCAATCTGCAACTCAATAGAGTCACCAAATTAGTATCGTGAAAACGACCTAACAAGTACATCAAAAGGAAAAAAACACACAGACACGTTCTGCATATAATTTTATAAAGAATAATATGAGGAGATATAGATATCAAATATAGGCGGTAAAGACATGTTACGAATAAATAAATGAAGCAAGTCTAAACGTGTTTTTAATACAGTGACGAATCATGTTTATATGAACAACACAGTATAAAAGTCAAGTACGTGTCGATTCAATTATTTTAACACTATTATTTATTATGAATCTTTTGAAAATATTCGGTGGAGGAGGCCACATATTTTAAGAGGTTTCGTACATGTCAGGTTTCACATTATTGTTGTCACCAAATTCTCCATCACTAAACATCATATTTTAGTGATGTTTGTTTAGTTGATTTGTTTCCATGCAAATATTATCAAATCCCATGTGTCTAGTAATAATTATCATTATCATCTTGATCATAGTATAAATTATTAAGAGGATATAGTAAAAATAATTTTTTGTATTGTAGGCCATGCATTATAAGTTAGACGGTTGGATACTGAATATTTATGTCCGTTACCTAAATTTATAACAAGAATACGCTTTAGTCATTTTCGAAAATGCTAGAAACTTTTAACGAATTAAGCATTGGATGCCTATGTTCGTTACTAGAATAAGGTTGGATATTATATATTTATGCACCTTACCAAGATATATCATGTTATAGTTTTGGATTACTGATAACGTGACCTAAATTTATGACAACAAAGTATCATTTTCTCTATTCTTGAGTTTTTTGTTTCTTCTTCCAAAAGTTTCGAACTTGTGATAATACTGAGAGTTATTGTTTTACATTCTAACATGCTCCCACAAGTCCAAATGTCCAATGCCCTTCATTTGGGTCGAAACGTGGGTTTTACACAGTAGTATTCAATTTGTTTTAAATTCGTAATTAATTGTCTACTCGATGGAATTTGAACATACCTTGCTCTTATATCATATTAAAATTTTCTTCCGCCGTACCAAAACTTTAAAGTTGTGAACATGAAATGCTCTCTACCTGAAATCTAGATAGCAGAATGCTAATAATATATTTGTGTAAGAATATCAATAGTTAAACTAGTTTACAATTAACAATGGACTCCTTTAAAAAAAAAAGTTACGATTACTTTATAAATTTATGAGAATCATTATAAACTACACTAACTTTTGTCAGGAATATTACATTATCTCCCTTCTAAAACCTAACATCCTTATTAGAAGGACAAAATAACACACTAGCACACTTTGCCATGCGTTGTGGGATTCTAGAGATATCTCCATTAATTTTAGAAGTAGCTCCCATAGATTTAAGATGTGACCTTCAACTGTAATTACATGACACTTATTTTATGTAACATTTAGTTCTATGTGGCAATTAGTTCCGCACACTTCAAACTAGTCAAGTCAAACAACAAGAATTAAATTAGTTTATAACTAATCATGGACTTCCCAATTAAAAGGACTATTTATGGTTGCTTTATGAATTCATGGGAATCATCATAGTTTATACTATTCGAGCTGGGTATTAAATTATTTTCTCTTCTAGGATCTGGTATCTTCATCAGGGTGGCATAATAACACACTTTATTTGTCGATGTGAGATTCTAAATATTGATTTTAGAGATGACTCCCACAGCCTCAGGAGGTGGGCCCCACTATATTTGTGTGGCACTTTGTTCAATGCAACACTTAGTTTCGTATACTTTCGACTGGAACTAGTTTTGATATCACTTGTAACGTTCCCGACTTGGAGTGTGGACAGTGGAAACTGGCAACATATTCGCGTAAAAATATATTAAGGCTCATGTACAATACCGATAGTTAAAATAGTTTATAATTAACTATGGATTCCTTTCCGAAAACAGCTAGGTACATTTACTTTATAGGTTAATAAGAATCATTATAAACTACACTCTCTTGTCAGCAGTATTACATTCTCTCCCATTTTAAGATCTAATATTCTCATCAGATGAGTACAATAGCACACAAACACATTTCATCAGTCGATAAGGGATTCTAAAGATTTCCTCCCTGGATTACAGAAGTAGCTCACATAAATTCAAGAGTTGTCCTTATTGTATCTGTGTGGCACTTTGTTATGTATAACATAGTTTTATGTGACATTTAACTCCACACACTTCCTACTGGTTCTTTAAAATAACAAAAATTAAAATAGTTTATAATTAACTACGAATTCTTTCTTCAAAAATACTAGTTATGATTACTTTATGGTTACACGAGAATCGTTATAAACTATATTATTGGAGCTGGGATATACATTTTATTTCCTTTCAGAATTTGACATTTTCGTCAGAGGGGCATGGTATCACACTAACACAATTTCATCAGGCAATGTGAAATTCTAGAGATGGTCCCATAAATTCTAGAGGTGACTTCCACAGCTTTGAGAGGTAATCCCACTATATTTGTGTAACACTTTGTTCTATACAGCAATTAGTTTCATGTGGTGTTTAGTTCCATATATTTTTGGAAAGAACTAGTCCTGATATCACTTTTAATATCCCTATCCAGAATATGGATAGCGGAACACCTGCAATATATTCGTGTAAGAATATGCTAAATTTTCGGTATAATGTTAATTGTTAAAATAGATTATGATTAACCAAATATTCCTCCTAAAAAAGTCTAGCTACAATGGCTTTATGAATTCATGATAATAATAATAATAAATAGGAAAGAAGGGATTCAGGGGCTGGAGCCAAAGGAGCGTCCAATAGACATCGAAATCATAATAGTTAGGCCTTGTCATGGGTATTATATTCTTCCCACTTTTAGAATCTAACGTTCTCGTCAAAGGGACATAGTAACATACTAGCATTTCACCAGGCAATGGGAGATTTTAGAGGTGGTCCAATAGGTTATAGAGATGGCTAATACAGAGTTAATAGGTGACTCCCACTATATTTGTATGGTACTTATAACACTTAGTTTTATGTGGTAGCTAGTTCCGCACACTTTCAACTGGTCGAGTAAAATAACAAAAACTAAAATAGTTTATATTTAACTATGGAGTTCTAACTCAAAAAGTCTAGTAATAATTATTTTATGGATATATGGTAATCACTATATACTACACTATTTCAGGAGAGATTTTACAGATAGTTGAGGGTTATTATTTATATTCTAATATGTCCATGCATGTTGATTGTCCTTTATGAATAAACTTAGTAATTAAGTAGTGATAGTTAATTTTTTTTAATTGTATTTAATTTTATCAAATTACATTTAATTCTTAAAACTTCTAATTAAATGCATGTCCAGCAGGATATGAATATGAATTGTTAAGATAACATTAAAATCCTCACCACTATATCAAAGCAATGAAGTTATGATGGGAATTAAAATTATTTTTTGTGTTCTAACACACCCCCTACATGTGGAGCGTCCTTCCATTACACCATAAGTTTGAAGTGATGATGAACATTGAGCATTATCTTCTATATTATAACATGCTTTTAGAGAATGAGTTTCCATTTTGGTTGAAATCTGGACTTTACACAGTAGTATTTAATTTTGAAAATAACAATTTAATACGTCTAGATTGCTTTTATAACATATTAAAATTCTTCTATATCACAAATTCGTCTAGAGCTCCAAATTTTGTTTTTAGTCCTCCTTTTCCTAGGGCTTCAAGTTTTCATAAGATCAATTTTCTTACTTTGAAATCAAGAAAATGTGAACTTTTAGCGATTGCAGAGTATAAATTTCCAAATAAGTGAAAAATGGAAATGAGCTGACAGCTCACGTAAATTATCTGAGTTATAGTTCATTTCCACTATCTCCAATAATTTTTTTAAAAAATTTCTTTTGGATTATGATCTCGATCTCTTATAATTCACTCATATCCAATTTCTTGGGTTTTAGTTTTGATTTAGTCCTCCTTCAAGTAAACACAAAATTAACAGTTTTCAATGAATAAAATATTTTGTATGTATTTGATTAAAGGATAAATGAACTCCAAAATTTATGAAATTTAATCCGAAAGAAGTTAAAAAAGTAGAGATAGTAATTGTTAAAAAAATTAAAAAAAAATCATTGGATCATTATAGTTTTGTCGCTAACTCACGTAACTTTTCCTGAGCTAGCAGCTCACCTACAATAATCTCTTCCAATAGTACCCTTGGACGATCAAGGTCTTTATCATCTTTGGATCTACATTTCTTTCCCAGGACATTAAAACATTTAATGGAATTTGATCTCAAATGGAAAGGCAAATGGGAGAGGAGATGAGGGAATTAATGAGTTGTTTTTGAAATGGGAACAAAATCAAGAGCTGGGTTTGAGCAATATTTGGATAGTTGGTTGTAAAGACTTGCTCACAATGTAAGATGGTTGCACTTGAAAGCAAGAATGCCATATGAAGGTTTTCCATAATGAATTATTGTAAATGGGTACTTCATCTATTAGTAGATTACATTCAATTCATATAAAAACTTATTTGTAGATAATTTATGTATGATGGATCTCATAAATGATACTGAAGTGTCATTTTGGATAGTTCTTTCTTAGATTATTGTTGATAGTATCAACACTAGATACTATCGTTAGTAATCTAGCCTAACTCCTTATATTATTTGTTGGATCTGAAATCGACCCAATCTAAATTAGAGTCGATATTGTAGACAAATTTATGTTACAGATATTAACAAAATTACATACATTTTATCATTTGAATTTATTTAACTAAAAAATAAATAGATTTGTGATTGAATTTCAAATTAATCCACCAACAATTAAATCTTAATCAACAAACTCTATCATTTTAGGCAACGTAACAAACCATCTCCTCTTCTCATTTTCTTCTTCATATTGAGAGAGAAAAAATTACTTTACATATGAACTTTTCAATTGGAGGAGAGAATTTCTATATTATTGTCTTCTTTTTTCTCACTTTGTCCATAACAAAATAATAATTCTTTTCTTAATGTTATGGATGATGATGTTCTAATGCAAATCTTGTTATATCCCATGTAATAATTTTATTTACTATTTTTCTAATTTCAATGCCATGTTTGATAAACTATATTAGTATCTAGATTAGTTAAACTATATTCTAAAATTTCAATATTAGAATAATCATGTTAGGTAAACTAATCAACTTGTAAGAATTATTTAACTGGACTGTTGGCACTTTTTGATCTTCCAATTTCTTTACATACTATAAAGAAAAAGAGATAAATAGTGTGTTTTAATTTCCACCACCACTTTAAAAATACATCAATAATAAATAGTTTCTTTAATGCCTAGTTATTTAACCATTGTTTTTTTTTTTTTTTTTCATCTCCCAAGTTTGTAAAAATTTTCATACTTATCCACACTATGTAATACAATTAACACCTAATTAATTGATTAATTAATTATAACATTTGTGTTTTTATTAGGGGTAAGCTTGTTGTTCTTAGTATAATATCATGCCAAAGTAGTCTAGAAATAAAATAACAGGTTAGAGAAACCAAATAGTTGAAAAGTATTGGAGAATAAAAAATTGATTATTATTTTTGCAAAAGAGATCAATAGATTCACTAATTTCTTTGATAATTCAATCTTTAACCTGCTATTAGTAGGTCACCAGTATTTATTTTGTAATTTTATTATTATCATAACTATACCACAATCAATTTAAAGAAAGCAATCCTTTTTAAAATATTAATAAGAAGTCCGGTGCTACTAGATTAAGAATGAGAATGGGCGGGTCAAAAAGCCAATTATTAGCCCACCTACTCAAGTTTTTTAATTAGAAAAATAAAATTATCATTTTTAATTCAAATTATTGAATAGGATGGACTCAAAATTGATCCTTCGACCCGTCCATTCTCATTCCTATTACAGATGGAAAAAAAAAAAGAAGTTAGGAATGTAAATATAGCCCAGCCTTGTTTTATGATAGTTTTACTAAGATATCAACACAAAGTTGTTGAAATTATTTGAGTAGCTTTCAGTGGGCTCAAATATCATGGCATGCCATACTTTTAAGACATAAAATATAATAATAAATAATTAAAAAAAAAAGTCTCTTCTTCGCTCAATGGCAAATTTATGTTTTGACATGTTTTATCGATTATGATTAAAATTATGATTAAAATTATCATAAATGTATACTCTTCTCTACAATCTTTTACGTGTTATTATGATTTCTTTATACAGTAAAGACATGTAAACAAAAAGCGGGGTTAAGGGGAGACTAAAAGGATGATTTGTATACATATTTAAAAGGTTCACTTGTAGGTTCTGTAACAAAATTTTAGACCTAATCTTAAGATTCCGAATGATTACTATATCACTGTTACATTAGGGCTCAATACATTACCCATCCATTATTCGTGAGTATCTAACAGTACGTCCTAAAACAATATAGGGAGTCATAGGACTGTGGTCTAGTGCATGTATAGAACACTCCTAAAACATGTAGTCTTTTCCTTCTGAATTTCAAAATGCATGCATTGAACACTAATCATCAATAACTTGCCTTTTATATGTCAATTATATATTCATACTTTAGTTGTTTCATTAATATCCATGATTCATATAGCTCAGGAAAAGTTACGTGAGCTAGCGGCAAAATTATAATGAACCAATTATTTTTCTTCAATTTTTTTTACAATTACTATCTCTACATTCTTAACTTCTTTCAGATTAAATTTCATAAATTTTGGAGTTTATTTACTCTTTCATCAAGTGCATACAAAATGTTTTATTCATTGAAAACCGTTAATTTTGTGTTAATTTGATGGAGGACCAAATCAAAACTAAAACCCAAGAAATTGGATATGAATAAATCCTAGGGGGTCGAGATCATAATCTAAAAGAATTTTTTTAAAAAAGATTATTGGAGATAGTAGAAATGAACTGCAGCTCAGGTAACTTGCGTGAGCTGTCAGCTCATTTCCATTTTTCTCATATATATATATATATATGAGAAAAATGGAAATAAGCTGACAGCTCACGCAAGTTACCTGAGCTGCAGTTCATTTCCACTACTTTCAATAATATTTAAAAAAAAAATTTAGATTTTGATCTCGACCCCCTAGGGTTCACTCATACCCAATTTCTTGGGTTTTAGTTTTGATTTGATCCTCCATCAAGTTAACACAAAATTAATGGTTTTCAATGAATAAAAGATTTTGTATACACTTGATGAAAGGGTAATGAACTCTAAAATTTATGAAATTTAATCTGAAACAAGTTAAGAGGTAGAGATAGTAATTGTAAAAAAAAAAAAAGAAGAAAAATCATTGGATCATTATAATTTTGCCGCTAGCTCACACACACACACACACATATATATATATATATATATATATATATATATATATATATATATATATATATATATATATAAACATGACTCTTGCCATGTTCTGTTTCATTATTTACATTTTATATGCTATGTATTTACATATTGTACGTATCTTATTTGTGTGCTATCTCTTATTTCTTAATGCATTTGTTAAATCATACTAACGATCCTAATTTGGCATATGCCCAGATACTGCCAAATTAGGTAACAAAGAAGAGAAAGACCTACTACAGTTAGATCCGTATCTCGAGAAACAAGTAGATAAATAGGAAGTTGCGGTTGCAGCGCAAGCCTTTACGAGAAGATTTCATTTTTCCATATCTCTGCTAATGTATTATAGATGACATATCTATATCTATTCTTGTTTTCAAATCTTAATTCCTAAAATCTGTAATAAGGAATATTTCTTTGAATATTCTCATGTACTTTGACTTGTTAGTTATTTCATTTTAATAAATTAATCCTTCTTCTCATGTTATATTTTCATTATATTTGCATCTAATGATGTGGTAGTACTACTTTCTTTGTTCATTGTACTTTCAGATTTGGCATATTCATTTTACATATGCCGTCAAACGTTATCTGTATTTTAGAATGCAGGACGTTACAATTTGATTCATATATAAATCCAAATAAAAATTAGGATTACTCTATAGATTGGATCCAGCTATGATTTTATTTTATTTTTTTTGTCCAGATTTGAGTTGAAACAAACATCACTAAACTTGTAACTGAATATTTTCAGTGACCACTTAAAAACGTTTAGTAACGACTTATGTTGTCACAAAAAATCTATATTCTTGTAGCATGAGGGTGGGTATTATTAGAAAAATAGGAGATAAACTTAATAAATTAATTAAAATTTGAAAACATTGAGGGTGTACTTAGCAGTGGATGAGCTTTATAAAAAAATGGGTACAAATGTAACTCCCTAGAAATGGAATTGCAACGTACTCCTTTTTTTTTCTTTTTTCTTTTTATTTTCTCGAGCCTAAGCCAAACCTTTTAATAGTTGGACTTGATGGGTTGGACTCGGATCATAATAAGACTTGTTCAAAAATACACTTTGTCATGTACTAAGTGAAATGTCAAAAATAAAATTACTTTTTATCTATTATGTATAAAAAAAATAAATACAAAATTATATCAATATGTAGTACATTAGTTATAGATCCAAGCATTATAACATATTTATTACTAAAAATATAATTATTTTTACCTCACAAGGAAGAAGAAGAACATTTCTCTATCAATAAAACCAAATTCTTTATCTCTAAATTTCAAAGACAAATTATATATTTTGTTATATATATTTCTTATATATATTTAATTATTCTGACTTATCGGGCCAAGAATCCTAGGATCAAGTTCGGCCCATTTAATAATTGGATCTAGATGGGAGTTTCTAATGGAGCACACTACTTCTCCTAGTAGGCCCACCTAATAACTATTTGGACTGAAAACCTGAACAAAAAAATAAACTAGGTAAAATAGTGTGCTTCTTTAGAAACTCCCATTAGACGTAAGCCCGCCTAGAAACAAGTTGGGCTCAATTGGACGCGAATTTGACTGGGCCGCATTTCCTGCAATTTTCAGGAAAAGGCTACAAACTGCCCACTAAATCGAACAATTCTTAATTGATACAATAATTTATTTTGTTGAAGATGTCCAATTTATTCAACATAGTATCAACAACATAGTATCAACAACTAATAGAACTTGCGCTAAAAGATATTTTTGAATGTATATAATTAAAAACTTATCTTAAAAAAAATGGTTTACTATCACAAACTTATTTATTGTATATAACCATTCTATAATGGAATAAGAAACAATTGAACGCAATATAAAGTTACCTCTCCAAAAACAATCATTTTATTTTATAATCTTTTATTGCAATCATAAGCTATTATTTAGCTCATATTCCTTGTCACATACCAGTTTGAGCAGTAATATACTAGATGATATTTCTCTCATTTTCTATTTTATTTCTTCTCATATATGAAACTCTAGGTTTTTTTTTTTTTAATGTTTATGTTTAACACCTAAAACCCTCACAATTCTCCTTTGAAGCTCCAACCATAATTTAAAAAAAAAAAAAAAACTTTGATAATAAAATTCCAATCAGATTAATTATCCATGCTAAATTTCTATATCAACATATTCAGGAAGCAATCCACAAAAAAAAAAAAAAAAATGCTATTACGGGTAAATTTTTATCCATATAATTTTTTTTTTTTTTTGCTAGATCAGATCTTCACATATTACATTACAACTGTTTTGTATCTGGCACTGAATAGATCCCACATTGCAAAGTCCACAAGTCGAATATAGAGAATTTTTTTAACCAATTATCTTAATCTCTAACTTTGTATCTTCATTACTCACAAAATCTATGTGCATATCAGACTCTCTCTAAGTATACTAAACTAAACATAAATTTGTGTAAAGTAGCAATGCAACAAATAAACGTTTCAAAGGGATGGAAGTTTTTTCTTAGATAACTGTGAAAGAAATTGATGATACATGGAGCATCCTTTTATGACACAGTTCTATATTCTAAAATCATATATGGAGACTAAACAAATGCCTCCCACAATCCTTGAATCTCTGTTGTTGCTGGCATTGACACGGTGACTATCAGAATAATCCCAGCTCCTTCAGGACTCCAATATCATTCTGCACGACAAACCCTACACGTCTTATTTCCATATACTTGTATGAGCAGATAACTTCTCTTCATCAGATTTATTTTGGAACAGAAGGGAAAAAAAAAATTTAAAAAAAACTTCTCTTTCCCGGCATCCAAACGGGCCAAAAGCCCATTTCAGCCCAAGCCCAATGACATAGGAAAAATATTAGATATTATGTGAGGGGTCGCCTGTTAGGGATGGTAATGGACGTGTCTATTGGTTAAATTTTGGTCCTCTCTATATAAAATTTTGAATTACAAAAGTAAATTTTTTATTTTTAATTTAAATTTTTTTATAGAGTGGACCAAAATTTAGCCCGTTGATGCGTTCATTACCATGCATATCTCGTCTCCACGTGCAGCCCTTAACATGGAAACAAAAAGTATATATTAGATATTATGTGATCCTATAGCTGACTTAACTAAATTGTCTCTCAAAAAATTGTATTTTTTCTATTTTCACCTTGATCGAACCTGTTATATTGACCTTGACCCTTTGGCGTTCACATGTACCAAATTTACAGGAATATAATGAATTTGACCGTGGATTAGGAGTGAAGAAATTAACGGTTTTTCGAAAACATTAGGTATTTTCATATTGATGAAAATCAATCTTATAACTACGAGTTGTTTGTTTCATGGATCTTATTTATTTTTATGGTTCTTTAATAATAATAGAAGAGGGTAATATTCTCTCTCCCAAAGATAAATTTGGAGGGTAAGTTACAAGTAGGCACTCTATCTGTTCTAATTTAAATAATATTAAAGTAAAATACGATTATTATTAGATAGGTCAGTCTATAATTTATTCATATTTGTATCATAAATAATCTTGAATATAGATAAACTTTATATGATATGGATTTGGAATTGGGCCTAACTTAGACTTGAATTTAGTTAATTTTATGATTTTTATAAGACGGAATAAAAATTGATTTGGATGTGTCTATCACCGTACCTCGGTGAATCCCAACCGGGCCAACCATCTCCCCATCTGCAAAATGTGTAGCTGGTCAAATGCTGACCTCAGCTGCCCAATCTTTGGCGCGTCTGACCCAACGCCCAGAGCCCGCCCAACCATAAACAGCCCTTCCGCTGACCTCCAACTGTACTGGGCCTACCACCCAAGTTATGGCGTTAAAATGGGCTCCGGGAGTTTCCAGAGGGGCACACCATTTTTCCTTAACGAGGGGGCACACTATTTTTCCTCAGTGAGTACGCTTAAAAATTTATTTTTATTTATAATTTTACCATTTAAATTTTAAGATAAAAATACTTTTATCTTCAATATCTTTATTTTCTCTCTCTCATCTTCTTCACTGTCATTACCAAAGAAAACCAATAAACATGTTAGGATTTTTTGACGGAAAGAGATACTTTGTGATCACTTATCATGACGGTAAGACCCTAACAGTACTAACAGAACATGACGTAAAGATTCATTTTGTTGTGGCAGCGATAAAGTTAGGGCTTGGAAGCCGGATCAGATGTGAGGGGGCGATGTTGAGAGGAGGAGCGGAGTGGAGACATAAAAAGGGGAGAGAAAGCTAGGGCTAGGGTTAGGATTTCTCCACTTTTGTAAATGCAGTCGATTTTTGAGAAGGATCACAACTCCAATTTCGAACAAGAAAATCTACGTCGTCTTGATCCAAACTAAACAGTCTGGATTCGATAAGGCGGATTCGAAACTGTAAGTCCGGATTCATCATAGAAGATATGAGCTGTCTAGTCCGGAACTTGCTGTAATGTTGAGAGAAAAATAGGAAAGAGTTTTTAGAATTTTAGATGTGCTCACTAGGAAAAAAACCTTCTCTTTTCAAAAGAAAGGGTTGGTTCACTAGGAAAAATGGGCTCACTAGGAAAATAAGGTGTGCTCCTTTGGAAATTCCTGTTTGCTAGATGTGGGGCATTCAATTTTTGGGAATTTACAATGGCACACTCCTATTAAATCTCCTTGTACCCATGGGGAAACTTTAAAGAAAACTATATATTTTTTTCCAACCATATTTACTTTTCTAGTTTATTGTTATTACAAATTTAGCATTTTAAATTTTGGAATAATTAATATAAAATACAATTTATTGTTATTTATTTTATATTGGACTAATATAAAATACAATTTAATATAATATAATTTATTACTGTTTATTGTTATTTATATTCTTTAAATTTATTCTCAAATCTTAATCTAAAATACAATTCTCATTGAAATTTAGAAGTAAAATATGAGAGAAAATAGAGTGGGGCAAATTGGAAATAGTTGGGGTGTACTTAGTAAAACCATTGTTTTTTAAACTTTAATATTGGTAACTGCCTAAATTTATCGTGATTTATTTATTATGGAATCATTCGGTAAACCTATTCGCTTAATTAAATATTTTTTGCTAGGTGAGGATTGTTCGGGAGAGTATCTACGACTAAATATTTCTAGATATTAAATACATTGTTATTACATCAAATAGAATTTCCTAATGAAAGACGTTCTATCAATTTAGATCTCTAATTAACCGGACGCAATTTGACCCGAAACTAGAAAAGCGTGACCCAAGTTGCGTCTAGAAACCAACCACTTGTAAAAATAAACGAAACTCAGTGTACTTTTTTGCAAAATTCCCTTCTATCGTTCTCCGAGAGTTCTACATGAGCCCCTTTGGACTTAGTGAGCACACCTTTTTGTGAGCATACCTTTTTAATGAGCACACTCTCTTTAAAAATAAGGGGTCTTTCTTGATCAAGCACATTCTTTCTTTTTCCAAACCCACGTCCCCAGACTCTAAACCGCCCATCGGTGGTGTGCACATTTAGAATTCCCTCATTCTTACGTCCGCTTCCCAAATAAAAACGGCGGAGAGAGCGAGACTCTCCTGAGGGAAGAAAGCGAATCGCATCGCAATTCAAGCTTGCTCTCTCTACTCTACTCTCTCTCTCTGTCCTCGATCCATCGCCATGGAGCTTGAGATGGAGTCCATGGCGTCGGCGATCGGGGTCTCGATCCCGGTGCTCCGCTTCCTCCTCTGCTTCGTCGCCACCATCCCCGTCGGCTTCCTGTGGCGGTTCGTCCCCGGTGCCCTAGCGAAGCACCTCTACGCCGCGTTCTCGGGGGCGGCGCTCTCCTACCTCTCCTTCGGCCTCTCCTCCAACTTCCACTTCCTGATCCCGATGGCGCTGGGCTACCTCTCGATGCTCCTCTTCAGGAAGTTCGCCGGGATCCTCACCTTCTTCGCTGGATTCGGCTATCTCATCGGATGGTAAATTTCGAACTTTTTTGGATCTTTTGTTCTCCTAATTTGGTCGATTGTTGGAGATTTGGAGGTAATTTGGAGTTGGAAGTGAGGTTTGTTTTGGATAAGATGGTGGATGGGGACTAGATTTCGTAATTGATGGGTAGCAGTTAATGCCGTTGAAATTGGATTTTTTTTTTTTTTTTTTGGGAATTTGTTTTTTTAGTATACATTTGAGTGAACTTTGGGGACTCGGAGATGATTAGAAGTAAAAATGTGAGGCATATTTTGAGTTGATGGTTGATGTTTTTAAATTTGATGGGGTTTTGATGCATTGCTGGGACTAAAAGTTGAAACTTTTGGCCTGTTATGTATTTTTCTGGTAACTGAATATGGCTTTTATATATATATATATATATATATATATATATATATATATATATATATATATATATATATATATATATATGAGAAAACGGGAAATACACCGGCCGCTTAGGTGGCCCAATAAAATTATTACACGTGGTGTCATTTAAGAGAATTCATTTATTTGTTTTCTTGAATGACGCCCCGTGTTATAATTTTATTGGGTCACCTAAGCGGCGGTGAAGGAACTTCCTTCACCGCCGGTGTATTTCCCGTTTTCTCTATATATAAAATTATTACACGTGGTGTCATTTAAAAGAATTTATTTATTTGTTTCCTTGAATGACGCCCCGTATTATAATTTTATTGGGCCACCTAAGCGGCGGTGAAGGAACTCCCTTCACCGCCGGTGTATTTCCCGTTTTCTCTATATATATATAGAGAAAACGGTAAATACACCAGCGGTGAAGGGAGTTCCTTCACCGCCGCTTAGGTGACCCAATAAAATTATAACACGGGGCGTCATTCAAGGAAACAAATAAATGAATTCTCTTAAATGACACCACGTGTAATAATTTTATTGGGCCACCTAAGCGGCGGTGAAGGAAGTTTCCTTCACCGCCGGTGTATTTCCCGTTTTCTCATATATATATATATATATATATATATATATGGGATTACTGTAGGTGAGCTGCCAACTCAGGAAAAGTTACGTGAGCTAGCGGCAAAACTATAATCATCCAATGATTTTTCTTCAATTTTTTTAACAATTACTATCTCTACCTTCTTAACTTCTTTAGGATTAAATTTCATAAATTTTGGAGTTTTTTTACCCTTTCATCAAGTGCATACAAAATGTTTTATTCATTGAAAACCGTTAATTTTGTGTTAACTTGATGGAGGACCAAATCAAATCTAAAACCCAAGAAATTGGGTATGAGTGAACCCTAAGGGGTCGAGATCATAATCCAAAATTTTTTTTTTAAAAAAGATTATTGGAGATATTGGAAATGAACTGCAGCTCAGATAACTTGCGTAAGCTGCCAGCTCATTTCCATTTTTCTCATATATATATATATATATATATATATATATATATATATATATATATATATATATATATATATATAATTTCTAGTTGTTCTTGAGATACTGCATGGGTTCTTAGAGTGTTGGAGATGATTAGGAGTAAAATATGAGGACCAGTTTGGATAAAATGGCTGATCCAGTTGAACTGATGGTTGGTAGTGTTTTTAAACTTAAATATTTTTTTACTGGAAAAATAGGATTTTTTGACTGCTAACTGGATATTTGAACTTTCACTGAGCTTGGTTTCCTAAAGATTTTGGAGTTTTGAATTTCTTTTTGGGTTTTCTTCTTTGCGTACACTAAACATTTTTTCCATACTAATTTGGCTGATATTTGAGAGAGTTGGGTATAAATTGAAGGGGAACGTGAAGTGTTATTTTAGAGAAATAGCAGATTGGACTATATTTTGTGAATTAGGTTGGCACTGCTTGTACTGAATTTGCATGCATTGCTGGAACTAAAGCTGGATATTTTTGTCCCTTTTGGTTCATTCCTCTTTTTTTTCTTTTTCTTTTTCTTTTTTTAAATACGTACTATTTTGATACAACGGAAGGTGATTTGAGCTCTATTTATTTTGAACTGTTTTTGAACTTCCATTATGCTTGGGTTCCTAAAGGTTTCAGAGGTTTCTCTGGGAATATGTTTTTATCTAAAGGGTTAACTACAATAACTATCTTGAACTAGTAGTCTACTAGGGTTGTAGCACTTAAAACCCCTAGAGAATTTTATTCGCACCTAGATCCCCTAAAACTTAAATGAAGTGAGAAAATCGTCATTTAAACAGCACATGCACTCAACGTGTGTAGAAATGACCAAGTTACCCTTAACTTAGGGAGAGAGTTGGAAGGAGGGGTGTGTGGAGAGAGCGGGAGGCTTGTTGGGGGGGGGGGGGGGGGGGGGTACCTGCAATGGGGAGGTTGACAAAAAAACTACATCAACGAGCACCAAACCACCACTTTAGCTCATGTTTGACAAAACAATATGGGTGCAGTATGAAGATGAAAGGAAGGAGAAGAGGGCATTTTCAGGTTTAAAGAATTTTGGTATAATTTTTTAATCAGAGTGACTATATCAAACTGTAGTTTAACTCTGTTAAGTTTTAGGGGAGTCTGAGTGCGAACAAATTCATTAGGGGGTATAAGTATTACAACCCCCATATTACATAAATAGTTTTTGTAATTAACGCTTTTCTAAATACCTAGAGATAATTAGGAGACTTGGAGATAATTAGAGATTGGACTTTGTTGCATGATCTTTTGGATTTGGAGATAATTAGGACTGGAAAATGGGGCTTATGTTGAAGTGGATAACTAGTTGAAATATTAAATTGATAGTTGGCTCTTAAGATCAGTCGAATTTGAATGCATTACTGAAACAAGATCTGGATTTCCCTGTCTTATTTATTATACTGTATTGTGTTGTTTCTAGAAATGGATGATTTAAAGCATACTAAGTTTGAGCTGGATTTTCTTGTCCTGATTGTTACTCATTGATGAACATTTTTGTTTTTCTCCAAAAAGTTTTACTAAATGGACAGCGAGTCATCTATGCATTTAGCTGTTTTTGTTTGATTGGAAGATGGCTGACATTTTTACTTTTTCCGCCCTTGAATTGGCAAGGGACTCATTTTACTGAGACAAGGGACGGACAAAGAACTTCTGAATACAAGTATATCAATAAAAGAAGGAGCACAGTGAACCCTAGTTCCTATTGACATTAGCAGATACAGACCATATAGAACTTGTGAATAAAACTGAAAATTGTCAAAGAAATATTTACCAAATTAAATTGCAGACTATGCACAAGATAGGAAATAAACTCCAGAAAAAAAGAGTAAAAAAGAAGCTTCATTTCTGTCAATAATTTTAGTAGTTTCTTCTAATGTGGTGTCTTGTCTTTACTGCTTGCAAAGTAAGTTAATTTTCTGTTCTTTTTGCTTCTTAAGAGTCAAACAAACTTAAGACTTATGAGCAATGGGACATTGTAGACTCATGACTTCTTGGACTGACTTGGAAATTGCTTTGCTAGTTTTTACTTTCTAGAGCATTTACTACTATTTCTATGTTTTTTCACTTGAGTGCATAGTTATCAATACCTTACGATGTTCGATACGTATTCTACGATATGATACGATACACAATAAAATTGATATATATCTTATTAGCAATACTATTGGGCTATGTATCCTACGAAAAGTAAGTGTATCCTACGATATGCAGTTCATATCCTACGATATGTTATACGTTATGATACGCTGAGTTTGCTTATAAATGGTTTTAAAACTAATTCAAATAAACTTTTTGAGTTAAATACGAGATAAAAATTCTGAACCATTATAGTTATTTAACAACATTAAGCATCAAAATTCAAAATACTTATTTTAGTTGATGAAAATATTTAAACAAATCATCAAAATTGGTATATTATTATTTTATAGTCAATACAAATTGCTCAATAAGAATGAGCGCGGAAGGATCATCCATATGATCAATTCGATTCTCTTTTGGTTTATGTAGCCTCCCCAAGTACTTGGGATAAAAGACTTAATTGTTGTTGTTATAATCAATATGAATTATTTAATTACTAATTCTCAATTCAGATATCAGATGAGCTAATTTATTATATGCTAAAATCTCTATAAATGAAGAATTTGTATAGATTTGAGAAGATGAAGATAATAAAATTAAAGTAAAAGTTTTCAAGAATGGTGATATTGATGTATCTATAAGAGATGATTAATTGATATTACGTTTACTTGTTTTGTATTATTTGGAGGGTAACAAATTTACGCTCAATACTAGTTTTTTTGAAAATAGTATACAATCAAAACTGTTATAACAAAAAAGCAAAGAGATTAGATAAACACATTATCAAAATTGACTATTGGATATAAAATCAGATTATAAATGAGAATAAGAACTTTACATAGTGAAAAGTGTTAATTGGATGAATTTCAGTGTGTGTTTTAAGTTGAAGGTGAAATATGGGATCTACTAAAAGATAAGGAAGAGAATGTGTAATTGTAAAATTTTTATCTATTAGTTATTTATTCTTAGTATTTAGTTTCTAATAGATTATTTTATAATTAATTAATTACTGGTGGGACTTGTTAACTTGAATGCAGTTGTAAAAAATAAATAAGGAAATAAAAAGAAAAATTAGAGTCTACTAAAGGAGGATTTTGGTGGAGCAAAAGAGACAAAGAAGAGGAAAATGAATGACACTTTCACTTTAAGTGAATTTAGTGGCATATTTGCTAATGTAATATAATTTTGATTAATGATCTCATGGCCATATCACTTTTGAATGTTAATTACCTATTTATATATAGCTAGCATTTGTTTTTGGTCATTTATTTATGTTTTAAATTTGTCATATATTTTTTATATTATGTATTGTTAGTGCTTGCTTGTTTACCTATTATATATTGATTAATGAATCTTACGATACGATACGCAGTACAATATGCGATACGATATATAGAGATAACGATACACTATATGTATCCCAATTTGACAATTTTGCTTGAGTGCAATGGTTCAAATGTCGATTGATATTGATAAGTATAGCAAATGTCGTTCAGATTTGAGGTACCCGAGGAAATATAAACCTTATAATATTGGTACTGTCATTGCCTATATTTCTGATATTGTTAATATGGGAAGTCCTATATTGCTAATTCCTATATTGTAAACCATTAGCTGAAACTGACACTGGTGTCAAGATTATAAACTTCGAGTGTTTAACTGGTTCATGTATACTAGTTACTCTACTACTTTAATGTAACCTCATGGCAGTTGGTTAATTGAGATTGAATTTTCTTATTGACAAATATTTTTCACTTACAAATGTTCCACAAAAATGTCTAAAAAGTTATCCAAATTTACGAGTATATCCCAATTTAAATTACATATTATGTGCGTTGCATGTGAAAGCACTATTGCAATAAGAAATGCTTATGTTTTTCACGTGTGAAGCTCTTATTTGTTCATTAATATCAAGCAATATTTGGTAAATTGCTAATACATGTGTGTGTGTGCAAACTTTCTATTAAATGTAAAAAGTTAGATAACCCATCTTCCACCATCCATTTGACTTGAGAATTTCAAAAGTTGAATAGTGAAAAGGGAATAAAGTAATGGTGAGCCACTAGTGATTATGCGGTGGAAAAAATATTAAAACTAAGTTTTTAGATTTGATGAAAAGTTTGTAGTCTATATATTTATATATATTCCTTCCCTTCCTCACTCTCTACCTATTTATGCATGCATGGGCGATATGTACCTGTACATTGTTGTATCAGGTGCCATAAACATGTGTAAGTTTTCTCAAGATTTTCTGTGTTCGTATATCTGTATTGTCTGTGCCAGTGTAATGTCGTGTTTGGTGCATGTAATAACCCTTAATTTTTATTAGACATAAATAAATAAATAAACACAAATAAATATGACATTTCATCTTTTATAACCTCCAAAACTTTTCATTTTCTAACCTCCAAACTCTTCACTTCTCCATTATTTCAATAATGAAACTCCATCTTTAATTCTCAAAATTAAACTCCCTAATTAAACTAAAACCTTTCATATTCTAAACTCTCCAAATTAATCTAAAACTTTTCAAATTTCATAACTCCTCAAACTCTTAAAATTCCATAACACCTCAAACCCTTTAAATTCTATAACTCCCAAAACCCTTCATATTCTGTAACTCCTAAATCTAATCCTATATAAACCCCTAAATCAAAATACATTTCACTCATTCTAAAAATCATTCTCTAACATTCTAATCTCTCTCTCCCTCATCTCGCCCGAGCCATCTTCAATACCACCGCAGGAGCCACCGCCAGAGCCGCCGCCACTTCACCGGAGAAGGATTACTCCATTGAGCGACATCGGGAAACAAAATCCAGGTGAGTTCTTTTTGGACTCACTAAACATGCTAATTTTTCTTATACAAATATTACTTCAATTGTATCATCTAAATTTGTTATTACAAATACTATTTCTTTATATTGTTATAATTTAATTTGTAGAAGCTAAATGTGTAATTACGAGTGCAATCATTGACATGTATGTTATTTCTTTATGATGTTAGAAATTAAATGATTATTTGTTAAATTACAACATGTAGTTAGGTTTTTAATAAATCAAGAAAAAGGCTATAATCGTGGAAACATACTGTTTGTGATATCATTCTATATCGGTGTCTAGAAAAGTTTTGTATGTTGGTTCTCTAATTAAGGAACGTGCAATGCACGGAAAACCTCCCAGCATTCATACACTGGCCTGGCCGATATCTGTATGATATCTCAAATCAGTAAATTCTTGATATAACCAATTGTGATTTATTGAATAAAATATAAAACGGATTCTATAAATTATGTTGTTAACAAATTAACAAAATCTAATTGAAATATTGTACCCGAAATTCAATATACAAGTTATGAAAACCAGAATTTAGACATGCATGTACTATACTTAAATGACACTGGGTTGGGGGAGAAACTGAGTGATGGAAATATACTCTGTTTCGGTTGTAAACTTATTAAGTTGTACAACTGAATATTTTGCACACCATGGGTGCGTGATGATTTGCTGGATCATACCTGACTATAATTCATGTTTGCCTGACGGCAGGTCCGACTCAGCACCGGACAATCCTGTGACCATTTCCTGGGTCTGTACAGGAAACAATCGAAACAGTTGTATCCCATCAGTTAGCTTTTCCAATTACATGACATCTTAGACAAAAATGCCCCTGTTATAGAATTGAGTTCGTTAAAATGGCATTAAGATAACCTAAATTAATTGACATCATTATTACCGACATCTCATTCCATATTTTCTAAAACTTGTATTATTATTATGTTTGGATATAACTGCTATATTTCAATTCTTTCTGCGTTTTTATTTTGGTCGCAATCTGACGACCTGGGTGTGCATGCCCAGATTTACCGATGGACACGCCAAAACTGACGCAAGATCTTGTGTACTTTAAACATCATATTGAAGTTTCATAACGGATTAGAGATTCCCTTCTTCCTTTTGTTTAATTTTATTATATTTTGTTTCAATTGTATCTAAACTTCATTCCAATAAATGAAAAGTCAAACTTTTGTTGAATTTTTCTATCGTAATTACTGAGTATTATTGTGGCAAATTTATTGAGGCTTTAGCATATTCAAACTGAATATGTTGCCGGTACCTATTACACGTGCTTGTATACCGTGTATCGGGAGCGGGGCGTGACAGTGCAGCATAGGCAAGCGCCTATCTCATGTTTTTCACAATTTTAAGTTCTTACATGCTCGCAGTTTCATTCGTAGAAATTTTGGTTTTTACAATTTTAAATTCTTAGCATTTTCAATTTTCAGCTAGTACTCGCAATTAAGATGGACTTCTGTAAACTTTGGTATCTACATGCTTATGCTTTTCTTTTTGCAGCCATGTGTACTACATGAGCGGTGATGCATGGAAAGAAGGTGGATATAACTGCTATATTTCAATTCTTTCTGCGTTTTTATTTTGGTCGCAATCTGACGACCTGAGTGTGCATGCCCAGATTTACCGATGGACACGCCAAAACTGACGCAAGATCTGGTGTACTTTAAACATCATATTGAAGCTTCATAACGGATTAGAGATTCCCTTCTTCCTTTTGTTTAATTTTATTATATTTTGTTTCAATTGTATCTAAACTTCATTACAATAAATGAAAAGTCAAACTTTTGTTGAATTTTTCTATCGTAATTACTGAGTATTATTGTGGTAAATTTATTGAGGCTTTAACATATTCAAATTGAATATGTTGCCGGTACCTGTTACACGTGCTTGTATACCGTATATCGGGAGCGGGGCTTAACAGGTATTTTAGTGGTATCAGAGCCCAGGTTTCTCAAATCAGTTCACGTGACTTGAATTGATTTGGATCCTTTTATTAAAATTTTGCCACACTTATATAATAATACTCTTCGAAATTTTTGGATTCCATTCATTTAACTCTTTCACATCTCGTATATTGTTCCTAATCAGTGACCAATTTATTTTGATTCATATCCAAATTCATTACTCGCTAATGATTTACATCCTAGATAAAATTTAAATATTCATTCTTCGATATCTATTCTTATTTTAAAATTAATTTATATAACATTCCATTAATTCCAATTCCCTTCCTATTTTAGAAAATTTGCCTAATCTGTAAGTCAAGTTTGAACTCAATAAGAATAATAAGAAGTTGTCCTAATAATAAGAGAAAAAAAAAATTCCTTACTTTGTTTATTTAATTTCGAGGATGAAATTATTTTTTTAAGAGGGGTAGAATGTAATAACCCTTAATTTTTATTAGACATAAATAAATAAATAAATACAAATAAATATGACATTTCATCTTTTATAACCTCCAAAACTTTTCATTTTCTAACCTCCAAACTCTTCACTTCTCCATTATTTCAATAATGAAACTCCCATCTTTAATTCTCAAAATTAAACTCCCTAATTAAATTAAAACCTTTCATATTCTAAACTCTCCAAATTAATCTAAAACTTTTCAAATTTCATAACTCCTCAAACTCTTAAAATTCCATAACACCTCAAACCTTTTAAATTCTATAACTCCCAAAACCCTTCATATTCTGTAACTCCTAAATCTAATCCTATATAAACTCCTAAATCAAAATACATTTCACTCATTCTAAAAATCATTCTCTAACATTCTAATCTCTCTCTCCCTCATCTCGCCCGAGCCATCTTCAATACCACCGCAGGAGCCACCGCCAGAGCCGCCGCCACTTCACCGGAGAAGGATTACTCAATTGAGCGACATCGGGAAACAAAATCCAGGTGAGTTCTTTTTGGACTCACTAAACATGCTAATTTTTCTTATACAAATATTACTTCAATTGTATCATCTAAATTTGTTATTACAAATACTATTTCTTTATATTGTTATAATTTAATTTGTAGAAGCTAAATGTGTAATTACAAGTGCAATTATTGACCTGTATGTTATTTCTTTATGATGTTAGAAATTAAATGATTATTTGTTAAATTACAACATGTAGTTAGGTTTTTAATAAATCAAGAAAAAGACTATAATCGTGGAAACATACTGTTTGTGATATCATTCTATATCGGTGTCTAGAAAAGTTTTATATGTTGGTTCTCTAATTAAGGAACGTGCAATGCACGGAAAACCTCCCAGCATTCATACACTGGCCTGGCCGATATCTGTATGATATCTCAAATCAGTAAATTCTTGATATAACCAATTGTGATTTATTGAATAAAATATAAAACGGATTCTATAAATTATGTTGTTAACAAATTAACAAAATCTAATTGAAATATTGTACCTGAAATTCAATATACAAGTTATGAAAACCAGAATTTAGACATGCATGTACTATACTTAAATGATACTGGGTTGGGGGAGAAACTGAGTGATGGAAATATACTCTGTTTCGGTTGTAAACTTGTTAAGTTGTACAACTGAATATTTCGCACACCATGGGTGCGTGATGATTTGCTGGATCATACCTGACTATAATTCATGTTTGCCTGACGGCAGGTCCGACTCAGCACCGGACAATCCTGTGACTATTTCCTGGGTCTGTACAGGAAACAATCGAAACAGTTGTATCCCATCAGTTAGCTTTTCCAATTACATGACATCTTAGACAAAAATGCCCCTGTTATAGAATTGAGTTCGTTAAAATGGCATTAAGATAACCTAAATTAATTGACATCATTATTACAGACATCTCATTCCATATTTTCTAAAACTTGTATTATTATTATATTTGGATATAACTGCTATATTTCAATTCTTTCTGCGTTTTTATTTTGGTCGCAATATGACGACCTGGGTGTGCATGCCCAGATTTACCGATGGACACGCCAAAACTGACGCAAGATCTGGTGTACTTTAAACATCATATTGAAGCTTCATAACGGATTAGAGATTCCCTTCTTCCTTTTGTTTAATTTTATTATATTTTGTTTCAATTGTATCTAAACTTCATTCCAATAAATGAAAAGTCAAACTTTTGTTGAATTTTTCTATCGTAATTACTGAGTATTATTGTGGCAAATTTATTGAGGCTTTAGCATATTCAAACTGAATATGTTGCCGGTACCTGTTACACGTGCTTGTATACCGTATATCGGGAGCGGGGCGTGACAGGTATTTTAGTGGTATCAGAGCCCAGGTTTCTCAAATCAGTTCACGTGACTTGAATTGATTTGGATCCTTATATTAAAATTTTGCCACACTTATATAATAATACTCTTCGAAATTTTTGGATTCCATTCATTTAACTCTTTCACATCTCGTATATTGTTCCTAATCAGTGACCAATTTATTTTGATTCATATCCAAATTCATTACTCGCTAATGATTTACATCCTAGATAAAATTTAAATATTCATTCTTCGATATCTATTCTTATTTTAAAATTAATTTCTATAACATTCCATTAATTCCAATTCCCTTCCTATTTTAGAAAATTTGCCTAATCTGTAAGTCAAGTTTGAACTCAATAAGAATAATAAGTTGTCCTAATAATAAGAGAAAAAAAAATTCCTTACTTTGTTTATTTAATTTCGAGGACGAAATTATTTTTTTAAGAGGGGTAGAATGTAATAACCCTTAATTTTTATTAGACATAAATAAATAAATAAATACAAATAAATATGACATTTCATCTTTTATAACCTCCAAAACTTTTCATTTTCTAACTTCCAAACTCTTCACTTCTCCATTATTTCAATAATGAAACTCCCATCTTTAATTCTCAAAATTAAACTCCCTAATTAAACTAAAACCTTTCATATTCTAAACTCTCTAAATTAATCTAAAACTTTTCAAATTTCATAACTCCTCAAACTCTTAAAATTCCATAACACCTCAAACCCTTTAAATTCTATAACTCCCAAAACCCTTCATATTCTGTAACTCCTAAATCTAATCCTATATAAACCCCTAAATCAAAATACATTTCACTCATTCTAAAAATCATTCTCTAACATTCTAATCTCTCTCTCCCTCATCTCGCCCGAGCCATCTTCAATACCACCGCAGGAGCCACCGCCAGAGCCGCCGCCACTTCACCGGAGAAGGATTACTCCATTGAGCGACATCGGGAAACAAAATCCAGGTGAGTTCTTTTTGGACTCACTAAACATGCTAATTTTTCTTATACAAATATTACTTCAATTGTATCATCTAAATTTGTTATTACAAATACTATTTCTTTATATTGTTATAATTTAATTTGTAGAAGCTAAATGTGTAATTACGAGTGCAATCATTGACATGTATGTTATTTCTTTATGATGTTAGAAATTAAATGATTATTTGTTAAATTACAACATGTAGTTAGGTTTTTAATAAATCAAGAAAAAGGCTATAATCGTGGAAACATACTGTTTGTGATATCATTCTATATCGGTGTCTAGAAAAGTTTTGTATGTTGGTTCTCTAATTAAGGAACGTGCAATGCACGGAAAACCTCCCAGCATTCATACACTGGCCTGGCCGATATCTGTATGATATCTCAAATCAGTAAATTCTTGATATAACTAATTGTGATTTATTGAATAAAATATAAAACGGATTCTATAAATTATGTTGTTAACAAATTAACAAAATCTAATTGAAATATTGTACCCGAAATTCAATATACAAGTTATGAAAACCAGAATTTAGACATGCATGTACTATACTTAAATGACACTGGGTTGGGGGAGAAACTGAGTGATGGAAATATACTCTGTTTCGGTTGTAAACTTGTTAAGTTGTACAACTGAATATTTTGCACACCATGGGTGCGTGATGATTTGCTGGATCATACCTGACTATAATTCATGTTTGCCTGACGGCAGGTCCGACTCAGCACCGGACAATCCTGTGACCATTTCCTGGGTCTGTACAGGAAACAATCGAAACAGTTGTATCCCATCAGTTAGCTTTTCCAATTACATGACATCTTAGACAAAAATGCCCCTGTTATAGAATTGAGTTCGTTAAAATGGCATTAAGATAACCTAAATTAATTGACATCATTATTACCGACATCTCATTCCATATTTTCTAAAACTTGTATTATTATTATGTTTGGATATAACTGCTATATTTCAATTCTTTCTGCGTTTTTATTTTGGTCGCAATCTGACGACCTGGGTGTGCATGCCCAGATTTACCGATGGACACGCCAAAACTGACGCAAGATCTGGTGTACTTTAAACATCATATTGAAGCTTCATAACGGATTAGAGATTCCCTTCTTCCTTTTGTTTAATTTTATTATATTTTGTTTCAATTGTATCTAAACTCCATTCCAATAAATGAAAAGTCAAACTTTTGTTGAATTTTTCTATCGTAATTACTGAGTATTATTGTGGCAAATTTATTGAGGCTTTAGCATATTCAAACTGAATATGTTGCCGGTACCTGTTACACGTGCTTGTATACCGTGTATCGGGAGCGGGGCGTGACAGTGCAGCATAGGCAAGCGCCTATCTCATGTTTTTCACAATTTTAAGTTCTTACATGCTCGCAGTTTCATTCGTAGAAATTTTGGTTTTTACAATTTTAAATTCTTAGCATTTTCAATTTTCAGCTAGTACTCGCAATTAAGATGGACTTCTGTAAACTTTGGTATCTACATGCTTATGCTTTTCTTTTTGCAGCCATGTGTACTACATGAGCGGTGATGCATGGAAAGAAGGTGGAATTGATGCTACAGGTAATGTGCTTTTTTCCTTTCAGGCTCTCGTAATTTAGGTTTCTTAGTCCATCTTATACGTTTTCATGTGGTTTGTTTTCAAAATACATATTGACCTTGACCTGTCTTAGGCATCCATGCAAGATTTATATGAAATTGAGTAGAGTATGCTTTTTATTAGTCTAGACATACATTGTGACGCAGGACGGAGGCGAAATTAGGGTTGGTTTTTTTTTGGATGAATTGGGGAAAATAGATAAATTGGGGAAGAACTTATAAGATTTGGAAATCCACCCGGGCAAATCCACGCCCACTTTCCACGAATCCACGAGGAAAGATTTGCTCAAGCGAAATTCACGCCAGAAATTTCTCAAAAAATTTTCTAATATTATTCATCTCTTTTTTAATACTTCATACAAGCCCATATTTATAGAAAACTCTAACAAACCAAATCCTAATAGAATCCAAAATCGTAATAAAATCAGAATTCTAATAAAATCAGAATCCAATCAAATATTTTAAAATCCTAACAAGATCCAAATCTTATCAAATCTAATCAAATCTATTCCTAAATCAAATTTGATCTCCATCAATTCTCCCCGGCTTCAAAGCATTCATCCTCGATAAATGCGGAGATAAACAATGATAAACACGTCCGGGTTGAACTGATTGACATCCACGAAGTATTCCAATTGGGTCATGGTGGTGGTTGAGAAACTGTATCTAGTACATCACATCTGAACCAAGGCGGTGGAGGTGAAATTGGTTTCTTTCGTGAATCAGTTTCAGATGATCGTAAATTCCACAAATTATTCTGGCCATGAACAGTAGAAGTAAACCTCTTCGAAACTTCATATGAATCTGTATGTTGAGTCGGTAATTTCTTCATAATTCTTGTAATGAATCTCTCAAGAGGAACTGAAGTTTTTACATCATCATCAATAATAACTTCTTTTCTGTGTGAAGTCTCACTTTGAATTGGAAATTTCTGTACTCCCTGTACATCTGCAAATAGCAGAGAAGAAGATATTTCCGTTGGTTTCTCCTCGTAAGTATGATCATTAGAAGTATTCACAGGCGGCTGAAATTTCGCAGTTGGTTCTATTGAAGGATCTTCAGAAATCTGAACCATTGAGTCTTCAACTTCTGTGGATGAAAAAAAAGTTCTATCTGGTACTAGTAATGGCTCATTATGAATTTCTGTATCCAGTGTAGGCTGCAAAATACATTCACCAAATATAGAAATATCTGTTTCAATCTTATTAGTGATGCTTTCATTGTTAACCGTTTGACTTCTTTCATCCCTACATTTAAGCGTGTTCTTAAAACTGTCAAGTATTCGGCTACACTTCTTAAGTTCATCGATCATACATTGAAGTTTTTCATCACTAGTCATTATTTTAGGCTCAGATGATTGAAACCGATGAGATGATAAATTTGGAAGGTAATGTTGAGTATACCGATGACGAAGTAGACGTCGCAAGAATTCTAATCCAAGCATAATTTATACCGCCCAACTTTTGTCGGGCGTAACGACATTTCTGTGCTGATGTTAGATCAAAATATCTGAAGAAATTTTCGAAATGATTCTCCCAATCTTCATAATTTTGTCGATCGTCAAAACCGAAAAAAATGGGTATAGTAGTATACATATCACACTCAACTCGTGATATTTTAGCATTGGTGTTAATGTAGTGACCATAAAATATGAACTCCATATATAAGTAACTCAAAATTTTAGTTCAAAAATTTAGAAAATACCCAAGGAACACGGAGGCCCGAAAACAAGTTTGAATCGGAGTTGAAACAGACTCCGAATTAAAAGAAAACCCTTAACGGGTCTGCTGTTCTGCTTCTACTGGCTGCTGCCACTGCTGTTCTGCAGCCGTTGCTATTGTTCTTGCTTGTTGTTGCTGTTGCTCTGCTCTGATACCAAATTTGATGCAGGACGGAGGCGAAATTAGGGTTAGGGTTTTGAAAATTAGGATTTTTTTTGGAAGAATTGGGGAAAATAGATAAATTAGGGAAGAATTTATAGGGTTTGGGAATCCACCCAGGCGAATCCACGCCCACTCTCCACGAATCCACGAGGAAAGATTTGCTCAAGCGAAATCCACGCCAGAAATTTCTCAAGAAATTTTCTAATATTATTCATCTCTTTTTTAATACTTCATACAAAGCCCATATATATAGGAAACTCTAACAAATCAAATCCTAATAGAATCCAAAATCCTAATAAAATCTGAATTCTAATAAAATCAGAATCCAATCAAATATTCTAAAATCCTAACATGATCCAAATCTAATCAAATCTATTCCTAAATCAAATTTAATCTCCATCACATTGACTTTAGCAGAATTGAAGATCCATAGACATACCCAGATATTTATAAAGCTAATGGAAATTAGTTGTACTCATGTTTGCTTAAGGGCATACATTATGTGAGAACTGAGCACTAGTAACCATATATTCCATCCATGAACAATGAGGATACTGCAAATACATGAATACCAATATTTATATGGATATGAGCTTTGTGGGTACACATGCAAATGCACCGTTGATGGAAACCTTAGTCTTCTTCAAAGTGGGTGCGGATAGAGATTCCAGTGCCACTAGTTTAACAGGGCGTGGAATTTAGTCGGGCAAAATGAAGACTAGAGTGGGCTACATTATTAATAGTGATGATTGACATGTTCCTTCCTAATTTGGAAACATCCAAACAGGGAGTCTATATGTGAAGCCTTTTAGGTTAACGCCAATCTAATAGATATTCACTCTGGTTTTCAAAATTCTTGAATTGTCCTTGATGTCAGCATTTACTTTCTCAAAACACCAGTAATTTGGAAGAACACTTTTGAATTGTTAGAAGGGGTTTAAGAGAGTAGTCAAGTAATAAGAAAATCATTTAACACTTGTTTACAGATAACCATTGTACTGGCTTTCCACCCGTAAATCGTTTTCATTCCTTTTACACAACTACAAAAACAGGGACTTGCACAAACATACTTGCTCCTGTTCAAACGTATGAAGCTAAAGATTGGTTAACTGCTGAGACATTGTCAAGTGTATCTGAAGATGGTTCATTATATTGAACTCTTCATATGTGAGTCTCTGGGTAAAATAGTAAAACCCTTTAGGCGTTCATCCAGCTCCTTTTTATGAGGAAAACCTCTGATAAATTTGACATAGTGGCCTTCTTCCGAATGTAGACTACTTGCTTATGATGGATTATTTTAGTTATTTCATGCATATTATGCAGATTATCTTTCTTTTTGTTGAGCTATTTATCATTTCAAATTCATAGAATCATATGCATCGATACAGCTACAGGCTACGTAAAGTCCAATTACACTCTCCATTTAAGTGTCGTCCAATATATTAGTTTGCAGACCTTTTACCTATCAATCTGGTGACCTCAATTGTTGTATCATTTAGAAACTGTTAATTTTTGAATCACTTAATGCATCTAAAAATCATGATTTTCATCCTTCACAGTTGCAGGATGTATAGGTCATTTGAACGGTATAGATATCAGGATTAGCAACCATGTCAAAGCACCAGTTTAGGAAACTTCTTGTAGACTCTTTTCCTACAACAGATCATTTGGGGCATGTTTTCATATCAGATTTATAATGTCATGCCGCTTAGCTGGGATTCTAGTTTGTGATGCATGATTATTAGCACTGTACCATATTAAGCACAGCATGGTTGAGCTACTTTTCCTGTGTATTTTTCATGTTCTATATGTGCCATTACTTAGTATATTCGTTATCAGCATATTCTTTAATGCGTTAACCTCTCCAAACTTCAAATTCTTGTTCTGAGACCTATTTGATCTCTCATAGCTGAAGAGTTAAAACCATAAGTATTTCATCTTTAATTACTGTTATAATACCTTAATCTTATTTTATATGCAATTTATTAGGAGCGCTGATGGTGCTGGTGTTAAAAGTCATTTCCTGCGCCATAAATTACAGTGATGTTATTTTGAAAGAAGAAGGTTTACGTGAGGCACAAAAGAAATATCGGTTGATCCGTTGCCCCTCTATAGTTGAATATGTTGGTTACTGCCTATGTTGTGGCAGTCACTTTGCGGGACCAGTATTTGAAATGAAGGATTATCTTGAATATACAGAAAAGAAGGGGGTAAGTGCAGCATGCAATGTTCCTTCTAAGATTAGGATGTTTAACTAGCATTGCAATTTCTCTCTGAAAGACTCACTTCACCGTTTCTCTTCTTTTTCCTCTCTTGTCTAGGTTTGGGCACCTTCAAGGGTTAAACCAGCTCCATCACCTTATGGCCCGACCTTGTGTGCTTTAATTCAAGCAGCTATATGTATGGGTTTATACTTGTATTTGGTACCACAGTTCCCACTTTCCCGGTTTAGTGAACCTATATATGAAGAGTGGGGATTCTGGCATAAGCTTTTCTACCAATACATGTGTGGCTTTACTGCCCGGTGGAAGTATTACTTTATCTGGTCTATCTCAGAAGCATCACTTATCATATCTGGTTTTGGTTTCACTGGCTGGTCAAATTTTTCTCCCCCTAAGCCCCAATGGGACCGTGCAAAAAATGTTAATGTACTTGGTGTTGAGCTCGCGACTAGTGCAGTTCAGTTGCCACTTGTGTGGAACATACAAGTCAGCACTTGGCTAAGACACTGTAAGTTTCTGTTATCTTTCCTATACAAATGCATATAATTGTTATATTCTTTGTTTTAGGCTGGACAAATTCGAATTGTGGGATGCCATGTAATACACCCCATCTTATAAAACAGGCGATACACAGTGCGTACAAGTTCTGCACACGATGGCACATTTTCTGCTGTGCAGGAAATAATGCTTGTTTTTTGGCTAGCATGAGCATCTCTGTAGCATATATGCTACTTTCATGATGTTTATTGCTTTAATGCTATATCTTTTCATGAAACATCTGAATCAATTTTGATTGAGATATTAAAAATCAAGTATTTGGGTGTTTGTCAAAACAGTGTAGGCTTAAACTTGTCAAAAATCAAGTACTTGGGTGTAGCCGACATCCATGTGATTGTGGTGGCTTGTTCAAATGCCTAGAGGATGAATCATGTTCTGATGTAATCATGGCAACTTTACTTTCATAGTATCTGATTAATGTACTCATCTCAATATGCAGCCTTTGTGGGACATAATCATGACTGATTTACTTTTCAATAGATGAAATAGGGTATAGTCCCTTGTGTCTATCTACGTGTGTGCACGGGTCCACACGTGTACTATGAAGTACATGCATAGGTATAGTTATGGGCATTGATAGAGACATGGAAAATTTGAAAAATGTAGGGTAGGGGGATGACGATGCACACACACATACATCTAATACTACAATGTTGTAATGCATAGCCTTTTGCTCATCCACTAGTTCTTTATGTTGCACCCTGAAGTAAATAACCTTTGATATATAAATGAATTCTTGAAACTAAATATATTACTCAAATCGTAAGCAAAAGTTTGTATGCAGAATGTGCATGACTTATAGCAGTGTGCTATCTTTTAAAAAAAAAAAAAAAAACAATTGTTAGATTGAGACGACCAAAAGTGGTCAACATGTGCCCAAGAAATGTCCAAAAAGCATCGGTATCCAACATGTGTCCCATTCATATCCCTTAACTGTCCGTGCATGACTTACAGTAGAAATGTGCATAGTGTATGTAAGTGGAGGTTTGCATCTACACAGACAGCCACATAGAAGAGTGCACCCAAGTACACATGTTTTTCAAGTCAAAATTGTATGTGAGGACAGTAGCCTGCTAGAACACAGAAATACTGTTGATCAATGCAGTTAAAATATATATACAGCTCAAAGAACACACAATTAAATATAATGATAAAAAAATTCTGTAAAATTTTCTTTGCTTGGTTTTTAAACTGTTTTTTGGGGACAATGGATTTCATTACTTGTATCCCATTGCTAGCAGTAGACAATAGGCATACAAAAACAGACGAGGAGGAGACAGGGATGATTTACAAAGTATTAAATTCCTTACATAGGTGTAACTGGTTAATACCATTTGTGACAGTTGTAACCTCTAGTACTGAGCTTTGCATTATCTAAATTGATAAATTTTTGTAGAAATACTAATCCTATAAACCTGTAATCTTTGCTGTAGATGTTTATGATAGACTTGTTCAAACAGGAAAGAAACCTGGATTCCTTCAGTTGCTGGGCACACAAACTGTCAGTGCTGTTTGGCATGTGAGTATATTGTTATTTTTCCTCTTTCTGCAATATGGTACCCATATATCTACAGATAAATGATAGGATTTCTAATTTTACTTTTGAGCATTGGGCGAATGATTTTGTCAAAGACATTTCATGGTCCATGTAGTTTATGGATGATATTCTTCATCTTGCTCTTTTGTATACATTTGCATTTTTTCCCTTCATATTTCCTCAAAAGAGGAAAAGAGAGTGTTTAGCCATTTATTTGCTTTTTATTTCAGAGCAGTACAATTCTTTACCATTTATTTGCTTTTTATTTAAGAACAGTACAATTTTGTTTCTTAAATTTGAGGCTGCAACGAAATACTTAAGGTATCAAGTCCGCAGATTTGCACTTTTGGTAGTTCAGGAACAATTTGGATTCCCCACTTGTTGGTGTTACAAATTGGTGAACCTTCATTCTTTTGGGTAATTGTTAACCTCAATATTCGACTGGTCGTTGTGTGAGAAAACATGCTTCTGCTTGTGTACAAGTACCTGCAACTGCAGGTATGTTCGCATGAATAGAGAACAAGTAACAACCTCTACAGTTTAAATCTTGTAGACCATGGTTTGGCATAAATTTGAGGTTAAGTTTACCATGGGCCCTCCTTGCCATTCGCCAATTGGCATTCCCATGGGCCCTCCTTGCCATTTGCTAATTGGGCAACATCATGCCTCTACTCTGTAGACCATTCATCGGTTGGGTATCAGTGCTCACTACTCTTGACCAAATTAGATGCATGCTACACATCTTGAAGTGAAGTTTGAGGATGATAGCTCTACATCATAAGTTCTGTTAGTATAATGTGGTTTACTTTCTCCTTCTAACTGTGTTTAAAAAATTTCTTTTTAGTGAATTTTAAATTACTCTGCCTTGTTCCCTGAGCTATATATAGGGAGATAGTTGAATATCATTCTTTCATTCTGCACCTATTTTCAGTTAGTTAATTGGATCTAGATGCAAGTTCAATTGATTGGCAAATTTGCTTTCTTTTATCATCATGTCAATGTTTAGTCGAACTAAAATTTTTTCTGTTTCTCTGTAATAATTACAGGGACTATATCCAGGATACATCATATTCTTTGTTCAATCAGCATTGATGATTGCAGGTTCACGAGGTACTCTTAGCAGTTTGACCTTATGTTTGCGTGGAGTTGGATGAAATGCCCAATCATACTTTTGATTTTTCAGATTGCTTTTCTTGACTTCATTTTAACAACTTGATCTTATTTTAATAATAGTCGGCTGAACTGCCATGATTTTTTAGGTTGTTTCTCGACTTTTCTTTACCCTGACTAACATTCTCTCTCTCTCTCTCTTCGTAACAGTAATCTACAGATGGCAGCAAGCTGTTTCTGAGAAGAATGGTTTGGTCAGGAAAATGCTTACGTTCACCAACTTCGCATACACTGTTCTAGTTCTGAACTACTCCTGCATTGGTTTTCAGGTCAGTTTCTATCTAATGTACTATCTTTGTTTTCTGCTTGCAGTAGTTAAGCATTTTTGAATATTAGGTCTAGCTCCTTACTTGTTACCATTTCTTTAACTCTTGGATATGGTACAACCCTATATTTATATGGTTTAGTGGCTCTAAGCCCCTTCACATATTTGGGTTAGCCCCCTAAACAAGGATCTAAAACAAATCTGAAAACTGGGTCGGGTTTTGAAACAAACTGCCCCTAAGAAATTCCCGAAAGCAATTTAATTTTTTCGAAACCATTTTTGAGTTAAGCCACTATGAAATACAAATTTTCTGTTTTATTTGGACTTCAGCTGGTAACTATAGTTCCATTCCCTACATCTCTCATGGTTTAGTAAACCTTGCGATCTCAGCGATTTACCATTTCTGACCAGACACCATTTCTTTAGTTTGAAAGTGTCGCCATATTTGTTACTCATTCTGTTAGATCATCTAATATTTTCCTTTCGACATTTTTTAGGTACTGAGCATGAAAGAAACCTTGGCCTCATACAAGAGTGTATATTTCGTTGGCACCATTGTTCCCATCATACTCATCGTCCTCGGGAGCATTATCAAACCGCCAAGGCCTGTCAGGCCCAAAACCCAGAAGACACAATGAGACTAGAATCTGCATTTTGCATCCATTTTGTATTGGAGTGATGGAAGAAAGAGCTCTACATAGGTATGTAACAGCTTCTGATCTTGGCCTATGTACAACTTTTGTTTGTTCTCGTGCAGCCTACAACTAATTCGAGTGATTCAAGCCTTCATTTACCTTTCTTGATCGACTATATGGCATTCTACATTATCTGCCAATGTAAGTGCTACATCGTAGAGCAGCAGCACCACCACACACATACATGAGTGCTTGTAAGTTAGACTATGTTCATATATAGTCTGAGCACATACGACCATCATAAATCTCTCTCTGATGGTGAAGTTGTACATGTCTACAAAGGCTCTATTCCTATCGTATCGTATGTGCAACTAATATCTGAGCCTCGTGCATTTGGTTGCTCTTTTCGCCTTTTCTTTCATTCGAAGAAACTCAATCCAACCTGTACTCCTAGTTCCAGCACCAGGGCATCACCAGCAGCTGCTGTCCATGTGCTAAAGAACAACTACAGTCAACCAATATATACATACATTTTCTTCATTCATCCCCAAGAAACCTAGGTTGCTCTCTTTGCAAGCAATCCCGTGATGCAAATGCCCACATCCTCTCTCCTTTAAAACTCCTTTTTGTTTTTACCTCTCTCATTATTAGTCGTTGCCCCACAAAAATAACACATTCAGCAAGAAAAAAAAAAAAAAAATTTTTAATGAGACATAAACTCACAACTTAGCCATAATCATACCAACAAGAAACAAACACAAGTATAATTAGCTTATAATAGAGAGATGATCCCACTACCCACCACCTCTTGTTTCTTCTCATCCAACCTCTTAACACATCACATGCTTTTCCAAAACCAAATTTATATATATAAAAAAAAAGATTTGTGATCTTGTGTTGATTTTGGGATCAATTCACTTATTTTTCCCCCATATTCACCAAGCCTAATTCATGTAAAAATATTCACACATCAAAGAATAATGAAAAGCAAGCCATGGCTATAGGAAAACATCTTGACTTCTCTCTATGCACTCTTTCAAAATAGCTCCCATTCAGTCCTTTGTGGGGCAATGGATGTGGATGAGCCGGATGTGGTGGAGGATGTGGATGTTATCGGGCCAAACAACGAATCAAACATCTCCCACTCCTGCGTGACCACAACCGACGGCGTTGGCTGCTGCTGCTGCCGCTTCTGATGGAGCGTCGGTTGCTGTGTGGTCACGATCTTGGCATTCTTGATCTTGAGCTCGTCGAGTTTCTCCACATACTTCTGCACTCTCCTCACCTGAGACAAACATATATATAGCATCATTATCATAAGATGAGTACCGATCAAAGTAAGTACTTATTATGGTGGACTGGAAACAGTAGATTGCAAAGGAGCCGACCTGCATTGCTCTCTGTATCTTTTGGTCCCCTTCGGCCACAACCCCATCTAGTTTGATCAGCTGCGTCATTAGCTGCTCAGTGAGACTCAAGATATCCTTATCCGCTGCCTTCTTGCCTTTGGATATCGTGGTCTCCATCTCCGCTACCTACATTCGAGTAGCCATCTGGACATGATTTCTCACTTCTTCCCGATTTCAGATATTATTGAATTTGAATGGAAAGGATTTACCTGAAGTCCCAAGGCATCGACCTGAGAGCTGATGTCCTTGATGGACCGGGAGGCCTTCTCGGACTTGGCGGCCCGCCGAGCCTCCAGGAGGCGGCGGGCGTGGGCTGCCGGGTCCACCACCATGACCATCTTCGACTTGTCCCTGACTCCGCACACGTCCAGATACGCGCCGGACTCCCTCTCTCGATCCTTGTACAGTATCTTCTGCTCCTGCGGGTGCAGCCCCGTCCTCTCCTCCAGCAGCTTCTTCAGCTCCCCTGCAACCAAAACCAATCTCAATATTCAGTTAATCTCCGGTTCCGTCGAAATGGGCCCAATGGGCCGGCCCTCTCGAAAATTTCATCACTCATTTCTCTCACCGAACGTGGACTGCGAGCTGAGGTAGATCTCGTAGTAGGCCGACTCGTACTTGACCTTGATGCGGATCGTCGGCACGGACGCGGCGGCGGCCGCGACGGCGGATTCGGAGTCAGGGGTCCGCTTTTGCACCAGCATGCCGCCTGGCCGCACCTCCCATTCGCCTTCCTCTGCTGCTGCCGCAGCCGTCGTCTTCACCTCCTTCATTGGATTGAATGGTTGGGGCGGCGGAGCATTTCTCGTGCGAATCATATCGAAATAGATCTAAAAACGGAAGAATTTTAGTATATATAAAATGGATGTAATTGGATGAGATTGAGGAGGTAAATTTCTTTTAAAGAGAAGAACAGAAAAGGGAGGAGAAACTGAAGGAATGGGGAGGACAACAAAGTGGTTGAAGACAGTGGGTAATATTTATATATATCAATATAATATAATATTATTTAAAAAATTGGTGTTTTTTTGGAAGGAAATTTTGGGGAGAAATAATATTTAAATTAGAAAAAAGAGTTGGAAAATGGGAAGGAAAGAAAGCTTTGTTGTACCAACTGAGGAGACTGTGTTTGTTACAACGCACGAAGCTTCTATAAGAAGAAGAAGCGGAGGCAGGCGGCTTTTGAGGAGAAGACCAAGGTGCTTTTTTGCGTTTTCCACCTTGGAACTTGCCTTATTTAGTATTGGAGGACTTTTTTATTTTTTTCATATGCATGTATTGGATTTTATTGAGTCAGCTCAAAAAAAGGAAGGTTGTTTGTTAAGGAAATATGAACTGGACGTTCTTGACCCAATAAATAAATAGTTTCCCAAAAAATAAAAATATGAATAATTACAACAACTTTCCATGTATTGCTCTAGGAAAATTCTAAATGAGCACATAACTAGACGTAATGAGCAACCCACCTTAATTTGTAAAGTATTATTATAAGTTTGACATATTTTTTTTGATAAAATTATCCTTCATCCTGATCTTGTTCAGGTATTTTATCGAACGTTTAGAGTGCAGCAATAACAGAGTTCAGAAAAATCTGGTCTCGTTCGAGTATTTTGTTGAAAACATTTAGTGCACTAACGAGATTATCGCACTTTGCCTTGTATTGTGATGAAGGTGTTGGAGATGGTGTCGAGGGAGAAGTGGAGGTTGCGCTTACGGAGAGAGGCGTGGAGCTGGCGACGTATTGACGTTCAGTATTGACGGTCAGTTTATGTGAGGTGCTGACTTGTGAGGGTGAACTAGTTGACTTGCTGGGTGGACGAGTGGGAGGAAAGGGCGAGTGGGGGAGAGCGATATGTTTGAGAGTATGCAGGTGAGGAAAAATAAGGAACTGAGTTTGAGAGATTAAAATTGGAAGAACGTGGGTGCTCATTAAAAAAATCTTATCTTTTTGAAAGAGATGTGCTGCTAACTAAGTATATGTGCTAACTAAATAAAGTGGTGTGCTAGTTTAGAATTTCCCATTCTATAAGATTTCTTTAATAAATTTTGTTACACCTATATCCCTGTCAATTTCTATGAGAAAATTTTCTATAAAAGGATATCAGTGATATAACCAATAGTATAATGCTAGTTTCTGTAATTAATCTAATATGAAACTATGATTAGAAAACCAATAAGATTGGTGAAGCAATATGATTATACAAGTAAATAGATCGAAACCAAATTATATTATTGGTATCAAATCCTTGAAATATACTTACTAAATTGGTTATAGATTTTGATGATTATTCCTCTCACATTAGTTCTTTAATCTTTAAAGGCTGCCTTCTTCTCCATAATTTAGTAAATCAATCCAAAACATTATTCAATTTCACTGATTTTCTTCTTAGGAAACTGATAGTTTTTTTTTATTACTTTAACTATTCACAATATAATAACATACATTATTAAATAAACCTAATTTAAATTGCAAGTTATCTAAGTCATCAAATATATATTCTCCATAGGGGGAATTTCCAAAGGTGCACACCAATTTTCTTAGTGAGCCTACTTTTCAGTATTTTTTTTGTCCCGGCTCAAATGCCGGACAGTTATAAAGTGGGCTCACTAGGAAAAATAGTGTGCTCCTTCGGAAACTCCCCTCCATAATTTGATCATCAAGTTGTTCTATGTGGTTTTGATTAACCATCTTAGGATGTAAAATTGAAGAAAGCGAGAAATGTTAATTTGATAAGCACATTTTAGTAATTTAGTAGAAATAAAATTGCTCAAATCATAGTTAGATATAAGTTTATGGGCAAAGTGATTATGTATTCATTATGTTTAATATTTTCTGCAAAAATTTTACCAGGCTTCATTTTTTTTAAAATTCATATTTGTAATACTCTTGTTTTCGGATGTTTTCCAAATGGGGTGCATTACTTTAATTACATACAAGTATGCTATATAGGTATAACATTTTAAAATAATCGTAACTATTACCACATTAAATATGAATAATAACATATCAATAACTGGAAAAAAATAATTTTTATTTATATAAAAGTTGATTGCATAAAGTGTCATATTGTTCTTTCATATACAACAACAAAATATCAAAAAAAAAAGAGAGAGAATAGTGTCCAAGATAAAATAAACAACTTGACAAAAGTTTCGGATTGTTTATCCTTAACTGGTACCGTATCTAATCGATAAAGATGGATCCTCAGTCAAAACATGTTCTTTTTCTGTATTCTTGAAATTTGGACTGAAAACACATGATATTTATGCTTTCCGTCAAAAACTACAGCAAATTTCGAAGTATATTATTATCGAATCATCCAAGTTTCTGGTTCTATTTAGTTATAAAGATTTGACATATGATATTTAATTTTCATAAGTAGTATAACTTAATCAAGTGAGGAGTTTAAAATTTGACCAAATTAATCAGCAAGCAATAAAAATAAAAAAAAAATTCAAAATTCAAAATGCTTGAAAAGAAAGTATACAACTAGCACTTCTCTAGATCCATAGGGTAACATGTTGCACATGACAATAAATTGCATTTGAGAAATGCTTTGAGTCAACTAGAAAAAAGAAGTTCTTTTGGAAAATAAATTTATACAGGCATCTATTTGTAAAATTCACTCAACAGTTTCATCTTCTTTAACACGTGTCATGCAGTCCTACCGTATTTATCTCCTCTCATTTCTCTGGCCCCAGCAACACATGCTGCTTTCCACTGTCCGCAAATTATGCCCTATTTACTTTATTGCCACTTGTAGAAACATTTCATCGACACCTTAAGTGGCATTGTCGTAATAATCTCAGATTGTGTGATATCAAAAGCGTAAATTCGGCACCCGCCATTTGAGAAAGACAGCTGGCAACAGTAATTGGGTGACAGTAAAGCTGACCGATCCGCGGGCCCCACGCCCACCGACAGCAGAGAACTAGCTCCACGTGGCGAGATCCTAGTGGTCCAGAGGCTGTATAGAATTTGATGGAGACGGAGTAACCTACGGGTATAAAATTTGACGGGTGGTGGATCCCATCGCCCGATAAGAGACAAGGTACCAAACCCAACTCTATTCTTAATTTTTTTTTGAAATAAATTTAATTTTGATTTAAATATCATTATCTTGTGATTGAGAGAGGACGGGGGAGGTGAAGGTTCAAAATCATTCCAATTGGAATGTTGCTTTCAATGTGAAATCAAGTAAGCTAACAAAAAGTATGGTGTTGTGATAAATGAGGCAAAAATGGAAAAAGAGATTATATATTATGTATAATAATATCATTAGAAATCTGGCTAAAAATATAATCTTGTTATAGTGTTCCAATTGAGTGTTTATGTTGAATAATATTTAAACACAAATATTATCATGCAAGAAATGATAAGAAATGATAAGTGATTAGTACTATAAAAAGGATTTTCTACCTTAGAGTAATCATTATTTTGTTGGGCTTTGTGAGCGTTAAGTACTGTATACCAAATCCCAATCTGCAAATCTAACTCCGTTGTAAATTGGCCGGGAGTGGCAGAGAATTCGCTCCCGAAAATCTGTTCTTATACGGATATTTAGGTAATTTCACATAGTAGTAGGGTTGCGATCCAGGTATATATATTCTCATCGTGTATTTATAAACTATATTCTCAAATAGTAACGAAATCCTATGGCGATCGTGGATATAATCCAATTTGGAGTGAACTCTCAAATAGTAACGAAATCCTGTGGCGATCGTGGATATAATCCAATTTGGAGTGAACTACTTAAATTTTTGTGTTCTTGTGGTCTGTTGTTTTTTATTATTCTATAATTACTACTCAGATCTGTGATAGTCGCTACATATTTACTGTTCTACTTGTTTCTCTGCCTTTGATCGCTTAATAATTGGTTGACTTTGTCAATAGATCTCTATCAATCTACTTTTTCAATAAGAGTATGTGGACCCTCGATCACTTAAATCAATTAACTCAGTTGTTGGGTTTGTGAAGCTTGAAAGTACTATGAATCAATTATTTACTTTGCAGATCCAACTAACTACTTGTGGCCCAAATGGTTAGGAGAGTATTTTAGTACTTTTATTCTCATCTCAATACTTGTAACTATAATTTCTCAAATAGTGAAAACTTACTGCATTCATGGATGTAGTCCGAGTTTAGAACGAATCATGTAAAACTTTGTATTAAGTTTATTCTTCATCTTTTGCATCTGTATCTAAGATCTTAGATCTTGAAACTCCTAACAATTCAATCAATGGATCTCCTTCAGTCAATAAACCAAAATTTCCTTTATCACAAATCACATAAGTTTCCATCGTTCAAAACTTCCTTAAATTCAACTCTAAGTCTTTACTGTGTAGTCGAGTTATGTATATTTTTATTTTGCTAGTCAAATTTATATACACATATCTTTTGCCATATTATCCACATTGAGTTTCCGGTAAGAACTCACAAATTAAAAAGACGTAACCTGCAAAAGACAAAACATATTGCTAATAAATTAGTTTAATTGTCGGAACTGTTATTAATATTAGAATACAAAATAATTTCACTTAATTTTTATTACAACTTTAGAGTTATGATATAGTACAAGGGACTTCAAAATGGTATAAGAGCAACTTAGATTTAAATCCCAACTGATGCACATATAGTTGCAAATTTTAAAAAATGAATACCAGATTTTAGAAAACGAAATATGCACTACTACACGAAAATTGCATATTTAAAGCTATATTGTTCTGATACCTCAGCAAAATTGTTTTATATTCTAACACATTCGGAAAGAGAACAAATTAACAAAGGCAAGTAGATAGGTAGAAGTGACTTAATCATATTTGTTTTGTTTTGTGATGTTTTTGCTAGGTACACACACAACCAACTGCCAGTATTATCACTATCTATATCTATATTTGTAAAAAGCACACATTTACTAAAAAAACAATATGAAACCATGGCAACTGTGTGCTTTTTACATACATCTATTTAAAAAGAAAAAAAATATGAAACCTTTGGGATTACTGAGTCGACAGTTTAGGAAAAGTTACGTGAGTTAGTAGCAAAACTATAATGATTCAATAGTTTTTCTTCAATTTTTTTTTTACGATCACAATATCTACCCCCTAACTTTCTTCTGATTAAATTTCATAAATTTTAGAATTCATTTACTCTTTCATCAATCATCAAGTACATACAAAATATTTAATTCATGAAAACCGTTAATTTTGTATTAACTTGATGGAGAACCAAATCAAAACTAAAACCCAAGAAATTAGTTATGAGTGAACCTTAGGGTCGAGATCATAATCTAAAAGAAAATTTTAAAAAATATTTATTGGAAATAGTGGAAATGAACTACTGCTCAGATAACTTGCATGAGTTTTCAGCTCATTTCCATCTAAGATCCACTTTATATCAACCTTAGCCAAGTATTTTATCTAGTAAGCTGGATAATTTGAAGTTTTAGGTAATACTGTACGTTATCAATATGGTAGATAAATTAAAGTCATGGCAAATAGAAACTTGTATTTTTATCAACTTTTGATATTTTATTGGCCATTCTCTCCTCACTTCTCTATTTACTAATTATTAATATAAGTCAACTGTTACAGGTTGCAGACGTGATTAGTAACTCCTTAATTAATTAATCAATGAAACATGACACTCAACCCATAACCCATGCATTAACTTATCATAATCAGAGTCAAACTTTATAGTATTCACCTCCATTTAAAATCGGATTCAGATCCTCTCCTTAGTATAGTGTAAGACTAGAGGGGAGAACTCTATTGAAGCACACCACTCTGCTCACTCCGACCACCTGCTAAAGTTATAATAAATTACATATTTACCATTACTTTTTATGATCATATTTTTTTCTCAGTTGGGGATTAAATATTCCAGACTGAGATATGTGGGCTTCTTGAGCAAAGTTTTGTACATTGAGAAAGATTTTAACGACCCGCTAACTAATATTTTAAAGGGTGGGAGTTAGATTGTCAATTTCATTAGTCCATCTATCATTCTCTCTTCTTAATTGTAAATTATCTTTTTATTGGCAATCTACATGGATAAAGACAATTAGATCTAGCTTATTTTTTTCAATTACGTGACAATTTGGTGATAATCTAAAGATTTGAGACGGCCCAACTAAATCATTTACGACTATTTTAATAGTATACATTTATTTTAATCTTACGACTTTTGAGAAGATTCTCTTAAAAAAAGAAAAATGATATTAATAATATAGACTCTTTTGGAGCTTGTTCCTTGTTAGTAAGAGCATACTTAATCTTAGAATCTTAATCATATAAGATACTTACTGAAATTTTAAAAGATTTATAGAAGGTTTGTTGTTGTTATTCTTATTTTTGTTTGATGAGGATTATTGTAATAGCTTCCATTATTTCTTAGATTTAAGATGATGGGGATCATTAATTAATTAGTTGATAATTAGTATTAGACATAGGCCATGACACTAATTGGTGGTTAATGATACTTGTAACATTGTTCTTGGGGTATAGACATTGTTAAGGGAGAAATATATCTTATGATATATATGTGAATATTCTACAAGAATATCTTACAATTTATTGACTCTCTCTTAAGATCATTTGTTATCATATTATTGGATATAGTTATAATCATTATTTAAAAAAATATAATAAATTTTATCTACATTTAAATATTGATTATTTACGGAAAAGTCTTCCTCTCAAACTTCTTCCTCTTTCCTCTTTCTCCTTACAAAATATTAAATTATTGAAAGAAAAATAAAAAATGAATTTATACTTGTTTTCGATGTCACACATCATAAAATCCAGCTAACAACCATATCTTTTCAAAATTATCGAAAAAATTATCAAAACATTTATATGTACCACAGATACTTGTTGCCACCTCAAATATACTGGATTGTTATTAAGAAGGTGTATATAATGAATAAACGGTATATATAATAATCCATGTGAACTTAAGAAATAATTATATTGAGAAGTTAAGTAAGAAAGATGCATGTAGAAGATGAGATAACACATGAACCATCTAG